>SJXQ01008821.1:33563-76994 GCA_006408695.1 Aepyceros melampus
CGTCATTGGTGGGAAAGCACTTTGTTCCAAGGTGTGAATAGAGAGGAGGAAGGGGGTCTCCTGTCAGCTAGGGTCCAGGTAAACCAGGATCTGGGTAAAACCCCTCCCTGCAAACCAGTCAGGGTCTCCAGGCACTCTCTACTGATCGGAGAGCTGGGGAGGGGTGTGGCCAGTAAGTCCAAGCCAAGGGCTTCATCCTTTTCCTCCTCCCAAATCCCCCACCCCAAGATTCTCCCATTTTGGACTGGACCTGCTACCTAAGCATATGGAACCGATTGAAAGAATTTGTATGCTCACCTTATAATTTATGCAAATCAACTCTGTAATTAACTATAATTTGGAGGCATCCTTTGGTATTTGAGACATTTATCCATGAGGAAATGCCCTAGTGATAATGCTCCCGTATTAACATTATTTACTCCACCTGTGTGGTCTCCTCCGCTTGTTTCCCCCCTCACTCTGATTTTCTGGGCTGGAAGGTGGGGAGGGCCAGGGAAGCCCCTCCCTGGAGCCTGCCACCATCCTGACGCCTGGGCTCCCCCAGGGAGTTGTTCATGAGCCCTGTCCTCTTAATTTTGCCTGGGATTAAAGGAGAGGGTGCAGCCTTGACTCCTAAGCCCCTTACCACTCTACTATCTCCTGCCCAATGGGTGGCTTTCTGCTGAGCTTTTTTGCACTTTTAAGGGCCTCAATGTTCTCATCTCTGAAATGGGTAGAAGAAGGACCTGTCGGGGCCTTTACAGGATAATTACTGAAAAGCTAATGAAGGGACTGGGAATCCCCAGTCTAGAGATTTCTGGGGGTGTAGGGGGAGGAGCAGGACAAGAGTTCAGGGTGCAGACGCCCTGACTCACCCTGTGGGAGACTTGGTGGGGGAGGTGGCAGGCAAGCCCTGGGCTACTGGGATCTGTGCGTGTGTAGGGGGTGCACAGCAGCTCCTGTTCCCAGTGCCGAGGGCACTGAGCAATGGTCAAGAATGGGATGTGGTCACATGAAAAGTCTCCAGGCTATTCTATGTGGGTTAGAATTCCTAGCTTAAGAGAGCTTTGGGAAACTGGTCTTAGCCTGTTTCATCTGCTTTCCCCTTCCTGATCTTCTGTCCCTCTCTCCTCCAGGACATACTCCTGTTAGTCAGCATGCCTAAATACACAGCCACTCTACCATTCAGTTTATGTGGTTGGGGACCATGCAGTCCTCCTAAACCCACCCCTAGGCCCCTTTGCCCTTTGTAGGCTGTGTTCCCAGCCTCTTCACTCTCCTGGCATTCCAGGATGGCCGACTTCCTCATAAAAATTTCTTGGCTGGACTCTCCCTCTGGTCCTAGGTGAACTCTTGTCCATCCCAAGCTGCCCCACCCTATCCTAACTCAGGGAGAATGTCTCCCCTTCCTATTTGACAATGAGAGATCCTAGATCCAAAAATGTGAATTACATTCGACCCTCCTGGCAGTTTCGAATTGAGAAGTAACTGAAAGGGGGACAAAAAAAAGGGAGAAGGAACAAGACTCCAGCAGAGAATGAGAGACCCACCTCAGCTGCCAGAACAGCCAGGAACACTGCTGGGGAGCTCTTCAGGGAGGGACCATGTGAGGGTGTGTGTGTGTGTGTGTGTGTGTGTGGTCTTAAAAGTGCCTTCTTTCTTTCCCATGTCCATGGACAAAACAAAAAAAAAGGAGGGGGATGGAGTTGGAGAGCTCCTGCCATGCCAGCTCTTTCCTCTGACGATGCTCTTATTTTCTCCATCCTGGGAGAACCACCTTGTCCCTCTCCCATCACCTGTCCAACCTCTGGGGAGGAAAGGATGTCCAGCATCCCCCCATACAGCTGCCTCTTCCAGCTGAAATCCTCCTTTCTTGGCAGACATCAGAGACTCAGATCTCAGCCCCACCACTCCCCCAGGACAGCCGGGGGCCACTGTTTCCTGGATTATCCTAAAAGCTTCCGAGGCCGTGAGGACTTGGCAGCATCCCTGCCCGAGTCTCTCACCTCCCCCTCTGGCTCTGACTGTTGCATCCTTTATAAAGCCTGACTCTTCCATCACCCCCACTTGCCCCTCACTGCTGCCGCCAACTCTGGGCTCCATGGACTGGTAAGAGGGTCTGTTCGCTGTCCAGTTTAGGGGACAGGAGGAACAGGTCTCTATTCCAAAAGTTGGGCTCATTGAAAAGGGGTTAAAAAGTTTGATTCTCTCTGAACTGGGGAGGGGAACACAAGGGGCGATCTTGGAGGGGTCTGCATGGAGAACAAAAGAGGATTCTTGGAGGTCTCTGTACTGGGCTGAGATCTGATGGAGGATTTCATTCTGAGAAAATAGAAGGGCTAATACAACAGACATGCAGCGCACACTCAACCACATGGAAGGCCATACATGATAGCATATCTGCAAAAGTCGTAAGGGGGAAACAACCGCTCATGTCCTGTGAGGACCATCCTTTATGATGGAGGAGAGAGGACCAGCACCCCACATTTCAGCCCTAAAGGTACACACAGGTGTGGTGAGTACCCACACATTTTTAGACACACACACACACACACACACACATAGAGATGTACTAGTCTCAGTTGGGTTCATCTTTCAGATTGAGAGTAAGTGTGAAGTTAGGGACATTTGGGTTTATAATAGAATTAGTGCACAAGAAGTGCTTTGGGAAGACCCCCAAATAGGGAAGGAGAAAGAAATAGCAACCCACTCCAGTATTCTTGCCTAGAAAATCCCAGGGATGGATGGAGGAATCTGGTGGGCTACAGTGCATGGGGTCTTAAAGAGGAGGACACAACCAAGCAACTAACGCTGAATGCTAAGTGCTTGGCCCTGGGTAGGCTCTCAGTGTTAGTTCAGTGAATAAAGGATGAATGAAAGAATAACATTTGACTCCAGCTCTGGACTCTGTCCAGTTTCCCAGGAGCTTGGGAGAGGTGAGAGGGTGGGCAGGAGGGGATATGAGGAAGGTATTAGTGTCTGTGATCACCAGCTTGCTGAGTGCAACCTGGAAGTGGAGGTTGGGAGTAGAGAAGAGCAAGCAGCTAGGAGACCAAGAATCAGGAGACTGGGGTTCTGGCCCCTGCTCTGCTTCTAACTTGTTGTGTGACTTTGAGCTACTTGCCTCCCCATTCTGGGATTTAATTTCAAAATGCGGGTTTGCACTGGACAATTTTTATGGGCTGAATAGCTTTGATATTCTCATAGTACAATCTCTACAGAGGGACACTTGAGGTTTGGAAGGGACCACAGCAAACAATCCAGGATGGGAGCAGTTTGTCCTATCTGAACATCAGGATCTTAATGGCTCTGTGCTGGGGAATATTTTAAGAATTTCTTCCTCTCCACCTTCAGGATCTAGGGGAGCCAGACTTCCAGGGCCATCACTACTGCTGAGGCTAGATTGAACAGGGGGCAGAATATGTGCTTTAGAGCCTGACAGATCTGGAGTTGGTTTCCTTCTCTGTCTCTTAACAGCTCTGTAATCTTGGGCAGGTCATTTAACTTCAGCTTCCTCATCTGTACAATGGGGGGATAATAACAACTACCTTGCTGCATGCTCATGAGAATTAGAGATGTTGGTGCCCAATAAATAAATGCTGGTTATGATGAACATGGAGACCATCAAGGCTGCTCCAGCTACAAAGTGGATTGCTGACTATAAATGAGGCATGAGAAGGAGAGGAGCGGCAGGAATGGAAGACAAGACACTTTTGGCAAAATCTGTTTACCCCTTTAGGGGGACGGGAAATGGCCCAAGTCCTGGACAGATCTCGTTGGGCAGTGTGCTTCAACTTTGAAGTGAGATATCAAGGCAGTGGGCAGGGGCGATCTTGGCAGTCACATTAGAATATGAGCGTCATTAAGTAAGGAAACTCACAGCAAGTGGGAAATCGAAAGGGCTGGAATCAAAGGAACAAAAGCAGAGGGGGATCTGGAAGAGAGAAATTGTCCTGAGTCAGAGGCAGAAACCCAGGGAGGGCAGGAAGTGAGGAAGGCTGACTTTTCTGAGACAACTGCACTGTTGAATTTCACAATGACAATGAGCTCCAGGCAGATGGAAGGTCTTTGCTTCTGGGAAACCCAGGTGGCTGTGGGTCAGGACCTGGTGGGGTTAAAGGGGGGCAGGGTGAAAGCCCGGTGGGATGTCTACCATCCAGGGGCAGTATACCTTTCTGTGTTCTTTCCAGGGAAAGATGGAAACAGGAAGACAAGACAAGCTGGTGCCTATACATAAATGAGAGAGGGGCTCGGGTTTCCCACCAAGAGTCAGATCCGGCTCAGGCGTTAAACCAGAGGTCAGTGGGCTGCTGGGAGGAGGAGGAGGAGGAAGAGAATTCCTAGGGGTCGAATCAGACTTAACCCAGAAATTCGAGTAGCAGGCTCTTCAATGTGAGCCTGTAACTCCGTTCCAGATGTGGTTATGTACTCAAGTGCAAATCCAAGTCAAGATTTGCAGGCTGAATGCATGGAAATAAAACCATGTGGACAGAAAGGGGGTATCCATTTAGCTGTGGCCACAAAGACCCAGAGCCGTTCTTGTGACTCTCAGGGGCCCAAGAGTCAGGAATTAAATCCCAATCAGAAAGTACAATCCCTGACATCTGGGCGGCGCCTCTCGGCTTCCTAAGTGCCGCCCGTCCTTTACCCCACAGGGCGGCTGCTCTAACCGCATTTCACTCATGAGGAAACTGAGTCTCAGAGCAACCTGATTCACCAGATCAGCGTACCAAATGCAGGACTAGAGACAGAATTTAGGTCTGTCAACTGCCAGTCCAAAGATCTTTGTGAATATACCTTAATCCAACAAACATTTGCTAGGAACCAATTTATTTAATAATTATAACACTATAAACGATACCTTCCCTTTACGACGAGCTTACCAGGGGCCCCACGGGTTACATGCTTTAGGAACATCAATTTTTCTAAGCCCCAGGAAACCCTCCCAACTTGTACCCAGGTTGTCCAGATGAGGAAGCTGGGTCTTACAAACGAGAGATTTGCACAGATGAATCAAACACTGATTCTGGATATGAGAATGTGTATGTTTGGTGGTGGAGAACCATACACAAAAAGATCGATTTTCAAGTGCCTTGTGAACTCAGCTTGGCAGTTTAATAGTTGCACTTACTATTCAGGACAGGTAAACCAATTGCGGTGGAACCGGGGCTCTATCTGTGAAAATGAATCAGCCTAAATTTCACTCAGGCTGTATGAAATAGATGTAAAGACAAAAACGAAATTTAAAAAGCAGATGGCAGAGCGCATAGGGAAAGCCAGCCGGGGCAACGAAAAAAATTGGAAGTTGATCAGAATTCCCCTTGCAACAGAAGAGTCACTTCAGGAGGTCAAAGCGGCAAGTACGGGGAGGTACCCACTGGAAAGGGAGCCTCCTAGCCCGGCGCCCAGGCCAGGCTGGCGGGGAGGAGACGGGAACTCCCCGACTCATCCGCCCTGGTTATCTCAATCAACTCCGATCTGGAGAGACGTTTGTAGGTGGGCGTCGCAAACGCCCTGAAACTTTGCAGAGGGCTGCACCGGGCATTTGTTTTTCTCAGAGGAATCCAAGACCTTTCCCCAAAGTTATGAACCTTGGGTTTAGACATGCAGATGAGAACTGGGAAGGAGTGAGGCAAGGGGTCGCGCAAATCTTTGCAGAAGTGTCCTTTTTTTTCCCAGGCTATCCCGGCGCCTAACCCAACTTTCACAGTCGGGTGCACCAGAGGGCGAGAAGGGCTGGGCGCAGGCTGAGAACTTTCGGGTCCGAGGGGAACGCGACTGTATTTGAGACGCGGACCTGAGAGGCGCTGGGGTTGCTGCCCAAGGGTAGATGGAGAGTGAGAGCTGAGGGGGCAGGTAGAGACCGACCAGACGGGTGGGGAGAGGAGAGGAGGAGGTCACTCAAAAAACGGTGAGTAGCCAGGAAGCCGGGAAGCAAGAGAGAGCGCAAAGAACTTGGAAAGGTGGTGGTCGTGGAGAGAAGCGGCTGCGGGAATGGTGAAAGAGGGAAGCGGCCAAGACCAACTTCTCACGGCCCAGGCCTGGGGTAGAGCGGACACAGACTCGGCGCTCAATCCTGTTTCTTTCTTTCCTCTCCGTTCTGTGGCAGCTCTGCCCAGCCAGGGTGGGTGCGTGGGTGGAGGGCCGTCGAGGCAAACGGCGCCCTAGGGTGACTCGGTATCACCCTCAGGACCCGCCTCCTCCTCCATTCCCGCAGGGTGTGAGTCCTGCGTGCCCGCCAAACCGAGCCAGCTCGAGGGCAGTACTCCGCTCGATGGGGCGGGCCCCAGAACCCGGGAGACACCCCGCCTAGGCCCCTCGCTTCTTGCTAGCCCTCGGCTCTTGCCGCTCGCCGCTGGAGAGCCCGCTGGCGCGCGGGGTTCAAGAGCGCCCTTCGGGAGCGCGCCAGCCTGCCGTGCCCGGAGCCCGAGCGCACACTCGAGGTAGGAGCCCGCGCGGGTCGGGGCGGCAAGGGGCGCGCGCACCAGGGATCTCCTCGGAAAGACGTGCCCGGAGCGCGCTGCAGTTTCTTCTGGCCTCGGGGGAGGTGGTCCTAAAGAATCTGAGGGGTTTAGAGCCCCGGCGGAGTGAAAACGGGGCGGAAGGGAGAGGCTGGAGACTGGGGAAACTGGAGCGACTGGGACAGCGGGAGGACTGGAAACTTGAGGACCAGGAGTACGGAAGTCCTAACCACCTGAGCGCCGGTGATGGGAGAGGCAGCCGGCGGAAGAGGGAAGAAGGGTGTCTCTACCCGCCTTCCCGCCTGGGGAGCCGCAAGCCCGGGTACGCGCCCGGCTGTCTCCCTTAGCAGATCTCGATAGCAGGCTAGTGCATCCCAGGATTGGGCTCCCTGGCCCTGTGGCTGGAGAGGCCACTCTGGAGCTGGATTGTTAGCTTGTCCCCCAACCCCCACTCCAACCCCTGGGGCAGTTCCCAGGCGCCAAAAGCTATTAGGGTCCCAGACCTCACTGCTCCCACCCAGCTCCTTTTGGGCTGCCCCGCCTGGGCCTGAGGCTCTGTTCCTGCCGTTTCACCCAGTTCCTTTCTTGTGGTGAGGCAGCAGGAGCTTGAGTAGGCGCCCTAGTTCCCTTCTCCCTCCCTCTCCCAGACAACCTAAGCGACCTCCCTGGTCCCCCAGAAACAGAAGATAGTAAGGTCATCCAAATACTTATTTGGGAAGGAAAAATCCCTGCCCTAAACCACTGTCTCCTCCCGCCACAATCAGCGAAAGTCCAGGCACCCGAACTCACACACTCCAGGCCATCAGGGCAGGGCTCCCAGATCTTACTGAGAGGTGGTAAGATGAGGGGTACCTTCAAGTGACAAGTACGTGTTCCAGAAAGGGGCCCACTCTTTCTGGAGGGGGGTGGTCTTTAGGTTCCCAATAGTTTAAGGAAAGAGAAACAGACCAGGAATGGAGAGACCTGGTTCATGGAGATACATACTAGTTGATTGAATGAATAGATTGCATGTCTTTTTTCAAGTGACTTTTCCAATCATGGCTGTTTCCTCTTTAAAACGAGGATTGAAAAATAAAATAAGAGGATTGGCCAGGAGCAGTGGTTCTCAACACTTGGTTGCATGTTAGAATCATGTGGAGAGCTCCTAAAAAGGATCCAAGTCTAGAATGCACTCCCTGTATAATATCTCTGGGTAATTCTTCCTCTTAATTTCTGTGCTATTCTGGCTTTTCCTGTTGCTTCCCCCCCTCTGTCCCCAAATCCCTTACGGGGGTGGCAGTTTTATCTTCCTGAGCTTGCTGGTAAGTTCTTCTCTGGCTGACCTCTTCTCCAGGGAAGCAGACCCCTCCAAGCTTCATATCTGGGTCTCCCCTAGATTGGAGGAGGGCAGAGGTAGCAGCCAGAAAACTGGCTGGGCGCTGTCAGGCCAGAGAGGGGGGCTTAGTTTCTCTGGTGGAGAGACATCCTCTGAAAACTGGCACTGTAGCTGTACCCCGGGAAGGTGAAGTCCCCACTAGAGAGAAAGGGAATGGGGGCCAGGTACGGGAGTGGGTTTGATAGGGCTAAGGCAATCCAGCCAGACAGGGAGCTGGGGGGAGTGGTGTAGGACAGAGAAATGCTCTTCTTCACTGAATATGCCTCAGGGATGGAAAGAGGGCTCTTTTTCTAAAACCTCAGAACCTGCTTGTGGCTTTGGGAAGTCAGGTCACCTTAAGTTTTGGGTTAGAACACCTCCCTCTACCCAGCTGAGCCTGAGTTAAGGTGGGGACTTAAACTAAAGATGAGCCTAGATTCTCCATTCTGGCTGGCAGCAGATCTGCGGGGGGAGTTTTGGGGGAGGGATATAGGAGCAATGCCCACTGCCCTTCACACCCAGCTGGGCAGCTAGGATGGTTCTAGAACTGTAACTAGGTAAATCTGACCTGCTCACCTGGGACCAGCTCAACTCCCTGGATGAGCTGGGTCCTGTAGGAAGGATCACCTAGGAGAAGGTGAATTTCTATCAGCGTCTGCCCGCGGTGGAGGGCCTGGCACCCTCAACCCTTCCTAGCACTCTTAACTGGTCTTTAGTCCACAACCAGAGGTTCTTTCCCCACTTTTCACCTGGGGGTGGGAAAGAAGTACTTGGCCCGGGAGGGGATCTGGGCTGCAAAGGAAAATGAGCCAGTTCGTTTCCTCACTTTGTCTCTTCTTTGCCTCCTTCAGGTCCCACCTGAGGTGCCCTTGACTATCCCTGTCCCCCATTCCACCCCGGATCCCGGCAATGCTAACCGCCGTCTGCGGCTCTCTGGGCAGCCAGCACACAGACGCGCCTGCCGCCTCCCCGCCGCGCCTCGACCTGCAGCCTCTCCAAACATACCAGGGCCACACGAGCCCGGAGGCCGGGGACTACCCCTCCCCGCTGCAGCCTGGAGAGCTGCAGAGCCTCCCGCTGGGCCCCGAGGTGGACTTCTCACAGGGCTATGACTGCCGGGGGCCTCCTCTCGGGTAACCTGCGAGGACCTGGAAAACGACAGCCCCTTGGTCCCGGGACCCTTTTCCAAGCTCCTGCAGCCGGACATGTCACACCATTACGAATCCTGGTTCCGGCCGACACACCCAGGCACCGAGGATGGCTCGTGGTGGGACCTTCATCCGGGTACCAGCTGGATGGACCTCCCCCACGCTCAGAGCGCGCTGACCTCACCGGGCCACCCCGGGGCGCTTCAGGCTGGCTTGGGGGGCTATGTTGGAGACCACCAGCTCTGCGCCCCGCCGCCCCACCCACATCCGCACCATCTCCTCCCAGCCGCCGGAGGGCAGCATCTCCTGGGGCCTCCCGACGGAGCGAAGGCGTTGGAAGCGGCCGCCCCAGAGTCCCAGGGCCTGGATACCAGTCTGGACGGGGCGGCCCGGCCCAAAGGCTCCCGGCGGTCGGTGCCCCGCAGCTCAGGCCAGACCGTTTGCCGCTGTCCCAACTGCTTGGAGGCGGAGCGACTGGGGGCTCCATGCGGGCCCGATGGGGGCAAGAAGAAGCATTTGCACAATTGCCACATCCCAGGCTGTGGGAAAGCTTACGCCAAGACGTCACACCTGAAGGCGCATCTGCGCTGGCATAGCGGCGACCGTCCCTTCGTGTGCAACTGGCTCTTCTGCGGCAAGCGCTTCACGCGCTCTGACGAGCTGCAGCGTCATCTCCAGACCCACACCGGCACCAAGAAGTTCCCCTGCGCCGTCTGCAGCCGGGTCTTCATGCGCAGCGACCACCTGGCCAAACACATGAAAACCCACGAGGGCACCAAAGAGGAGGCAGCCGGGGCAGCGGCGGGCGAGGGCAAGGCTGGCGGGGTGGAGCCCCCCGGGGGCAAAGGCAAGCGCGAGGCTGAGGGCAGCGCGGCTCCCTCCAACTGAGCTCCTCCATCCTGCCTCCCCGCTGGTCTTCCCTGGGGCCATCAGAAGAGAGCCCTCGGGCCGATGCCCTGGTTGGGGGGGCGGCTTGAGTAAGAGGAAAAGTGGTTATTTATTGAGAGAGAGGAAAAGTGGTGTGGGGGTCAGGGAACCGGGGCGCTAGGGGTTTCATAGTCTCTGGAGCTGGATGGGACAGACGCGTTTGACTGATTTGACTGGGCAGGGAGGAGCTGCGCATGCCGGTCAGTTCTCCCCTTCCTCTCTCTATTTCACTCACGCCCCTGGGCTGGGAGCTGGGGAGGGATACCCCTGTGGCGGCTGGAGGGCGGAGGGCACAGGTTGGAGGAGACAGCGTGTCCCAGGAGCAGAGGGGAGTGGGGCCGCCCCGGGCGCTGGGGGTAGCTGTCTGAACACGTCCTTAGCGCCTGGGAACAGGGACATAAAAGGGCCTCCAGAGCCGCCCTGCGCCCCGGGTCCCTTTCATCCCCCTTAGATTGCTTTTACCCCAGGGTTTCCGGAGGAAGAGCTGAGATGGGGTATCAGAGGCTGGGGGTCCCCCTAAGGGAGGAGATTCTATCTGGCTGGGAGGGTTGTCACCACAGAAGTAACGCCTTTGATGTGCCTCCTTATTAAGCCTTCCAGACCCAGTCTGGTGGAGCCATGAAGGAAGAGGGGAAGGGGGCCAGAATCCCGCGACAGCTTCCAGCAAGACCAGTGGGGTGGAGGAGAGAGCTACATGTGGGTGTTGAGCAAGGAAATCTCTTCTAAAAAAATGAGAGAAAGGAATTTGGTCAGGGAGTGGAACTAAGCCTTTCCCTCTCTAACTCTGATTCAGCCCTTAACTTTTGGTCTTTATAGAAATAAAGTTCAATAGCCCACTCCGGTCTGTCACCCCAGGTAGGTCTTCAAGGCAGCCAGGAGCCCCTGCTCCATTATCGATGTAGTTCCTCACCCTAGGTTCCTGGCATTTGCCTTCCCCTTAGGGATAGAAGGAAGAAGGTTATCTCGGCTGTGTGGAGTTAGGTGGGAATGTCCACCTCCAACTGTTTGGCTTTGAGTGGAGAAGTCTGTCCCTGTCTGGCCATCTTCTCTTCTTTGCTTCTTAGTGGAGAAGCTAAGCCCCCTCTTTCTTTAGCTCGACCCTCCCCTTTCCCGCTGCCTACCAGTCTTGCTCCTCCTGTAGAGTGTGTTAGGAGGCTCCCCTTCCAAATGAAGAGGTTCTCTCATTGGAAGGGGTCTGCCTTCTGAGGTGATGTCCAGGAAACATCCCTGTTCCCTTCTTTAGATGCTAAAAATACATCCTGATGGTGATCCTGGAGTGGGGAACGTGGGGCCGGGGGAAGCCAGCAGAGGCTGAGCCAGGCACTTGGAAGGAAGCTGATGGGGGGGAAGGGTCTGGTGGGCCATAGAACCCTGGAGCTAGTGGGCTTTCCCAGGCTCCAGATATCGGTCTTAAGGTTTTCCTTGACCTCCTTTTTTCCCTGCCCTTCTTTCTCCACCCAGAGCCCTATGCAAGGGTTAGTTGTGTATTGATTTTTTAAGTTATAAGCAAAGGGTATTTTATTTAATATTAGGACATGTGTGTGCATGTTGTGTGTACCTATGTATGTGTGTATTTCTGTGTGTATGTGTGTTTCTCTACTGAGCCTGGGGTCTCCAGCCAGGGAGACCCCGTCTTGTTCAACCCAGCCAAGGTCCTCTGGCCTAAGGCCCATAGCATCTTTTCCTTGGGGATGCTGGAGCCCAGTCCAAGGACTGGGTGCTTTCTGGGAAGCGGGGCTGGAATCTGGGGGAGAGGGGAATATGTTTGTGTAGAAGAGAGCCCTTCTTATGAGGGATAGGGTGACTCTCCCTGAAGGACCCATGGGGTAGGTTAAGAAGTCACGTCCTTTCTTTATGCTCCCTCTGTCCCTACCTCCTGCTTATCTGACCAGAGGTCCCTTGTGGAGAGAGTTGGGGGCAGAAGAGAATGGGCAGTGCCTGCAGGTTGCCTGGCCCGGTGGGCAAGGGGGAGGGAGAGAGGGTTCCGTGGGTGTGAGATGCCGTTTTCCTCCACCCATCGAAACCAGCCACCCTCTCCCTGTGCCACCAGGACAGTCTTTCCCAGTGACCATTCTCAGGGGAACTCCCTAGTGGGTGTTGGGGGGGGAGTGTGGATGTTCCCCCCATGGAGGCCCCAAGCTCTAAGGTGTGTGGGTGAGGGCTTTGGATAGATTTTCTTCTGCTCCCCTCTTTTATAGACCGAGGTTGCTTGGCTGTCTGCCCTCTTCTAGGCAGCCCCCTAGAGGAGAAATGTAGGATTTTTTTTTTCTTTAACTGCTGTGAACCCACTTTAGAGGGGGTGGGGGGGGAGGAGGAAGAAGTGGCCTGTGTTTTTTATGCCATAATAAAGTCATCAACCACATCACTGTTTCATTTGTCTTCCAGCTCTGGCTTCCTTTTTGACTCAGGGTCCCTCAGCAGTGAGGACCAGGCTGGCTGCAGGGTAGGGTGGACACTTCTCTTTGATCCTGCAGCCCTGGGCAGCCTCCCCTCCCTTTGGGGGCAGAGCTGATCTGATTGAAGGGTCCGATCCTGCCCTGCCCGGAGGTTGTTGGTGCAGGAGGAGGGTGGGGTTCCCTCGGGGTTGATAGCTGGGCCGACTGTCCTTCCCTGGTCTTCACCTGTGAAGATGGAAAGATTCTAGGTATTTCCTTCCTCTTCCACATGCAAGCCCCTTCTTTAGCCTCCCCCACCAAGAATGCTGTTTCCCTTCCTTCCCAGAGATGGCCAGCCTTTTGGCCCCCTCTCCCCGCCCCTGTGGGGGTGTGCCTGTCAATCAGGCCTTCTGGTTGTGAGTGAGGTGGGGGTGACTGACAGCGATTTCTTCACCCAGGATGATCCCTATCAGGGACAAGGTGATGAAAGGCAGCCCAGCTATCTGATGGGCTCCTGCCCAGCTGGAAAGTATGAAGGAAAGGTTCCTACTGCAGCTCCCAGCTAGAGACCCAACACAGTTACACAATCGCAGTGTGCACAGAAGTGCTTCACTGGGTCCATGGGGCACCTCCAGGTATGTGCGAATGCATACTTTTACAGGCTGCTCGGGCTCAGAGGTTAAAGCATCTGCCTGCAGTGCTTGAGACCCAGGTTCGATCCCTGGGTTGGGAAGATCCTCTGGAGAAAGAATGGCAACCCACTCCAGTACTCTTGCCTGGAAAATTCCATGGACTGAGGAGCCTGGTGGGCTACAGTCCACGGGGTGGCAAAGAGTCGGACACGACTGAGCGACTTCACCTCACCGTGCCTGGTGCACAGTCGGTGCCTGACACATGTCAGAGTAAAAGCCTCATGACTCCAGAGTCCCAAACCTAGGAAGGTTGATAGGGATCAGTTTTTAGCTCCAAGGGTGCAGAGTAGCTTACTATATTCTTCCACCTTCCCATCCTACATGATGGCCAAAATTACCTACCCTAGTGGGATTCCTATTCCCCTCACTCTAACCCTAACCGACTTTCTCAGAGCCAAGTCTGGTACCCAGATCGGCCAATTCCATCACTTGTTTGGGAGAGTCTGATGTTCCAAAGTTTCTTAAATGGCATCAGCATGGTTTAGGGATTACAGTGGAGAGCAGACTGGTGAGGGGGCCAAATGTTTATTTTCAGATCCTGCTGGACTTAGACGCCTGGGTGGAGGCGCATTCCTGTGACCTCAGGCCCGCTCCACTCCCTGCAATTCTTTTTGTCTTCCCGGTTCTGGGGATTCAGACCCCAGGAAACTGGTGAATCCTCTCCTGTCCCCCATCGCTGCCCCCAGGGGACAGGAGGGCAGCTGTGGGGCCGGCTGGGCCTGTCTGGGCAGGGCTGGGGCCACCCCTCCTCCGCTTGCAGCTCCTCCCGCTGACCTGCATTCTTAGCGGGGGCCTTTGGTGGGGCTCTGACGATTAGTCGCTGGCCCTGGCAGCAATGCTGCCTGGCTGCCCCCTCCCCCTTCAATGCGGCCCGGGGCCACCTCTGACCCCTCAGTTCTGTTGTCCCAGGCAGGACAGTCCTAGAGGGGCTGAGAGCAAGTTTGGGAAATAAGAACATGGGTCTGACCCCTCTGGGCAACGTCTTTGAGCCACTCTTCTCTCCTGGGAAGTGGGAGTAGAAGCCCTCTAGGGTGGGTGAGTGGAGTCAGGAACGCGAAAGTGACAGGGGAACCAGCAGCCGGAGGCTGTGCTGTACGGCCCCAGGCCTCTCCTCCTGCCTGTTCCTGCCCTCCAGCGGGCACCTGGGGAAGTGCACGACGTGAACTGGCTTTTCAGCCCAGCGAGGCGGATATTCAATGTTGATCACCACACAGCCTTGATGTTTGCTTCTGGAAGGACGTCCAGTGGCAACCTCAAGACCCCACCCCAACCCTGTACATCACACCAGAAGCATCCTTCACTTCCTATTAATCCTAGCTCAGCATCTGAGCAGTGTGGGTTTGAAAAGAATCTCAGGAACCAAGTAGTCCAGTTGTTCCCACCTGGAAGAAGGCATATTAGAACCATCCATGGAGTTTTTCCAGATACCCCGATTCACGCCCCAGCATCCCACCAAATTATGTCCCTTGAGGGTGCAGTAGAGCAGCGCTTCACAAACTTTACACCTGGGGATCCTGTTAACATGCAGATTCCCATTCAGTAGGTTTGAGGTGGGGCCAGAGATTCTGCATTTTTAACAAGCTTCCAGATAATGCTGATGCTGGCAATCCTCGGACACTTTGAGAAACAGAGTATTAAAGTATTGTCCTATGCAATGGGAGTTGTGTGGTTGAAATATAATCCCTCCTCACCCCATCCATGCTTCAGAACCACTGATCTAGCCCAATGCCTTCTTCGTTACTGGAGACACTGAGGCCCTTGCAGGTAAAGTGACCTGCCCAAAGGGGCCTGCGGCGCTATGTTATAGCAGGAAAAAGGAGCAGGATGAGACGCTGGTCTGCACAGTTCCAGGTAATGCTCTTCTCCCTCCAGCCTAGCTTCTAGGTCAACCTTCTGTTCAAGTGGCAGTCCCTTTTCTGAAAGTGACACCCATTTCCCCAGAAACAGCACCCTCTTGGGAACCAACCTTGTTTATCTGGAGGCAATCAGAAAATGTCTCAGGACTTTGCAGTGGTTAAGAATCCACCTGCCAATTCAGGGGACACAGCTCGATCCCTGGTCTGGGAAGACTCCACATGCCTCCGGGCAACTAAGCGGTTGCACACAACTACTCAGCCCACCTGAACTCAGCCGTACCACGCATAAGAGGAACCACCGCAATGAGAAGACCAGGCAGCCCAACTAGAGAGCAGTCCCCATTCACAGCAACTAGAGAAAGCCCGCGCACAGAAACGAAGACCCAGAACAACAAAATAGAAATAAATAATCTTTTTAAAAAAGAAAATGTCTCAGGTTTCAGATGTCCCAACAGCCTTATCTTGTAGGTTTTCCCCAGCCATCACTCCTGCAGCCTGCCCCCCGGGGAAACCTCAACCTCCACCTTCATTCCCATCCCAGGAATGACAACAGGCTGGGATGCTGCGGCCAGAGCTCTGAGCAGCAGCACTGATTGGTTGGCAGGGTGGACATGGGCCAAGTATATAACCTGCAGTGTCTCCTCTCCCCACATTCCAGAGGGCTCCATAAAGCAAACGGGAGTGAGATGCATTCACTTAAATGCTGGTTATGGAGATGATTTATACAGGAAAATGACCTGGAAAGCAGAATATTTGAGATCAGAGTCCACCTCCATATGGATATATGCCTCCTTGGCCAAGATTTCTCCTTTGCTGTTTTGGTTACAAATCTTTGGACTAGAAATTTCCAGATTTTCTTTCAAAGCTAACTTCCAATGAGTTTGAGCACTGTGGGGCAGAATTGGCCTTTGGGGACTCAGAATGGATTTTGTGCATATGAGTTAGTTGCTCAGCTGTGTCTGACTCGTTGTGGTCCCATGGACTGTAGCCCTTCAGGCTTCTCTGTCCATGGATTCTCCAGGCAAGAACATTGGAGTGGATAGCCATTCCCTTTTGCAGGGGATCTTCCCCAGCCAGGGACTGAACCCGGGTCTCCCGCATTATTGGCAGATTCTTTACCATTTGAGCCACCAGGTATATATGCCTTAAAATTTTTAAAGGAATTCATTTAAATTATTCCCAGGCCTCTGGCCTGTGACCACTCCTGTCGATTTTTCTTTTCGATCTTATTTCTGAGAGGTTGGGAAAGAGGAGGTGGGAGATGGGGAAAGCCGGGGGAACAGGGTATGACGGGGACGCGGAGGAGGGTGCACCAGCCTGGAATTGTGCCTTTGGAATTCAAATTAGGTCACAAGTAGCTGAGGTTCTTCCTTAATTTCCAGATGCCCTAGCTGTCCACATTCTCTAACGAATCAGCCAAGTTTTCCTTTCTTCGCTTCTCACGTGGGCTTCTTTCCACCTCCGGCTCCCTCTCCCGACAGTGACCCCACTGGAGAAACTAGCGGATTCGTCGCAGCCTTTATCGGGCCTAAAAGCTGCACCCGGGTAGGGCAGGCAGCAAGCAGGACTCCGCAGGCCGCTTCGCTCCAAGAAGTGGTGCTGGCGCGCGCTCTGCTGGAAAACGGAAGAACTGCAGGCGCTCGATTTCGACTCCGCCCCCGAGGCCAAAGTCTTCCAGGTCACTTCCAGGAGCCTCCGCCCTTGGGACAGATCTTACCTGAAGCGGAGGCTGTAGGACTGCGGACTAAGCTGGGGATTTGCACGGAGAGAGGGTGAGGAGCATAAAGTGTTGGGGGAGCGAGAAAAGGGCCGACAGAAGAGGGGCTTGGGACTCTTGGAGAGAGGTTGGGTAGCGAGGGAGGCGCTCCTGCGACTGCCCTGAAGAGTCACGTTCCCGAGTAGAGCAGGGCCCTCGGAGCGTGCGGTCTGCGCCCGTCTGCGATTCCCAAACCTGGAGCCCGATTCCCAAACCTGGAGCCCGTGGAGGGAGTGGGCGTTTCCTTCGCGCACTCGGAGCAACGAGCATGCGTGCGGTGCTGTGCGTCGCAAACCCGTCGCAGTGTCTTTCCCTAGTGTCGGCACGTGTTGGGAGGGGTGCTCCCTAGGACCGCTCCCCGGTCAGGATGGTGGAGAGGTGGCTTGGAGGGACACACGCATCCCATCTCTCCCCAGATGGCATCGTGGAGCCCTGACATCCCGTGTTCCTGCGACTGTTTTGTCTCGGTGCCCCCAGCCTCGGCTCTCCCAGCCGTGATCTTTGCCAAGAACTCTGACCGGCCCCGGGATGAGGGCAGGAGGTGGTGTTTGTACCCGCAGGCACGCACGCCCCTGGGAGCCGCCTCCAGGTGGGTTAGGAATTCTAGAGTGCTGGGAGGTGTGGCAGTTACTAGGTATTCTAAAACCTTTCTCCTCTGTTTCCCCCCACCTGAGAAGCTACCAGATGTGGTGAAAAGAACACGAGCTTTGAGTCTACTGACTGGGACCTAACCTGTTATTTTGCCGCTGTCAACCTCAGTTTTCTCATCTGTATAATAGGGATAATAAGACCTTCCTCAAAGGGCTGTGTTGGGTGATGGGTACAGCGCCACCACTTTATAGGTACCTTCCCCCTTTCTAAGTGGGTCTCCCTTTTCTCCTCCCTCATCTCCAGTGCACCTACATTGAGGTGGAACAGGTGTCAAAGACGCATGCTGTGATCCTGAGCCGCCCTTCTTGGCTGTGGGGGGCTGAGATGGGCGCCAACGAGCATGGTGTCTGCATTGGCAATGAGGCAGTGTGGACCAAGGAGCCAGTCGGGGAAGGGGAAGCCCTGCTGGGAATGGACTTACTCAGGTGTGGACCTGCCCTCCTTCATCCCCTTGATACACCAGAAACCTGGGGCTGAATACTGACCCAGGCCACCCTCCCTGCCCCCAAGCACCTCCCCGTTTCTGCCCCCTTTGTTGTCCTCCCCAGGTAGGCTGCCCCTCCCCTCCCCTCTTCTGGCCCCATCTCCACAGTCTGGTGAGGAGCTCCCAAATGTAGCCAGCTCTGGGTGTCTCCTGGCCCAGAAAATAGGGCGGTGGTTTAACTTTTTTTTCAATAGAAGGAAATTTTTTTTCAAGTGAAATCTCATGAAGAATTTTGGTTTGTAAAATCAGTAAACGTGGAGCAGCTCTGATGGAAGAGATTGGAGGGCTCAGGGCATGTCTTCCTGCAAGAATGTGTTTCAGTCCATTTCATGAACCCTCAGAGCACAGCTTGAAAACCACAAGCCTACAGATGGTGGCGATTTTCTCTGTGACTTGGGCTCATCACCAAACCTCTCTGGGATCTTCTGTCCACTGAAGCTCTGCCATCAGCACTGATACCCCATCGCCCTTCTGTCCCCTGGACTCTTTGTGCCAGGCTGGCTTTGGAACGGGGCAGCTCTGCCCGGGAGGCCTTGCACGTGATCACAGGCTTGCTGGAGCGCTACGGTCAGGGGGGCAGCTGCCGGGAGGACCCCATGCCATTCTGCTACCACAACACTTTCCTGCTGGCCGACCGGACTGAGGCCTGGGTGCTGGAGACGGCGGGGAGGCTGTGGGCTGCACAGAGGATCCAGGGTGAGGGGCCTGGCGCTGGGGCCTGCCTCCCAGAAGCATTCTCCTTTTGGGGTGGGAATGGTGGTGGGGGCAAGGAAGGCCCGATCCAGGTGCAAATGTCTCAGATGGTGGGGACGTCCAGGGACATGGGAGATGAGGCCTCCTGGGTACCTCACCTCCCCCTTCACTTGGTTGAGTCCTTTTGTGCTTCAGCCTGCAGCTTCCTCTAGGGAGCCTTTCTGGACTTCCTGGTGGCCAGGCTTCTCCCTTATACACAAGCCGGGGTCCCTTCATGATGATGCTCCCTGCAGCTGCCGGCTCTCGTTTATTCGTGTGATCGGTTTATCTGTCCCCTCCATGAGGGTTGTCTTGTTCTCTTCACCACTGTGTTCTCAGCGCCTAGCTGAGTGCCTGGCACAGGACAGGGGCTCAAGAATATATGAGCGACCCCCCATCTCCTCTGCAGAGGGAGTCCATAACATCTCCAACCAGCTGAGCATCGGCTCGGACATCTCGGCAGAACATCCTGAGCTCCGGCCCCACGCCCGGGCCCAGGGCTGGTGGGACGGGCAGGGCACCTTTGACTTTGCCCAGGTCTTCTCCCTGAGCCAGCAGCCTGTGCGCATGGAGGCTGCCAAGGCCTGCTTCCGGGCCGGCCAGGAGCTGCTGCAGCAACAACAAGGTCAGTGAGCGGACAGCGTGGGGCCCAGCTCTCTTCCCTCCCACAGCCTCGGGGGCTTACTCTGAGGCCAGAGGGCCCCCTTCTGCCCCCGGGGGCCCTCACTGGGTCCTCCTTGGCAGGGGGTATCACGGCAGAGGTGATGATGGGCATCCTCAGGGACAAGGAGAGCGGCATCTGTATGGACTCTGGGGGCTTCCGCACCACGGCCAGCATGGTGTCCGTGCTGCCCCGGGACCCCGCCCAGCCCTGCGTGCACTTCCTCACTGCCACACCAGACCCATCCCGGTGAGAGGGTGGGGAAGCTGGTGGGGGGAGCGCCCCAGGCAGGAGAGATGAAAGGGTACCAGAGCCCTTATCTTCCATCCTTGTCCCACTAGGTCAGTGTTCAAACCTTTCATCTTTGGGGTGGGGGCAGCCCAGCCCCCCCAGGTGCTGTCTCCCACTTTTGGAGCACAGGACCCTGTTCGGACCCTGCCTCGATTCCAGACTCAGGTGGATCGCCGGCACCCCCTCTACCGTGGACACCAGGTGGCCCTGGGACTGATGGAGAGTGAGCAGGTAACCCCGGGGAAGAGGGGCTACCCTGGGGGATGACGCACTTCCCCCACCCCAACTGGGACTCTGGAAATATGAGGGGAACTGGGAGCGAAGGAGACTCTAGAGCTGAGGAGAGGAGTCTCTCCCTTCAAAGTCAGCCCTGGAGAATCTTGGGTGTATATCCTTTCTCCTGCTTATGTGAGACGGCAGCCATCTGCCCCTACCCCGTAATATGGAGGGGAGCCTGTCCTGGGGAGTCATCGCCACCTTTCCTGGGCAGGCTCGCGGGCAACAGCTTTGGCAGAAGCAGCGAGACCTGGAGCAGGAAGGCCTGGCGGCTGTGCGGGGGCTGCTGACCAGGGAGTGTGCTCCACCCGCCCAGGAGCTGGGCGGCCTCTTCCAGGCCTTTGTGAAGAAGGAGAGCCAGGCATATGCCTGAGCCCGGCCCCTCCTGACTTGGTCTAGGGTGCAGGGGGCTGCGGTGGGCATAGGACCCCTGGGGTAGAGGGCTAGAGCAATCCCCTCACCTCATCCCCCACCCCAGCCTTGTTCTGAGTGGCCAGGTCAGCCTAGCTCTAATAAATGTGTTTTATTTTCTTGTTCAGTGTCCAGGTCCAGTGTGGGTGGGAGGGCCAAGCGAGGACAAAGGGCAAAAGGGCAGCCCTGCGGTGGCTGCAGGGCCTCTGGGAGCTTTGCTGGGCAGCACATTCTTCTGACGTAGGTGGTGGAAGAACCTGTGAGGAGATGGGGGCCCCCAGCATGCGGGTGTGGGAACATGGAGGGGCATGACTGGTGCAGCAGGTGGCTGCTCATGGGCAGAATTACAACCACACGTTTTTGGTTCTTGACTTGAACCTTGGAAGGGCAGTCCCTGGTCGGGGGGCGGTGGTATGCGATGTGTCTACTGTGAGATGGCATCTCCACCAAGCAGTGCCTGCCTCTTGCCAGCTCAGAAGCCAGGTGGGGCCCCTGAGGTGGGGTGCCAGTCCCTTGGGCAGTTCCTGAAAGATCCTGTTCTTTAGAATCAGGCTCTGTATTCCTGCTATGGTTTCTGGGTGCTTTTTACTGACAGCTTCCCCTGAGACGCCCCAGGTGATGCGGAAAACACACGCAGGGCCTAGAGATGCTTTACTGGGGACAGGCTTCTGCCACAGGCCAGAGCTCTCAGGCCGAGGGGAGGCCCACTCCTCGTTCCTCCATGTGCCTGCGGCTTCGCTGATAGCAGTGGGCTGCATTTCACTTCTTGAATCTTTTGGTCACAGTTTTGGTTGTGCTGGGGGCCCCAGCTAGAGAGGCCCTGGGGGCTGCGGCCACTCTGGCCCCCTTCCTTGCCTGCACAGTGCTTTGCTGGCCCCTGGGAGCCAGAGGGCACAGTCTCTGGGTGGTAGAGGAGGCCGGTGGCAAGGAAGCAGGCTCCGGGGGTGTCTCTTTCTCTTGCGTGGGGGTGACAGAAGGGCTGCTGTCCCCAGCCATGGGCGCCCCCGGTAGCGGGGGCAGGTCTGTGAGGGTGGGCTGCATCTCCACCCTCAGCTGGTGCTCCAGCAGGGCTGTCTGCTGCCTGAGCTCCCGGTGCTTACTCATTTCCTGCTCCAGTCCTTGAGGAAGCCTGTGAGGGGTGGGATGGTGGGTGGTGGATAGAGCCCTGGGCTTGGCAGAAGCAAACTCTCCCCTACCACCCCTAGAGGGGAGGAGACAAGGCAGGTTGGGAAGGACTGTTCTGGCCCTGGGACCACTTCCCCAGACACCACCGCCTGTCTTAGCGTCTCCCGGACCCCACAGGGAAGCTGCACACTTTGGAAAGCAGGGTCACCTCGTTCTGAGCAGAATGGGCCTCTCAGCTCTGGGAACTCCTCATCCTCATCACTCAAGGCTGTATCCTCCTCATCCGAGGTCCAGCGCTCTGCCACAGGCTGCCCGTCCAGGTCTAGGAGGAGTGGCAGGGCTTCTGTCAACAGCTTCCTGTGGGGTGGAAAGAGCAGAGGTTACCTAGGAGGGCACCCTGGGTGTGGAGCTGGGAGGATGTGCAGACACAAGCCGCAGCAACCACACCGGGAGGGGTGGTGTTCTTGAGCTAGAAGATGGGCCTGTGGTCAGGTCAACACGGGAACCTTCAGTTCCTTTTCACCTGTAGCCATCCTGGTTGGTGCAGCTATTTCCAGTCAGGTTGAGAATGAGAAGGCTCTCGGGGAATTCATCTGCACACAGCAAAGAGAGGGGATGAGGTTCACACCCCCACCTTCCAGTCCAAAGCCACTGCCCCTTTGCACAGCACCCCCAGGCCCCCTGGAGGATGTGTGGCTGATGCAAGCACAGGGAGGAGGGCAGAGAGGAGAGAGGGCACCCCAGGACCTATTCCATGAGCCAGGGCAAGGGCGTTCCTACCCAGCTTCAGTGTTTCTATCAGGTTCTCAGAAAGGTCCAGAAACTGGAGGTGGGGGAGGTCACGGAGGTTTTCCACTTGCCTAATTTGGTTTCCTGCCAGAGACAGGAAGCTGTAGGGGAAGGGAGGGGGAAAGACAGCTGAATCACAGAACAGCTGGAGGAAGGGATGGGGGCCCCAGGTGCCCGGGCCCCCCTGGCTCAGCAGCTGGATGAGTGGGGACACAGGGCCTCCTGGGTCAGGGAAACAGAGCTAGGCTTGTGGGGTCCTTGGCTGACCAGCAGCCAGGCTTGGGGACATCTGAGCCAGTTTTCTGGAGTATTACCAGGTTTCTTCCCCTTCATTCTAGCTCTTCTCCCCTCCCCCAACCCTGCCAGAGCCCTGGCACCATGTACCGTAAGGAGGGGACGCAGGCCAGGTTCTCAATTCGCTGAATCTTGTTCTGCAGGAAGAGACCAAGGTGGAGAAACCAAGCTAAGGTCAGTTGAGTGGGGTCTCTTTAAAGGGACAAAGCCCTAAGACCATGTCTACTCTTAAGGCTGCAGACCTGGCCCTTTGGGAATGATCACCTCTCTCCTTGAACAAGTCGTGAGTGCCTTGGGATGATTCTCTTTCTCCAAGTCGATGGCTGAGGACATAAATTTGGGGCTGGCTAAACTTGATTTAAGTACCCTGATTGCCCCACAACCTGGACATCAGAGAAAGGAACCAAGGTGGGGGCCAGGAAACGGAAAGGCCTTTGTGGTGGACTACACACACCAAGGGAAGCGCAAACCTATACTACTTTGATCTGGCCAGTGTCTGCGGGGGAAACTGGGCGGGATCTGGGTGTATTCAACCTGAGGGAGCCTAGACATTAACCGCACCCCCTCCCACTCCCACCAAAAAGCCTTCAAGGTTCTGAAGGATGCAGAGGAATCTTATGCTTCCCTCTTCCTTTCCTTCAAAATGGGAAATGGACTTGAGCTGTATAACATGAAAGATTTAGGACAGACACCATCTAGGACTTCTAGAACAAGAAAAGTGTCTGATAGAAAAACAGTGATTTAAGAGCATGGTCAGGATCTCTTTTGGGTGCATTGGTGTTTCAATTCAGCAGAATTCTGATCTCTTTCGGGTGTACTGGTCTTTCAATTCAACAGAATTCCTGATTGATCTGGAACCGTTTCAGTGAAGGTCTGCCTGCCTGAACACTAGTAAATGGGCAAGATGACCTGGTTGGCGTCTTTCAGATTAAACAGACATGGCTCACAGGGGTGGAGTCCCCTCCCCAGGGAGAAAGAAGGGCAGGAGGCAGGACATTACCCCTTGCAGATAGAGGCTGTGAAGATTCTGGAGGCCCTCTAAGTTCCTGATAGTGGTAATTCCCTCCCGGTCCAGGCGAACAGTCTGCAGTTCAGCAAGCGTGTGGAACCTGGGCAAATGGGTGCTGTGACGGAGTGCCACTTCTGTGGTCTCTTAGCAGGAAGATAGAGGGGAGGGTGTTTTAAGGAGGGATGGATGGCTCAGTGACTCTGATCAGATGTCAGGGACACCTGCTTGACTCATGAGGTGGGGTCTAGATTGGGAACCTGAGTTGATTTGGAGACCTCAGTATCTATCAGTAGCACTGGGAGGGATAAGGGTGAGAGGGGAGTGAGACTCCTTGGACTGGGCAACTGGGTGATAGCAGCTTATGGTTCCTGCAGATATTGGGGCAGACTTCCCCCAGCCAGCTTGGATTGGGGAGGCAGGGGCTAGGACAGAGAGGAGATCCTTCCTCACATCCCTTCTGAGTGGTCCATGGAAGGAAAATCACTTGTTCCACCCATCCATTCGTTAATCCTGCCACACTTACTGAATGCCCATTAGAGACAAATGAGAGCGTCCCTGCCCATCACTACTAGGGAAGCTGGCCAAACATCCATGACAAGTGGATGACAGAAGCATGTGCAGAGGACTAAGGGAGTACATAGACTATACATTGAATCCAGAGGATTCAGGGAATGCTTCCTGGGGGAGATGACACATAAGTAGAGGTTAGACTGGAAGGAGAGGGGGATGAGAAAGCATTTCAAGCAGAAGGAATAGTATGTGTGATTCCAACCTTCCTTCAACTGCAACGTACCCATGAATCCCTTAGGGAGTCTTGTTAAAGTGGAGATTTTGATTCAGTAAGTGGGCCTGAGATTCTTCATTCCTAATAAGCTCCTAGGTGATGCGGATGCTGCCCACCCACCCCAGGACCACTTTGAGTAGTAAGTGCTAAGCTGTGAGTCTTAGAGGAATCTTAGTGGGTCTAGAGGAATCACACTTATAGAGAGTGGCAAAAAATAAGGTTGAAAAGGCACCAGGCTAAAGTGTTTGGATTTTATTCTGGAGGTGCTAGGAAGTTAAGGAAGGGCCTATCAGGGAGTGTCTGATCAGATTTGTTATTTAAAAGGATCATTTTGGCAACAGTATGGGGTGCCTGGACTGGAGGCAGACAGACTAATTAGGAGTTTGTTGAGAAGTGATGACTTTAGACCCTTATTTAAAGCAACTGAATGGGCATGGTGGAAAAAAGATAGAATGATTTTTAAGGAGGAAGAATCAGTTGGACATTGCCACTGACTGAACGTGTAGAGTAAGTAAAGAGAGAGACAAAAGTAAGTTGACAGATCAGTAGAGCTGAGGGGGCTGGTCATTCTGTGTGTTTCAGCGTTCCAGCACCCCTTTCCTCTCTGGTGCACTTACATCTTCTCTGACAGATCCTCATCCTCAGGGAAGGCCAAGTTCCGCCTAGTGATGAGGGCTTCAGTAATGCACACGCCACTGACTTCCTCTGGACTCTGGGCAAGTTTAGCTGTGAAAAGATGAGTCCAATTGTTACATTTCCTTGTTCTTGGAGGCCTGACTCTACTGTTAACCAACTGTTCTACCTACCATCCCACCTTCCTACTCACCTCCAGGCATGCTGTAAAAGTTGCTGGCTTGCGGAACAATTGGAACGAAGAGAAGTAGAGCAGCTTGGCCAGCCCCTGGGAATGGAAGAACCCAGGGTGGTATGAGGAGAGAGAGGCTCAGAGAATTGGGGATAAAGGAAGGGGGTTGGTTCAGAGCTAACTGTTGGGGTGGGGCAGAAGACGAAGGTAAATCGAAGTGGAGGATCTGGAGTTTGAGGGGTGTATAAGGGCTTTCCAGGCCGCCTACAGGGGGATTGTAGGTCGATTGCGGTGCGGACGGATGGCAAGAGCGGCTCGAGGCGTCGTTGCTAGGAGACCGGACGCCTGACGACGCCCCGGGGAGGGCGGGCTCTCAGGTGCCGGGTTCGGCGCATGCGATTGCTGCTCCAGCCGGCGGTTCCTCCCTCCGCTTCCGGTCTTGGTACTACCCACAATACTTAGCTCTTTCCGTCGCGCTCGTCTCCCGGTCCTTCTTCCGGTGGCGATGGATGCGGCCGTGGCTGGGATGTTGCGAGGGGGTCTCCTACCCCAGGCGGGTAAGGAGCGGCCCACGTCTTCGCGGCGCGTTCTGGCCGATGCTCTCTACTCGTCTTCCTCCTCTGCTGCTGGTCCTCTCCCCAAAGTTCTGATCCCAGACAGATCCCAATGACTGTAGATATTAGCTTAATGAGTGATTTTCGAATACCTTACATAGACCAGGCACAGTGATAAGTACTTTACATATATTATTTCGCTTAAACCTTAAAGCATCCTATGAAGATCGCTGGCCTGATCTAATTTCCTGTGATTCCAGATTCTAGTAGTAACAGCAACACAGCAGAAGCGTCGGGGACAACCACAGTACTTATTCTCTATCCCCTAGTCCCCCTGCCTTGTTTAGGGTTTTAACCCATTACCCAGTTTTTTCTGCCTCCAGAAATTAAGATCTCAGGCCTTCCGTAGCCACCCTCTGCAAAGAAGATCTCCCCTGTAAAGTCTGTATCTGTCACCGTTTACTGACCCCTTCGCCTCATCACAAACTGTAATTTTGCATTAGTTTGTTTTGTCTGTTGCTGCTGCTCTCAGTTGCTTCAGTCGTGTCCGACTCTGTGCGACCCCATAGACGGCAGCCCACCAGTCTCCTCCGTCCCTGGGATTCTCCAGGCAAGAACACTGGAGTGGGTTGCCATTTCCTTCTCCAATGCATGAAAGTGAAAAGTGAAAGTGAAGTCGCTCAGTCGTGTCTGACCCTCAGCGACCCCATGGACTGCATCCTTCCAGGCTCCTCCGTCCATGGGATTTTCCAGGCAATTAGACTTTAACTCCATCAAGGCAGAACCGTATTCATTCTGCATAGCCAGCAGGTGGCATGGTGCTTGATATTAGTAGGCATGCTATAGATATTTGTTTAATGAATGATTTGAGTACCTATATAGACCAGGCACAGTGATAAGTACATGTATTTCATTTAAATCGTAAAGCATCCTATGAAGAAGGCATTCTCTTCCCCTCTTTACAGGTGAAGAAACTTGTTGAATGGTCAAGGTCACAGCCAGTAAGTGGCAGAAGAAAGATTGAAAATTGGCTTCATGTGTGTCAATTCTATCTCAATAAAACTGCAAAAATTTGGTTCCATCTGATACAGAGCTTGTGCTCTCAACCATTAGGATTTGTGGCCACTAGCAAGAAAACCTCTCACTTCAGCAAAATCTCCATGCTCTCTGATTATTAGAGCCACTTTCTGACTGAAACTTTCTCTGAGATCCCAACCTAGGCTTGGGGAGGGCTGAAAAGGGGAAGCTGTAACTTGAGTCCTTTTGTTGAGAATGAAGGGGTTTCTGTGGCCTTGGTATCTCGAATGTCTCCCTTGTCTTCTGAGGGGTGCTTTGCAGCAATGCCTGTAAAAAAGAAAAGTAGAGAGGAGAAAAACTTGTTTGGGGAGAGATGAGAGAACAGTATAACTTTCCCCTCCTGCTTCAAATCCTGGAAGAAGGAATAGTGCTTAGAGCAGTGATTCTCAAACTTCAGCCATCATCAGTATCACCTGGAGGGCTTATCAACACACTGTTCGCTGGGCTCCTCTTCAGAGCTACTGACTCAGGAGATCTAGGACAGGGCCTGAGAAGTTGTATTTCTAACAAGTTTCTGGGTGATGCTGATGTTGGGTTGGGAGTTGGTGGTAGTGCATACTTTGAGAACCATTGGCTTAAAGTTGGCAAATTATGGCAGGGCTGGTCACTGTCTTTTCTCCATAGTTGTATTAGAAACAAGCCACCTCTGTTTACATAGTGACTGTGGCTGCTTCCACAATACAGTGGCAGAGTTGAGTAGTAGCGACACACTATATGGCTCTCAAACAAAATTTGTGTTTGGTCACTTAAGGAAAAGTTTGTTCAACTCTTTCCTTTTAAAAATGTGTTTGAAATACTTTCTCCTTTGTTCTGTTTTTCCTCATCTCTGTGCATAATGAAGAGCTGGAGAAGTGGGCTCCTCCAGGATGAAATACCTGAGCTAAAGTCACCCATTAAAGAGACGAAAAGGTCTGGGGATTCAGGCTCCCCAGCAGACAGTTCCTTGTTCCACTCAATGCCAAGGCTAGCTTTGTGAGCCCCGTGCATAGAAGGTGGATTCTTTGTCTCTGGAGCAGACTAAGGCTTCCAGGAGGCTCCATCTCACCACATGGCCCTTGTTTTCTTCCAGGCCGGCTGCCCACCCACCAGATTATCCGCTATGGCTCCAAGGCTGTAACTCGTCACCGTCGTGTGATGCACTTTGAGCGGCAGAAGCTGATGGCTGTGACTGAGTATATTGCCCCCAAACCTGTTGTCAACCCAAGATGCCTGCCTCCCCCTCCCAGCCCCCCACAGGAGGTAAGGAGGAGGCTGGGCACGTCGCCTGGTGGTGGGATGGTGGATTACAGTGATCTTGTCTCTGTGGCTATCATGAAGCAGCACTCCAGGACATGGTCATCCACATTGTTACTTCCCTGCTTGGATCCCAGAGTTCAGATCCTTTAAAATGAAGTCTGCCCTTGATTCTCTGTTGGCCTCTTGGACTCAGTGGATTGGAAGGTGTGGGTTTCTTTCACTCTTGTCTCCAAAAATGTGTGCTTGAAACTCTCCACATAGGTTAGAGGAAGAGAGAACATCCCACTGATCTTGAAGCTTCCAGGTTTTCTTAGAGGAACAATACAAAGTTTTTGGTCCTTGAAAAAGGGCAGAAAGATCAGTGGAGTATTGTTAACTTGATGGTGGTTCTTAACTCCCCAAGTTCTCAACTTTGAGAACACTGTCTTGAGGAAATGAAGTCTTGTTCTGTGAAAATACCTCAATTTTGAATTTAACACTACAAAAGAGTAATCTTGTATTTAAATTGGTAAAAGAATTCAACATGAGTACAGTGTCAGAGGGCTAATTAAGTAATTTTGACAATATTATTATCAAAATAACATTAGCTGGGTCAGATGTTGTCCATTTCAAAGGGACAGAGTGTTCTCAGGTTTTAAAAACACTGCTATAGTCTCATGGACCTCTGTTCAATGTTATGCATCAGCCTGGATAGAAGAGGGATTTGGGGAAAAGTGGCTACATATATATGTATGGGTGAGTCTCTTCGCTTTTCATCTGAAACTACCACAACAGTGTTAATCAGCTGCACTCCAATACAACATAAAAAGTTTAACGTTTGAGGGGGGAAAAAATGCTGTTCCAGGGGATTTCCTGGCTGTCCAATGGTTAGAACTCTGCGCTTTAACTGCCAAAGGCTTGAGTTCAGTCCTTAGTCGGGGCACTAAGATCCCACAAGCCGCGTGGCACTATAAAAAGGCAATAGTATAAAATTTTAAAATAATAAAAATACTGCTCTGAAGTCTGTAGTTATCAAATGGAAATGAAAGGGTGGAGTGAGAGAACGTGTTTCTGAGACTCAGGGGCCCAGTTTCTCCTTCTTGTGCCCTAATTTTCACTTGGGCATCACTGGGAGCTCTGGCACCCATCCCTGAAGAAGTAAGGAGTACTAGAAGGGGCAGCTTATGTCCCCTCGGTCCTCCCTTCTTGACCTCAGGAGACAGGCCTCATGCGGCTCCTCCGTCGGGAGATAGCCGCAGTTTTCCGAGACAACCGAATGATAGCTGTCTGCCAGAACGTGGCTATGAGCGCGGAGGACAAGCTTCTCATGCGGCACCAGCTGCGGAAGCACAAGATCCTGATGAAGATCTTCCCCAACCAGGTAGGGAGTGGACCTCCATTGCCCACCTTGTCCCCACCCGCTCAACCCCCGTGTCAGACCGCAGCATCTCTCCCAGGAAGTGGCATTCCCAGCGCCCTCCCATGGCAGCTCTCTAGTCTGGGGCCTGAGCTCTGTTAGGGGTTGAGGAGACCTTCATTAGCTTGAGCTCACAGCCTGCTATGGCCTGTGACCAAGGTGGGTGACTCTTCCTCCTGTTCAACCTCAGTCAGCCCTTCTCTCCTGCCGGTCCAGATCCTGAGCCCTTCCTGGAGGATTCCAAATACCAAAACTTGCTGCCCCTTTTTGTGGGGCACAACTTGCTGCTGGTCAGTGAAGAACCCAAGGTCAAGGAGATGGTGCGAATCTTGAAGAGTGTGCCTTTCCTGCCGCTGCTGGGTGAGCAGCCAGTTGGGCGTGGGGCTGAAGTGGAGTGGGGGCTCCAGCAGCCTGGTGTCACCTTCAAGGCTCGTGTGGGTAAAACTGTGGCCATGCTTGGAGGGGACCCCTTCTCACAGTGGGGCCTGCCTGTGTCACTCTGGGGAGGGGAAGTTCAGACACCTTGAGTCTAGTCGGGGGTGTTTTGTTGTTTGTTTAGTCACTAAGTTGTGTCTGACTATTTTGCAACCTTATGGAGTATAGCCCACCCGGCTCCTCTGTCTATGGGAATTCCTAGGCAAGAATACTGCAGTGGGTTCTATTTCCGCCTCCAGGGGATCTTCCAGACCCAGGGGTTGAACCCGGATCTCCTGCGTTAGCAGGTGGATTCTTACCACTGAGCCACCAGAGAAGTCCAGTAAGGGGGGAGTGGGTGTTGAAACCCACACAGTTGAAGATTCTTAGACAGGCCAAGGGAAGGGTGCTGAGGGACAGGATTCCTCTGATGCTGAGAAACCCTGGAGGCGCTTCTTTTAGAGAATGCTGATTTCACAGTTACCTGTTGGTGGAGCGGGAATCTGTGTATATAATACAGATAATACAGATTCCACCTCCGCCCCCGCCTCCATCAACACACACACCATGGTTCATCAGGAAGTTTAGGAGGAAACAACTGATGTGGTGGAGGTTACATAATACATGGAAGGGTTTTTCTTGGAAGAGTTAGGAAGGAGAGGAGCGGACTAATCTGAAACATTGGGCGTGGGGTGGGACACAGGTGGGGACTGGACCTGGGGGAAGGCTGGGAGGTAGAAAAGGGCCGTGGAGAGCAAATTCCTAGGGTGGAACCATTGTCTTTGAAAAGGAAAATCATGTGTGGGAGCCTCTCTGATCTGTGTTCTTCTAGGTGGCTGCATTGACGACACCATCCTCAGCAGGCAAGGCTTCATCAACTACTCTAAGCTCCCTAGCCTGGCCCTGGCACAGGGGGAGCTGGTAGGAGGGCTCACCCTCCTCACAGCCCAGACCCACTCCCTGCTTCAGCACCACCCCCTCCAGCTGACTGCCCTGCTGGATCAGTACGCCAGACAACAGCACGAGGGGGACCCCGTTGTGCCGACCAGCGCGCAGCTGAATCCTCCCAACCCTGTTCAGGACTTGTAGCCAGCCTCCTGTACCCAGCCTACCCATAAATACATTCTGCCCTGTTGGCTGTCGGAGACATGGGGAACTTAGGGTAGGGAGTGGTGTCGTTACCTGGCTTTTACTGACGATCTCTTCCAGTACATGGCCACCCAGAGATGTGGGGGAATTTCATTTCAGAACAGAGGCTTGTAATCACTATCTTTGTTCCTAGTGTTCCTAACTTGGGACCTGATAGGAGCCATCTCTTTCCATTCTCCAGGTCCAAGGGGGAGAAGCCCTGTCTCCTGTTTTCACTGTGCCTCGCTGCACACGCCTCCCAGCCTCGCCCCTTGTGGCTCCTATGTGCCAGAATAGCTCAGCTGAGTAGTTAATTGTGCTGAGAATGGCATCTGTTGAGAACCTGCTGTGCCCGGCTCACTGCTAACTACGTTACAAGTGCTAGTTCCTTGATTTCTCACATAATTATCCCCATTTCACAGACAGGAAGACTGTGGCGACAAGAAGTTAAATGGCCTGTGAAAGGTCATGCTGTTAGTAAGAGGCAGCACAGGGACTGAACCAGGCTCTCTTCAGCTGTGAAGATGCTCCCCTGGTTGTCTACACTAGAGCTTTCTCATTAGGGCCCCAAGAGTTCTTTGAGAGTTAATTCTGTACCCCCGGGGTGTGTCATGTCATGGGAAAGTTTGGAGCACTGCTTTATGATAAAGTGAAATACATATTTCTTAACCGTGAAAAAAAATAAAAAATAAAAAAAATAAAAATAAAAAGGCAGAGGAACCAGAGATCAAATTGCCAACATCTGTTGGATCATAGAAAAAGCAAGAGAGTTCCAGAAAAACATCTACTTCTGCTTCATTGACTATGCCAAAGCCTTTGACTGTGTGGATCACAACACAGAAAATTGGAAAATTCTTCAAGAGGGGAATACCAGACCACCTTACCTACCTCCTGGGAAATGTATATGCAGGTCAAGAAGCAACAGTTAGAACCGGACATGAAATAACAGACTGGTTCCAAATAAGGAAAGGAGTACGTCAAGGCTGTATATTGTCACCTTGCTTATTTAACTTGTACTCAGAATGCATTATGCAAAATGTTGGGCTGCATGAAGCACAAGCTGGTATCAAGATTGCTGGGAGAAATAACAATAACCTCAGATATGCAGATGACACCACCCTTATGGCAGAAAGTGAAGAGGAACTAAAAAGCCTCTTGATGAAAGTGAAAGAGGTGAGTGAAAAATCTGGCTTAAAACTCAACATTCAAAAAACAAATTTCATGGCATCTAGTCCCATCACTTCATGGCAATTAGATGGGGAAACAATGGAAACAGTGACAGACTTTATTTTGGGGGGCTCCAAAATCACTGCAGGTGGTGACTGCAGCCATGAAATTAAAAGTGGTGGCTGCATTGACGACACCATCCTCAGCAGGCAAGGCTTCATCAACTACTCCAAGCTCCCTAGCCTGGCCCTGGCACAGGGGGAGCTGGTAGGAGGGCTCACCCTCCTCACAGCCCAGACCCACTCCCTGCTTCAGCACCACCCCCTCCAGCTGACTGCCCTGCTGGATCAGTACGCCAGACAACAGCACGAGGGGGACCCCGTTGTGCCGACCAGCGCGCAGCTGGATCCTCCCAACCCTGTTCAGGACTCGTAGCCAGCCTCCTGTACCCAGCCTACCCATAAATACATTCTGCCCTGTTGGCTGTCGGAGACATGGGGAACTTAGGGTAGGGAGTGGTGTCGTTACCTGGCTTTTACTGACGATCTCTTCCAGTACATGGCCACCCAGAGATGTGGGGGAATTTCATTTCAGAACAGAGGCTTGTAATCACTATCTTTGTTCCTAGTGTTCCTAACTTGGGACCTGATAGGAGCCATCTCTTTCCATTCTCCAGGTCCAAGGGGGAGAAGCCCTGTCTCCTGTTTTCACTGTGCCTCGCTGCACACGCCTCCCAGCCTCGCCCCTTGTGGCTCCTATGTGCCAGAATAGCTCAGCTGAGTAGTTAATTGTGCTGAGAATGGCATCTGTTGAGAACCTGCTGTGCCCGGCTCACTGCTAACTACGTTACAAGTGCTAGTTCCTTGATTTCTCACATAATTATCCCCATTTCACAGACAGGAAGACTGTGGCGACAAGAAGTTAAATGGCCTGTGAAAGGTCATGCTGTTAGTAAGAGGCAGCACAGGGACTGAACCAGGCTCTCTTCAGCTGTGAAGATGCTCCCCTGGTTGTCTACACTAGAGCTTTCTCATTAGGGCCCCAAGAGTTCTTTGAGAGTTAATTCTGTACCCCCGGGGTGTGTCATGTCATGGGAAAGTTTGGAGCACTGCTTTATGATAAAGTGAAATACATATTTCTTAACCGTGTTTTGCTGTTTATAAGCTTATCCTCCCTGTAGACATATTCCCAGGGTCATCTCTGACTCACTTCCCTTTCTAGAACATCTCCCTCTTCCCATGTCGAAGCCTGCCACTTCCCTGTACCTGCTCCCACAAATGACACTGCTTACATGCATGTCCTTTTGAAGGCAGCCGCCCGCTTTACCAAGTAGCTTACATGTCTCAGGTGGTTCAAAACAAAAGAGCTGAGGTGGGGGAAACCAGGATTCTGTTTTAATGACAGAGTCTGAAGGCTCTTAGTAGGAGGCCTCATCCAGGTCTCAGGGAACTGAAAGTTTCTCATGGAGGATGTTTAACTTGGAGCCCGCCCGTGTCCTTGACAGGAGCATGTTTCAGGTGGACACAGTGATGCACGGAGGTGGCTGTGGATCATTTCTGAGACTTGGAGCAGTGCCACAGCTTCCTCAGTCCTGGGCAGACGCTGCTTTGGCAGTGGCGATCTGTGGCAGCTTTTCCTTCCCTGGTCCAGGATCAGCTTCCCACGGTGCCCAGCTCTGCCCTTCGCCCAGGGATGCTCAATCAACATAAAGTGAAATAAAAGGCCCTTGAGGCGCCTGGGTGCCAGAGCTAGTCTGGCCAGCACTGCCCAGTGCTCTCCCCGTCTCCAGAGCCCTGCCAGGTACCAACAACGCCCTCCTGGGGTGGCAGGAACGGTGCTGAAGTTCTGAATGGAACACAGCACGCAGGGTAAGCTGAGACCCAGGCGGCGACAGCCGGCTGGGAAAGTGGCCCACATCGTACTGGGAATCAAAGAACCTCAGACTGCACCCTTCACCCACTGGCGGTGCCTGAGGCCACACCATTCAAAACCCACTACTCTCTAGAAAGGGGCTGTACTGCACTTAAAGCTGTCAGTCCAGTTCACATCCATTTGAATAAATTCCAGACTTTTCAGCAAGAGCAAGTTTTTAATTAGAATTGAGCAGCTGGACACTACTCTAGCAGAAGGGCAAAGTTGCTCAGAGAAGGAGGCTGAGCTAGCCCTTTACCAGCCAGCTGGTTACTGCCCTGGACCTGCTCTGATCCAGACTTGGTAGGCTGGGGGTGGGTGGGGGTGTCCTACCGCCTAGGTGCTTCCAGCCCCCTTGTGTCCTGACCTGGCAGTGCATCACTCCAGTGACAGCCTCACTGTGACCCTCTTAACCTTGACTTCCCTGCTGACTGTGCCCTTGGCACCATCGACTGTGTCCCCTCGGGCCATCCCTCCCTTCCTGTCAACCTGATAGCTCTGCTGGCTCCAAATCTAGCCACCTATTTTCAGTTGTAAAACGAGAAGCGGGGGTTAACAAGGAAACGGCCTCGGGTACTAACGGGTCAAGGCCATGCTGGTATGAGTAAATTCTTTACCACCGCTGGCTTGAGGCCAGCACTCCCCAGTACTCTGTGATCTATCTGGAACTGTGCCCAAAAGGGACTCTGTCCTCACACCCAAGCCTGGGCACTGGGGAGTCGGCTCAGCCCTGAGTCCTCCGGGGAGCAGGGGGGCAGAGCTGAGCGGCCGCCTGGAGCTCGGCAGGAGGAGGGGCCGAGGAGGGGGAGGTGAGGAGATCCGGCTAGAGGGGAGGCTCCAACGTCTCCTTCCTTCCTGGTTCCTGCTGCAGCTGCCTCCACTGCTCAGCTCTGAGAGCAGGGAGCGGGTGGCTCGGAGACCGTGACTCAGAGGCGGAGCGGCGCTCGGGCCAAGGAGCACTGGCATCCATGGACCCTGGGGTAAGGGGGCTGCTCTGGCATCAGCTGACATTCCCTGAGAGGGCTTCCTCCCGCCTGAAGCTGGTGGGTCACTGCTCCGGAGATGAGGGCGGGAATGGAGCTGGAAAGAGGGCACCCATCTGGCTCACCTCAACCTGCGCCCTCCGTAACAGAGTCTGCCCCTCCACGCACAAGCAGTGAGGGTCCAGGATCCCACGGGGCCAGGAAGAGGCTACAGTGATGTCCCAATACTGGAAGAGTTTGGGAACTTCCAATGGCTAAATGCACGAGTTTCCCCCAGATCAGCCTCTCATAGCGTAGCAGGGACCCCTCTGCCACCTAGCAGTGGGGTAGCGTAGCAGTGACCTTCCCGCCACCTGCACCCCCCATATCCCTGTCCCTCCTGACCTCAGCTCCTCAGGTGCTTGCTAGCTCCATCAGAAGATGTGAGCTGTTTCCCCAGCCTCAGGCCAACCTTGCTCCTCCAGTCCCCTCCCCCATCTCTCACACACAGAGTCTCATGCATTATTGATCTCGAGGAGTCAGGATGGCCAGGACTGGTGCCCAGGGTGCCTGTGGGCACAGCTGAGGGGCCAGTGTGGACCTCAGCATGTGTCTCCATCAGCCTGTCCCCAGCGCTTTCCAGGTGGATGGTGTTTCTCAGGAGCCCCAAGGACTGGGATGGAAAAAAGGAGGTTGGGTCCCTTGGCACCATCGACTGTGTCCCCTCGGGCCATCCCTCCCTTCCTGTCAACCTGATAGCTCTGCTGGCTCCAAATCTAGCCACCTATTTTCAGTTGTAAAACGAGAAGCGGGGGTTAACAAGGAAACGGCCTCGGGTACTAACGGGTCAAGGCCATGCTGGTATGAGTAAATTCTTTACCACCGCTGGCTTGAGGCCAGCAACTCCCCAGTACTCTGTGATCTATCTGGAACTGTGCCCAAAAGGGACTCTGTCCTCACACCCAAGCCTGGGCACTGGGGAGTCGGCTCAGCCCTGAGTCCTCCGGGGAGCAGGGGGGCAGAGCTGAGCGGCCGCCTGGAGCTCGGCAGGAGGAGGGGCCGAGGAGGGGGAGGTGAGGAGATCCGGCTAGAGGGGAGGCTCCAACGTCTCCTTCCTTCCTGGTTCCTGCTGCAGCTGCCGCCACTGCTCAGCTCTGAGAGCAGGGAGCGGGTGGCTCGGAGACCGTGACTCAGAGGCGGAGCGGCGCTCGGGCCAAGGAGCACTGGCATCCATGGACCCTGGGGTAAGGGGGCTGCTCTGGCATCAGCTGACATTCCCTGAGAGGGCTTCCTCCCGCCTGAAGCTGGTGGGTCACTGCTCCGGAGATGAGGGCGGGAATGGAGCTGGAAAGAGGGCACCCGTCTGGCTCACCTCAACCTGCGCCCTCCGTAACAGAGTCTGCCCCTCCACGCACAAGCAGTGAGGGTCCAGGATCCCACGGGGCCAGGAAGAGGCTACAGTGATGTCCCAATACTGGAAGAGTTTGGGAACTTCCAATGGCTAAATGCACGAGTTTCCCCCAGATCAGCCTCTCATAGCGTAGCAGGGACCCCTCTGCCACCTAGCAGTGGGGTAGCGTAGCAGTGACCTTCCCGCCACCTGCACCCCCCATATCCCTGTCCCTCCTGACCTCAGCTCCTCAGGTGCTTGCTAGCTCCATCAGAAGATGTGAGCTGTTTCCCAGCCTCAGGCCAACCTTGCTCCTCCAGTCCCCTCCCCCATCTCTCACACACAGAGTCTCATGCATTATTGATCTCGAGGAGTCAGGATGGCCAGGACTGGTGCCCAGGGTGCCTGTGGGCACAGCTGAGGGGCCAGTGTGGACCTCAGCATGTGTCTCCATCAGCCTGTCCCCAGCGCTTTCCAGGTGGATGGTGTTTCTCAGGAGCCCCAAGGACTGGGATGGAAAAAAGGAGGTTGGGAGGGGAGGCGTGGACCGAGGGTCTGAAGTGGGCATCCTAAGACGATGATGGGGGGGTGGGGCACAGGGAAAAATGGGGGCTGTCTCAGGGCTCAGTCTCTCCAGGCGGAACAATGGGAGCTCGTGAACTAGAAGATATGGAGGCCCGTTGGTCAGGCAGCTGGGGGGCTCTATGGAGCTGGGGTCAAGGGTTTGGGGGGTGCTCTGTAAAAGGCTGATGGCAGGGGCATCTGCACTTCTGTGGTGGTGGTAGTGGGCTCAGGATCCTGAGGAAGAGGAGCTGGGGTGAGATCTCGCCTGCCCAGTCCCTGAATCCCTCTGCCCTATTTTGGAGCCTCTTCCTTCACTGCCCGGCTCACCTCTGATTACCCCCACAGAATCCTCCAGAGAAAGCACCCAGTGTGTCTTAGAGCCAGAGAATGTGTGTGTGCCTAAGGTGGGGCGGAGTGGACTTTTCAAGGTTTTCTCTTGGCACCAGCCTGCCCTCTGTGCACTCTGCCTCTCTGGGCAGCAGCTGCAGCTGGAGGGTGTGGGCAGGGAGACCTGCCCAGAGTGGGGATGGGCTCGGGATGGGCTTGGCAGGTGAGTGGAAGATGTGCTACGGCTCTCAAGACTCAGAGGGAGCAGGAGGGGGTGGAGGTGGGGAAGATGACAGCCAAGTCTGTGCTAACAGGGTCTTTCTCTGCTTCAAGGGCCCCCTCAGGACAAGGTGACGTCCCTCCCCTTTTGCTCTCCATCCACAGCAGGGAGTGACCACTCCCTTCCCCATGGACTTCCAAGTGGAGGGCAGGGGGGCTGGCCCTCAGGGGACAGACAGATGTGGTGGTCTCACCGCTCCCCACCCCCTCGCCCTTTGTCTTGGACTGCAGGCCACCGAGCTGTGGGAGGTGGTGGAGGAGCCTCGGGGCCAGCTGGGGGCAGAGGGTATCATGCCCGAGAGGCAGGAAGGCCACCTGCTCAAGAAGAGGAAGTGGCCTCTGAAGGGTTGGCACAAGGTAGGGTGGCAGGGCAGAGGGAGGGGCCAGATGCAGGGGCCGGAAGGGATGTGGGGCTCCTGGGCAGCGCAGGCTATCTGTGTGTGAGGAGAGACTTCCGTGTGGCTGCTCTGCTCCACACCCTTTCCTCTCCGCACCCCCCACCCCGGTCTTGTTCCCTCTGGGCATCCTCACAGAGATACTTCGTGCTTGAGGATGGGATTCTTCACTACGCGACAACTCGGCAAGATGTGAGTTGGGGCCTCGGCTGTGGGTGTGAGAGAAGGGGGCCCTGGGCAGGCAGGGGGCTTCTGGAATCCCCCAGAGCAAGGCCCGAATCCCAGGTATGCCGTTTTCTGGATGTGGGGTCTTGGGCAGGTTACTTCCCTGGGTCTCCGCTCCTTACCCCTTATGTGGATAGAGGGTGATCATCCACTTGTAGAGTCTTTGTTTGGTGAGGGCTCTCAGGACAGTGCCAGGGTCAGATTAGTGCCCAAGACCGAGGGGCTTTATCATCCTTGTCCTCGTACCATGCTCAGGCAAGAACAAGAAACTAAAGGCCTAGACACCCAGGCTGTCTGCAGGAGGTTCATCGTCCTCAGCCCTGCCTGCAGACTCCCGAGGGTGGGAAGTGTTCTTCGCTCTGTGACTCCCTGGAGCTCTGGTTGTGACGTGACATAGCAGGCTGTCCCGTGCATGGGAGGATGACTGACATGTCCTCAGACACTGTCACTTGAGCCTGAGGGTGAACCTGCTGCCTGACCTTTGAACCTAGCATGACTTCAAGGGGATGGTGGCCCCGGTGGCCTGAACTCAAGTCCCTTTCCCTCTTTGGTCTCTCCATCCCAGATCACCAAGGGGAAGCTCCATGGCTCCATTGATGTCCGACTCTCGGTCATGTCCATCAACAAAAAGGCCCAGCGCATTGACCTTGACACTGAAGATAACATCTACCACCTCAAGGTGACATCCGTGGGAGGCAGGGGGTGGCTTGTCCCCCGAGCCTGGCAGAGCACTGGGTCATGCAGGAGAGAGGGCCAGAGGCCGAGGGGCCATCTGAGTTTGACCAGAGGCGAGTTCCCACCATGTACAAGAGCCAACGGCAAATTGGCCCTGCTGGATCTTATGTGAACCAGCACAGAGAGGGGCCTTCGCACCATCTGTGTGCTGTAGGGAGAGGTCCTGCCTGCCTGGGCACCAGAGCCCCAACTTCTTGCCCCTAGAAAGCAATCCTTCCCTTCATGCGTCCCTCTCGTTCTCTTATCACCTCTGCAGATCAAGTCCCAGGACCTGTTCCAGAGCTGGGTGGCCCAGCTGCGTGCCCACCGCTCAGCCCAGCACCTGGATGTGCCCCGAAGCCTGCTGCCCAGCACCACCCACCAGAAGGTAAGATGGGCCCCAGGGCAGGACCCAGTCATGTGAGGATTCAGAGGAGGCGCCTTCCTGACCTTTGACTCGCCCCACAGGTTGTCGGAGCCCAGCCTCCGGCAGTGGGTAATGCCTCGGCTCTGCCAGGGGTTGGACCTCGGGAGAAGGTGTCTTCCTGGCTGAGGGACAGTGATGGGCTGGACCGCTGCTCTCACGGTGAGGGACCCCTGGCCCCGAGCCTCCATGGGGAGGGCCCATGCTCTTGTGTCTCGGTGGCATCAGCAGTCACGAGGAGGAGAAAGTGTGACTGCTTTTCCTGCTCTGGGAGCCCCCGTCTAGTGGGGGCGACAGCCTCTACCTCTAGCTGAGCAGGTTCCTCAGCCCTACTCCCAGAGCCTCGGGCTCACAGAGATGGCGGGGCTTATGCTCTAAGCCATAGAGCTGGGCACAGGTCTGGGACTCCTGACAAAGGTCCTGGGTGCCAACACAGGGAGGGGGCCTGGGGAGGAGTGCCAGGGAAGCGGTGCGTTCTGGCATCAGGTTCCTAGAGCTGGGGGCTGTGATGTTGGCCTGGGAGAGGGAAATGCAGACTGAGGCGGGAGAGCAAGGGTGAGGGCTGCCTGGCCTGTGTGGAGGCAGTGGAGGTGAAGTGTGGTCTGGGGACAGAGTGCAGATTGGGATGTGCATGCTCCCTGGAGGCCAAACCGTAGGGTGGGAGCCAGGAGCAGCTGTGGGCTTGTGAGCGGGAGAGGGAGGCAGTGTCAGGATTTCCCAGGCTGCTGGTGAAGTCTTTGGAGGAGGGAGGGGAGCCCGGCCAGTGTTGGGAGAGGGCCTTCCTCATCCATCCTTCCTGCAGAGCTCTCAGAGTGTCAGGGCAAGCTCCAGGAACTGCACAGACTCCTCCAGAGCCTGGAGTCCCTGCACCGGATTCCCTCAGCCCCTGTCATACCCACGCACCAGGTGAGGTCCAGACGGAGACAGGGGCCCACCCGGGCCCTCTCCCCTCTTGCCATATTAATCTCCATCGCCTCCCTAGACAGGTCCCCCTTACACGCTGCCACTTCCTGGAGAGCCACCGTCTCCCAGTTGCCCCTCCGCACCGTGTCCAGACCACCTCCGGGCTGTCTCTCTGTCCCTTTGGAGCGGCCTCTTCCCCCTGTGCCCAGGCAGCTGCCAGGCTGTCAGTCTTCTGCCTCCTCCTCCATGCTTCTGCCTCTCTCTTGGCTTTGGGGGTCTTCTCCACCCTGAGTCCGAAACTCAGGCACCTCGACTTGCCAGGCCTCGGTGACGACAGAGAGACCCAAGAAGGGGAAGCGGAGCAGCCGCATGTGGTGCACACAGAGCTTTGCCAAGGACGACACCATCGGGCGGGTGAGGTGGTCCCTGAGACGCTGGGGGGAGGCGCTGAAGGAGGCTGGGCCCTTCCACCCTTCCCCTTCACCCACAGGTGGGTCGTCTCCATGGCTCAGTTCCCAACCTGTCTCGCTACCTGGAGTCCCGAGACCCCTCGGGCCCCCGGGGGCTGCCGCCCCCAGACTATGCCCACCTGCAGCGCAGCTTCTGGGCCCTGGCCCAGAAGGGTGAGTGTGAGCTGGAGGGGTGGCTGGGAGCAGGTTGGGGGAGGGCGAGAGAGAGGAAGGGAGTCTGATGGCCGGCCCTGCCCTCCCAGTGCACAGCTCGCTCAGCAGCGTCCTGGCCGCCCTCACTGCTGAACGGGACCGACTGAGGGACCTGCACCCGGGTTCGGAGCCATCCAGGCTGGGGGTGAGTCTGGGGACGGGGCGGTCAGTGGGAGAAGCAGCCTGGAGATGGCAGGCCTGAGGGTGGTCGCAGGGCTGGACCGGGAAGGGGATTGGTTGAGGCAGGCCCTGCCTGACAGACCTTCAGTGTGTGGGGGCTCCTCCTATCCCCGTCCTGTACCTGCTCCTTCACTCTCTCCCCGCAGGTCTCTGAGACCTCGGCCGGCCCGAGGCGCCTCCACTCGTTGTCCGTCTCCTCCGACACCACTGCAGATTCCTTCAGCTCCCTCAACCCTGAGGAGGTGGGAGCTGGGTGGGTGGTGGGGCCCTCCTTTCTCAGCAGGAGCGAAGGCAGGGTTCGCTTTCAGACTTGAAACTCCAGCCCCTTTTGCAGAACACAGGCAGCAGCCATATCCGGATCATTTCTTAATAGTGTGTAGAGCGCTTTTAAGTCAGGACCTTGTGAGGAAGCCAATTCTTACCCTCAAGCTCACGGATAAGGAAACTGAGCCTTAATGGATCTAATGATGGGCCCAAGCTCCTGTACAATATGGGTTTGAATTTGGCTGTACTACATGTACTCGTGACCCTGAGGCTCCTAATCTACAGAGTGGGGGTGATGATGGCACCTACCTTGCAGAGTGAGTGTCGGGACTGAGTTGACACATGCCAAGGGCGTGAGCTGGGCTCGGAGCCAGTGCTGGGAAGGGCAGGCAGTTATTGTGGAACCTGTGTCTCCTCACTCCCAGGCCAGGATCTTTCCCCAGGCCTCGTACCACATGATGCTCACTCCCCTCCACATCTCCTGCTCTGCAGGACTCAGACAGTAAAAGTCCCCAGTCACACTTCCTCTCGAGGGAACTGTCAGGCTGGGGGAGCCTGGCTCGACTCTCCTGGCTGGGCCTCAGGCCGACACCAGTCTTGCTCCCAACAGCAAGAAGCTCTGTACATGAAGGGGCGAGAGCTGACCCCCCAGCTGTCCCAGAGCAGCATCCTATCCCTTGCTGACTCCCACACAGAGTTCTTTGATGCCTGTGAGGTTCTTCTCTCTGCCAGCTCTTCTGAGAATGAGGTGAGGGAAGGGGGAAGTTGCCTGTGAGAGGGGAGGGACCCTGGGAATAGAGGGCCTGGGTTCCAGGAGGCTAGAATCAGTACTTGCCCAAGTCCTTTCTAAGCAGCTCGGCTGCTCTCTCTGGGAACATGGCCAGACCTGCTGGGTTTGTGTGGCCCTGCTTAGAAATCTCTGCTGAGGACCCTTCTTCCAGTTTGATGTGCTCTATCTTCATGGGTTCTCCTGAAACTGCTGCCTCAGCTCCACCCCCAGTCATCTTTCTGTGACCCCATTTCAGCCTCTGCACTCCCTTGACCCTTGCCTTCCGAACCCTGGATCCCAGGAATCCCTTACTTCCCTCCCTTCATGTCCGCCAGGTCCCTGAGCTGGGGGTCCTCTCCCTCCCAAGGTGGCAGGGCACACCGTGACACCAGGCCTCCTGGGGCAGTGTCTTAGGGTTCAGACCCCCCAAATATGTTCTCTTCCCCTTCCCACCAAAGGGCTAGCTGGGCAGATTCTCGCCAGGCCCTGGGTACTGCCCAGCTGCCCGGGGAGGCCTAGTCTGCCCGGCCTGTCGTCTGTCCCGGCCCAGGGCTCGGAGGAGGAGGAGTCGTGCACCAGTGAAGTCACCACCAGCCTGTCCGAGGAGGGCCGGATCTCCGGGGAGCTGAGCGCTGTCAGAAAGGTGCCCACCTGGCGAGCATGGGGGAGGGCCGGAGGCGGGCCCGGAAACGGAGTGTGTCCGGGCCCAGGCCCCTTGGGAAGTCGTCCCTTGTAGGACTGATGGGCTGATGGCTTTGGACGTTGACTCCGGGGTGACTCTGGAAATGAGGAAGGCTCAGCTATGAGCTGGGTTCTAGCAGTGGCTCTGGGGGGTGGGGCTGGCTCAGCTTGGGGCCGGCCTCCACGCTGGGCTTCTGAGGAGGCTCATGTGGGCCTCCGTGAGGCAGAAGAGCCCTCTTTGCCACCTTTTATTATAGCAGCCTGGCTTTGTAGAGTCATTTTACTCCCAGGCGCCTGTTTCCTTGTCTATACAATGGGCTGGATCGTCTGCATCCTGACCTTCGTTTCTGTGTTTACGAAAGGGAGTAGAAACCAAGGATGGGACTCAGGAAGGGGCTCCGGGTGCAGGGTTTCCGTTTCCAACAGTAGCAAGCATCCTCTGGTTCTTAGCCTTGTGCCCACCTAAATCCCTGGGAGCGCCTCAAGAGTTAGCCCCCAGCCACCTGCCCCGGCTCCTTGTAGTGAATTGAGCCTGGAGCCTGGGAGTGAGCACAGTTCGGGGCACTGCAGGAGCTTAGGAGGGGCCTCGATGTGGTGTGCAGCGGAGAGGGACAGGCAGGTTGTGTTGCAGGAGGAGCTGTGGGGCCGCCCCGCCGCCGATGCCTGCCAGCCGCCAGCGGGCCCGGCACTGACGTGAGCTTGTGGAACATCCTGCGGAACAACATTGGCAAGGACCTGTCCAAGGTGTCGATGCCAGTGCAGCTCAACGAGCCGCTCAACACCCTTCAGCGGCTCTGCGAGGAGCTAGAGTACAGCAGCCTCCTAGACCGGGCCAGCCGCACCGCCGACCCCTGCGAGCGCATGGTATGCTGGCCCCAGCCCCAACCCTGCCCCGGCTGCTGCCACCTCCCACGACCCCGTCTCCCAGCCCCCGTCCTCGCCGCGGTGG
>SJXQ01008821.1:77131-151623 GCA_006408695.1 Aepyceros melampus
CGCTCGCCGCGGTGGGGTGGCTGTGGGGTAACATCTCCTTTGATCCCCTGGTGCTCCGCCCCCTTTAGGTGTACATTGCAGCCTTCGCGGTGTCTGCCTACTCCTCCACGTACCACCGGGCGGGCTGCAAGCCCTTCAACCCTGTCCTGGGGGAGACCTATGAGTGTGAGCGCCCTGACCGAGGCTTCCGCTTCATCAGTGAGCAGGTGCAGGCCAGAAAGAAGAGGGCTGGCGGGGGAGCCGTGTGGATGAGGCCAGGGAGAATCCAGGCTTCAAGGGGCCAGGGCAGGAGTGAGAACACCCCACAGATGGGCAGTCAAAAAGGAGGTCCCCACTCCTTGAAACACCTGCATTGTGTTCTGGGTCAAGGAAGCTCATAGAAGGTTATTCTTGAGCTCAGTCTTGAAGGATGGATTGGAGTTGGCCAAGTGTGCAAGGAGTTGGGAGACCAGGCTGCTCCAGGCAGTGTAAGGGGATGGACGGAGCACACTGGGAAAGAGATAGAGACGAGGCTGGAAGACAGGGCAGGACCAGAGCTTGAGGAGCCCTGTGGGTGAAGATAAGGGACAGCTGGTTGGTCGATTGGGTGGTTTTTAAATCCTGAAGGTCACAGGAAATCATGGGAGGGTTTTAACAGTAGAGCAGCATTCTTAGAATTGCACTATGCAGAGAACACTCAGGCAGTGGTGGGCGCCAGGGGATGGGGAGAGGCAGGGAGAGCCCTGGAGGGGAGTGAGCGACAAGGGAGAAAGTTGGGGCTTGTGGGAAAGGAGAGGAGGATGGAACTTGGGTGGTGGCCAAGGATGACAGGGACAAGAGCCCTGGAACTAGCTGGTCTTGTGGTTCACAGGGAAACTGGGGGTGAAAGTGAGGGGTGTTGGGGGCCTGGGGTCAGGAGCAGCCCCCAGAGAACTTCTTTGCTCCTCAAGGTCTCCCACCACCCCCCCATCTCAGCGTGCCATGCAGAATCTGAGAACTTCATCTTCTGGCAAGGTGAAAGTTGGAGCTGGGAGCGAAGGGCAGACGGGGAGGGGCTGGAACACCCTCTGGTCTTACCTCTGCTGTCCCTCTCCCTCCCCCAACCCAACTCCAGACATGAAGTGGAAGAACAAGTTCTGGGGCAAATCCCTGGAGATTGTGCCTGTGGGGACAGTCAACGTGAGCCTGCCCAGGTGAGTGTTCCTAAGTGCTGGGCAGCCAGGCCCAGCCCACAGGCTGTCCTCCGTGCTGGGATGGGGAGGTATCCTGAAGCTGCTCGGGGTGGGGCAGTGTCTGTACACTTTACACCCATGTTTACAGCAGTTGTGAGTAAAGAAAGGGGAAAGTCTTAGAGCTGGAAGGGCTCATCAAGGCCACCTGACCAAGAGGCTTTCACAATTTTTGACCATGACTCACAGTAAGGAATGCATCTGAGACTTGAAGCGAGTGCACTGTAACAAACACACACACACACAGAGAAACCTAAAGTAGTTTTAGGACAGGTCACTAACTATATTTGAAGCATCCACATCTAGCTCATGTTACAGGTGGGGAACTGCAACCAGAGGCCAGTATGGGGGTTGCAGGAGACCCTGGGTTTCAGGGTCAAGAGTCCTGGGTGGGAGTCTTAGTTCTGCCACTTAACAGTTATGCAGCGGAAAAAATACTTGAGTCTGCTGGTGTTGGGGGCCTGGGGTCAGGAGCAGCCCCCAGAGAACTTCTTTGCTCCTCAAGGTCTCCCACCACCCCCCCATCTCAGCGTGCCATGCAGAATCTGAGAACTTCATCTTCTGGCAAGGTGAAAGTTGGAGCTGGGAGCGAAGGGCAGACGGGGAGGGGCTGGAACACCCTCTGGTCTTACCTCTGCTGTCCCTCTCCCTCCCCCAACCCAACTCCAGACATGAAGTGGAAGAACAAGTTCTGGGGCAAATCCCTGGAGATTGTGCCTGTGGGGACAGTCAACGTGAGCCTGCCCAGGTGAGTGTTCCTAAGTGCTGGGCAGCCAGGCCCAGCCCACAGGCTGTCCTCCGTGCTGGGATGGGGAGGTATCCTGAAGCTGCTCGGGGTGGGGCAGTGTCTGTACACTTTACACCCATGTTTACAGCAGTTGTGAGTAAAGAAAGGGGAAAGTCTTAGAGCTGGAAGGCTCATCAAGGCCATCTGACCAAGAGGCTTTCACAATTTTTGACCATGACTCACAGTAAGGAATGCATCTGAGACTTGAAGCGAGTGCGCTGTAACAAACACACACACACACAGAGAAACCTAAAGTAGTTTTAGGACAGGTCACTAACTATATTTGAAGCATCCGCATCTAGCTCATGTTACAGGTGGGGAACTGCAACCAGAGGCCAGTATGAGGGTTGCAGGAGACCCTGGGTTTCAGGGTCAAGAGTCCTGGGTGGGAGTCTTAGTTCTGCCACTTAACAGTTATGCAGCGGAAAAAATACTTGAGTCTGCTCATCTATAAAATAAGAGTAATAAGTAATAGCCAGCAGAACTGGCTAGTAAACAGGCTGTTGTATATGATCAGCCCACCATGGTCCCCGGCATCCAAGAGTAGGGACCCTGTCTATGTTTTCACTCCCATGACTTAGGCACTTAGGAGCTTTCTCAGCAAATGGAGATGTGTTAAGTACTCTCTGGGAAGGCTGCTCTACTTAATAAATATGTCATCCTTCATGGAAGGGCCACGAGCTGGAACCAGGACACCAGGGTTCCTTCCCCAGACTCACGTGACCTGCTCCGATGAGAGAGACATTGCCTGGGTTAGGGTAGCACTTGTTCCCCAGGGCCAGCCAGCTACCCCTCACCCGCCCTGCTCTCTCTCTCTCAGGTTTGGGGACCACTTTGAGTGGAATAAGGTGACGTCCTGCATTCACAACATCCTCAGTGGCCAGCGCTGGATCGAGCACTACGGGGAGGTGCTCATCCGAAACACGCAGGACAGCTCCTGCCACTGCAAGCTCACCTTCTGCAAGGTGGGTGACCCCCTGCCCCCACTCTCCACCCCAGCAGCCCCTCCACTAGGAGGGGAGGGGACCTCTTCCTAAGCCCCCTGCCGCACCCCCACCCCAGGCCAAGTACTGGAGCTCCAACGTCCACGAGGTACAGGGGGCCGTGTTCAGCCGGAGTGGCCGTGTCCTCCACCGACTCTTCGGAAAGTGCATGAGGGGCTGTACCGTGGACTCCCGCCGGGCGGTCAGTGCATCTGGAAGCCCAGTAAGTGGGGTGCTCGGGGCGGGCTGGGCAGGGGTGAGGGCAGCTGCGCACAGTCCACCTGCCCCAGCCCCCTGCCTTCCCCCTAGACTCAATGCCCCCAAACTATGAGCGAAACTTCGGCTTCACTCAGTTTGCCTTGGAGCTGAATGAGCTGACTGCAGAGCTGAAACGGTCCCTGCCTTCCACGGACACGCGGCTCCGGCCAGACCAGAGGTCAGTGCCAGGCGGGAGCCACTCTGGAAGCACCAGGCTTCTCCCTCTCCATGGGGGTTTGTGCACAGACCCGGGACTGTACCCTTCCTTCTTGGTGTTGCCTCAGGGAGATGGGAGGGCAGAACTGTCCTCCTCTGTCTGAGGGCAGAACTGGGCAGGGACAGAAGCCTTGGATTGATCTGGGGGGCCCCCGAGGGTGGGGCAGTTCCACTGATGGCAGCCTGGTTGCCCAGGTACCTGGAGGAGGGGAACATACAGGCAGCCGAGGCCCAGAAGAGAAGGATCGAGCAGCTTCAGCGAGACAGGCGCAGAGTGATGGAGGAGAACAACATTGTCCACCAGGCGCGCTTCTTCAGGTGCCTCTGTGCCCCCTCCACCGCCACCCCTTGCTGCTCCGCCTCTCTCTGAGCTCAGGGCCACCCCCTCCCCACTAGTCCCTTGCTGTTTCGAGTGGAGCCTGTGGTGTGAGGCAGCGTCTTGGGACTGGCCTCAGCGCTAGACGCTCACCCCTCCCCCCCCCCGGCCCCTTTCCCCCAGGCGGCAGACGGACAGCAGCGGGAAGGAGTGGTGGGTGACTAACAACACATACTGGCGGCTGCGGGCCGAGCCGGGCTACGGGAACCTGGACGGGGCCGTGCTCTGGTAGCCCCGGCCCCGGGGGCAGGAGGCCTCGGTCCCTCCCTCCTGCTCCCACGGACACATGGACGAGGCCAGGCTCTCCCACTCGCTGCCCTGGAGACCGAAGGGGCAGCCTGGCTCTGGCCCTCTCCCCTCTGCCGGCCAGAGGGGCTTCATCTCAGCCCACCACCCACCCTTTGGGGTGGGAAGCAGGATTCGTGCTTCCCCAGTCTTGTTGACAACCGGCATGTAAGACCCTCCTTGCTCTGCCATCCGCTCTCCTTCCCTCCTGGGGTTCCTGGGGAAGTCTCCAGGCCCTCAAGATCGTCCCCATTTCAGTGCCTTCCTAGGACACAGGGGGCCCCTTGATGCTCCCCAGGCTTCCTCAGCCCAGGACTCTGGCCCCTGCTGTGAGGCTGCACGGTTGGAGTGAGTGAAGGAGAGGGGGTGGCCTTTTCTCCCACCCCTGTCCCTCCCAGGCCCCATCTCCAGCATCTTCTCTCCATGCCCTGGCCCAGGGAGGCTCCCTTTGCTTGGCCCTGGCAGTCTCCCCCGTCCTCCCGGATCCCCTTCTCCCAAACCACAAACTCCTACAGCCGCCAGCTCCTTCGTCCCTGGTCCTCAAGTGGCTTCCTTCAGTCTCAGCTCAGCGGATCCCCCCAGAGCAGGCAGAGCAGGAAGGGTATCTGGCCTCTGACCCACCAGGAGTGAGCGAGCACGTGTGTGTCTGTGTAGAAGTGCGTGTGTCTGTGTGTCTGTGTCTGTGTACTGCTTGCGGGCGAGCAGGATTCCTCATGTAGGCTGGATGTCCTGCTGCTGTTGCTGCTCATCTTACCAGTCTGCCTCTGATAAAGGTGAATTGCTATGACATTCCAAGCTCCAATAAAGACTGTCTCAAACTTTGGCCTGTGACCATTCCTTTAAAAACATGTGTGCTCAAGCTCAGGGTTTCCTCGAGGCTCAGCTGGTAAAAAACCTGCCTGCTAATGCAGGAGGCACAAGAGACTCGGGTTCAATCCCTCGGGTGGGAAGATCCCCTGGAGAAGGAAATGGCAAATCGCTCCAGTATTCTTGCCTGGAGAATTCCATGGACGGAGGAGCCTGGAGCTATGGTCCATGGAGTCACAAAGAGTTAGACTCAACCAATCAGGCAGTAGCAGGCAGGCTCAAGCTCAGTGGAAGTCCATAGCTCCCCACCCACTGGGCTAAAGGCCCAGTGTCATCCCTCTCTCTAATCCTCATCTCGATTGTGCCTCAGTGGCTCTCAGCTCTGGCCCCTTCCCCAGTGATACCCGGCTTAGACTGGGCCCTCATCAACTTTCACCTGGACTATTGCAGTATCCTCCAAGTATTCTTGCCTGGAAAATCCCATGGACTGAGGAGCCTGGTAGGCTATATAGTCCATGGGGTCACAAAGAGTCAGACACAACTGAGCGACTTCACTTTCACTGTCAGAGCCTCCAGTCACTTCCATTTTAATGCTGGCTTTCAGGCTGATATTTTAAAAGAGAAATAAATTTCAAATACATCCATTGCTTCTGAGTGCCTCAGGGAAAACCCAGACTCTTCAACCAGGCAGAAACCTGTGTGGTCCCTGTCCCCCACCCCCAGCATCCTTGGTCAGGTCTGTGCTCACCCTCTCACTCCCTCAGTGACTTTTCAAGGAAAGGATGCGAGGAGGGGAGGGACTGGAAGGGATGGGAGAACATGGCAAGCTGCATTTCTCCACCCCACCCCCCACCACCTCCCAAGTTCAAACCCCAGCCCTGTTACTCCAGAGTTGTTCTGACGTTGACCAAGTGCTTCACCTTTCTGTTCAGGCTCCGTTCCCTCATTTGGCTTCCTTTGTGTCTTAGAGGAAAACGTATGTCCAGGCTCCTGATTTCATTAGTGGTCTCCTAGCCCCTCAGCCCACCCGACTGCCCCCACAGGTTCTGCTCTGGTGTAAGGGGTGTCCCAAGAGGAGGTCATGCTTTCTCAGGGGAACAGCAAGAACAGGGGGGTCCCCTGAGCTAAAACAGCCCTTCCAGTGCTAGTCCCTTTCTTCTTCCCTTGCCTCCAGCCCCGTCCCCACCCCGCCCACCACCACCCCCGGGCGGGGTTGTGGTCCACATTTCCACAGTTTATTTACAGAAGGTGCTAAAAGGAAGAAATTTGTCCTGACACCACGCACCAGAAAAACCTTAATCCATTCCAGAAAAAGCCGAAGCCTGCACACATTCAGGATCTTTTTAAAACAAGGTGTGCTCTCTTCCTCCCCGACCCTTTCTACCCAGAGTCACACACAGCCTGACGGACCAGCCTATGTTCAACTCCCACGTGTTTTAAGAACTAGAGTTTCAAATAGACCGAATTCCAAAGGTATTTTTCTAATGGAGACAGGAGACTAGGTGCAACTCCTCTGCCCACAGGAACCAGGTCATCTGTGGCTTTTGCCATGGAGACCAGTATCCTCTCTCTTCCCCGGTGCCAGCTCAATGGCAGGAGGGAAGGTGCTCGAGCTGGTTTTGCTCCTGCTGTGGCATTCCTGCTGGAGGACCCTCATCTCTCAGAAGCCCTCCGCACCCAGCCAGGGTCTGGTGCGCGGCTGCTGATGGGGCCGCTCAGGCCGGGCAGAGGGGAGCCCGGATTTCTGACTGCAGGCTGCGCTCTGTGGGCAGTGTGAAGGGGAGGAAGCAACTGTGGGTACAGACGGCAGTGGGCACCTCCCGGGCACCAGGAAGACAGGCCTGGAGGGAGCTCGAGTCTGCTCTGAGGAAGGCAGGCCAGGCCCCCTTCTCAAGCCCTCTCCATCCAGTCTGAGGATGGAGGCACGGGAGGTCTGCTCCCTGTGGGCCTCAGGGCAGCCCAGCCCAGGCCCCAGGCCTTGTTCAGGGGATGTAGCAGTCCTGGGCAGAGGGGAGGATGTGGGCTCAAGGGCCCATATTTTGACTCAGCTTGGGAAAGAGGCAAGGTGGGACACACCAGTTTGTAAAGCCAGGGGCCTGTTTCCCCATATGAGCAAAGATCAAAGCTTGAACAGCAGAGGAAAACCATGGCCCAAGGACGGTGGCAGAGGGTGAGGGAGGCCGGCAAGAGCTGTCAGTCTTCAGCTCACCTGCCGTGGACCCTCCAACCCCAAATCGCTCCACCTAGAGAGATTAAAGTTGTCTTTTAAAACTTAACGACTGAAGAAGCCACCTGCGCGCCCGCCCAGAAGAGGAATAAGACATGTCCAGTGGAAAGTGTGTTTCGGACCAGAGGACTGATGTGAATTGATATGCACCCATTCTCTATTTGTTGAAGTTGGTAGCATTTAAGTACAAACTCATGTCCCAGCATTTTGTCTGTTTTTTTTAGTTGACATTTTGCAGTTTTTTTTTTAATGCAAAACTTCAACTGCTGTCAAAACTTGAGTTGAAATCAAGCTATCAATTATCTTGGTTTTTATAGATGAAATTTGTTAATAAAAGTTGCAAATCAGTGGTTTAATCTTTAAAAAAAAACCAAACAACCGTAATGACTGAGTTGCTGTTGGGGATACCCAGGTAGCAAGGGGCAAAAAAAGGCCAGAAACACTTAAGACTTAACCCCACGCCCCATTCCCTGGATCTTCTGAATAAAGAGTGGTTTGGTGTGTGTGTGTGTGTGTGTTTGTAGTGAACCGCAGAGGGGAGGGAGTGCTGAACCAGGGTTAGGCCAGGAGCCTGTGTCAAGGTAAACACAGTCGAACTTTAAAGTGGAATCATGTATAATATCATATATGAAATGAACCGCTAGTCCAGGTTTGATGCATGATACTGGATGCTTGGGGCTGGTGCACTGGGACGACCCAGAGGGATGGTACAGGGAGGGAGGAGGGAGGGGGTTCAGGATGGGGAACACGTGTATACCCGTGGCAGATTCACGTTGATGTATGGCAAAACCAACAATATTGTAAAGTAATTAACCTCCAATTAAAATAAATAAATTTATATTAAAAAATATATAAAGTGGTGAAAACAGATTTTCCTCACTGACTACCAACAGGAGCGGAAAGAGCTGAGCTCCGTTCTGATCTGTGCAGAGGACCCTGGGCGGTTAAGGGGAGCATGAAGGAGTGGGGAAGGGCAGTGGGGTCTCAAGCAGCTTCAGAGAAGAGACAACTACAGCGTTAGGAGTGTCAGTGTGATGAGGCGGGAGCCCACGAGTGGCAGTTATCTCAGGATTCTGTCCTCAGAGACCAGGAGACATGGCTTCTATCCTCCTGATGGGTGACTTCAAGAAGTGACGTTCAGGTTCTTGTGAAAAACACTCTTGTTGGCGGAGGAGGGACAGAGGAAGGAATCACACTGACAAGCCCTGTTTAGTAAATGCTCTAAGAAAGGGAGGTCAGGGGCCTGGGTCAGGTGTTGGCTAGAACAAGCAGTGAATTCTGCTGGCAGCATTGAGCTTTCCCAGGCAGGCATCCTGAGGGGGATTGGGGTCAGCCCAGGGATGCAGGGCCTGGGTTGGAGTATCTCCTAGTGCAGGAGTTTGGGTGGAGTCGTTATGTGCTGGTCTGTAGCTCTCAGGGGGGCACTTCACATTCCCTTCTGGAGAACAGCGTGCGGATCTGATCCCCTCCAGCTGGAGGCAGCCCCTCCTTGCTCCCCGACACCATGTGGCCACGTGGCCATGAGGGGGGCTTTCCCACCTGCCCCACGGCTGGGAGAAGGAGCACCACATCGGGCGGTGGCGGGGACGCCCTCAGGGTCTGACCAACGCCCACTCAGGATGTAAAGGTCCTGGTGCCTGACTCCAAGTCCGCTGGTTTCAGTCTGTTCCCAAAGGGTACACAGCTCTCCTGTCCTCGGTGCTCTCATTCTAGTCCCGTTCTCCACAAGCACCTTAAAGATCCTGAGTCACATTTCCTGGGATCCTTTTCAGGGAAAGTTCAGGGGGCCCCATGTGGCTGGTCATTAGTTTAACGATATCCGCTTCCTGGAAAGGACCGGCTGATCAACTGACTTTTCCCTTCAGAGACCCTCTGGTTCCAGCATGGGCAGAGGAGGAGATGGGGCTTAGCACTCTCCCCCCTGGGGCTGACTCTGTGCCCCTTAGGTGATCAGGGAGGGCAGAAGGACTTTACAGGGACCCTCACAGGCTGGCCTGAGCTGAGTCTTGCTTACCTCTTCCTTGTTCAGACGCTTCACCTGGCCAATTGACCTAAAAGTTCAGGGACTAATCCACCCTGCTTCTTGCCATCCTCCCCTCACCTGCTCACTAAGAGCCCATGTAAGGAGTGTTATTGAGCGCTCTCAAGATCCCTACTACAACAGGGTCAGCTCGGCATGGGGCTCTGGGCAGGGTGCCCCTGGGGGCTGAGAGAATCTTGGCGGTGAAAGCTGGAGTGAACGAGACTACCCACGTCTCATGAACGTGGGTCATCACGTAGCACAAAGTCTTCAGGTTGCTGGAAGACGCTTTTTGGACCGAACGTATTTGGAGGGGTGCTTTCCTATGGATGAATCTAGACTGTTGGCACTATGCCCCATGATGCCAAGATGCTGGGCCTTGATGGTTCCTAATAGGAGAGGCCTCTCAGAATGATGGGTGGGTTGGACTATGGCAGAGGCCGTAGGTGGAAGAAGAAATTGGAAGGGTCTGGACAGGAGCTAGAAGGAGAGAAAATGCAAAGAGCTGGCCTCAGAGTCCCTGTATCCAGGATGGAGGTAGCGAGATTCTTCAAGCATCCTCTAGAGGGCGTCTGGGTGTCTTGAAAGGACGGATTCAGACACATCCTGAGTAGCTGGCTGCACCCACTGTTGGCTCAGAGTATTAGACCCCTACCATTTTCAGTTTATTGTGATCCACACAGTCAAAGGCTTTGGCATAGTCAATAAAGCAGAAATAGATGTTTTTCTGGAACTCTTGCTTTTTCCATGATCCAGCGGATGTTGGCAATTTGATCTCTGGTTCCTCTGCCTTTTCTAAAACCAGCTTGAACATCAGGGAGTTCACGGTTCACGTGTTGCTGAAGCCTGGCTTGGAGAATTTTGAGCATTACTTTACCAGCATGTGAGATGAGTGCAATTGTGCGGTAGTTTGAGCATTCTTTGGAATTTCCTTTCTTTGTAATTGGAATGAAAACTGACCTTTTCCAGTCCTGTGGCCACTGCTGAGTTTTCCAGATTTGCTGGCAAATTGAGTGCAGCACTTTCACAGCATCATCTTTCAGGATTTGAAACAGCTCAACTGGAATTCCATCACCTCCACTAGCTTTGTTCGTAGTGATGCTTTCTAAGGCCCACTTGACTTCACATTCCAGGATGTCTGGCTCTAGATGAGTGATCACACCATCGTGATTATCTGGGTCATGAAGATCTTTTCTGTACAGTTCTGTGTATTCTTGCCACCTCTTCTTAATATCTTCTGCTTCTGTTAGGTCATGACATGACAGTACACAGAGATTAAAGAGGAGCCATCTCTCCCTGTGATTCTCTATATCTCTCCACAAGGACATAATGCTTCCCAAAGACCTTCAGCAGGCATCACAGCATGTGTCTTTAAAAATGGGTCACATGAGGGCTTCCTGGCAGCTCAGGCGTAAAGAATCCACCTGCCAATGCAGGAGACATATGTTCGATCCCTGGACCGAGAAGATCCCACATGCAGTGGAGCAACTAAGCCTATGTGCCACAACTATGGAGCCTGTGCTCTCTAGAGTCTGGGAACTGCAACTACTGAAGCCCAGGAGCCCTACAGCCTGTGCTCTGCAACAAGAGAAGCCACCGGAATGAGAAGCCCACACACTGCAACTAGAGAGTAGCCCCCACTCCCCGCAACTAGAGTAAAGCCTGCGCGGCAGCCAAGACTCAGTACAGCCAAAAGTAAATAAATAGTTTTGTGGTATTTTTTTTTTTCAACTGGTCACATGCCTACCTGGAACAGGATGATTGTTAGTGGACATGTCAGCTACATGTCAAACACAATGTCACCTACGATATTACCCAAGAAAACATTTCTCTGGTTAACTACTGGCAAACACTACACTAAAAAAGGTTGAACCGCTTTCTTTAACTATCAGTACAAGACAGCTCAGAAACATTTATACTAATCATAGTTTTAATTTCCAGTAAGGGAAATCATATGCCACACTTCCCATTCAAATTCACCATGAAAGAGTTTTTAAAAAATTTTGAGGTGGAATGCAGTTGCAGAACGTTTCACTTCCTGGAACTATTTTCTACAGAAAAAAAATTGGAAAAAAACAGTACAATTATATACAACCTCTAAAGGTATTTCTGTTAAAATCAGAAACATGACAAATGTGCCCATTACCAAAATTGTCATTTAACATTCATCTAGTAACCAGTGCAATTAAGTAAGAATCTGCCCCTATTTAAAGAAATTACATAGAACTTTTTTTCCTCCTCTTTATTCCTCTAGTTTCTACTTTTTAAAAAATCTGTTTACACAGTATGGGATTTAAACCCAATGGATTATGGTTAAATTGTTGGGGTTTTGTATTATATCTTCCCTTTAAGAGATAGCCACCTTATTTGCATTTGGTTCTGTAGTCAAGTCTATACATTTATTTCACTACATTTTAGATTTGGATGGTTTCAGTTCTCAGAAAAGTTTCCATTATACCATGATTACTACCTTCTTGAATTCCTTTTTTTGATTCGTCTCTCAGTAGGCTGATAGGATTTTCAATAATTTATTTATGAAGGGTGTTGAATTTTTTGCTTTCTGAGCTCTTGCATAGCTGATTTATGCTCTGTTGCCTTTGTAGATGAACCATAACCCCACCAGGTGTCAAATTCTAAAAGCTCTTTCCTCTAAATCTCCGTTGCATCTCACCACTGTCTCCTGGAGTTAAGAGTTGCATAGGACATGATTCTCTTACCCTATTGTTCACCCACTTTTTATGCCATAATGTTTGCAGAATTTTATTCTTTATTCGTACTTTTCAAACACATCATTGAGATACATCTATTTGTGTTGACAGTTTTAAATGATGTTACCTGCTTAACAATGAGTCCTAAAGATCCAGAGAACTAAATTTTTAGAAAGTGGGTGGGTTTTTCTTTCTTTTTTTTTTTTTTTTGGTTTCTTGCTTTTGTTCTGCTGCTTCTTGGCTCTTCTTTAGAAATAATGATTTTCTGTATATCTATTTTATATTCTTCATGTTTATTATTTCTTGCATTTTTTTCATCCCTGAATCCTTCTCTCTGTAGCTCAGAGCTAATAATATTTATTTTGCCATCTGAATCACTGAGTCCATTTTCTCTTCTGTAAATCTTGCTCTTTACTGCTTCTCTGTCCTTTCTGCTCTGGTATTATTAGATTCTTAAAACACTGAAAAGTGAAAGTGTTAGTCACTCAGTCATGTCTGACTCTTTGTGACCCATGGACTGTAGCCCACCAGCGTCCTGTGTCCATGGGATTCTCCAAGCAAGGATACTGGAGTGGCCTGCCATTACCTACTCCAGGGGATCTTCTCAACCCAAGCATCAAACCTGGGTCTCCTGCATTGCAGGCAGATTCTATACCATATGAGTCACCAAGGGAGCCCTCTTACAACATTTTCTCTTTTATAGTAACCAGTTTTCTTCTAATCAATAAATTTGTGTGTATATTGGGTTGGCCAAAAAGTTCATTTGGAGTCTTTGGAAGATAATTTGGGAAACTCAAATTTTTGACCAACCTATGATTACCTCAGGAAGCATAATACAATTGCTAGATAAAGTTTACTTTTATTTCCTATAAACATTTTTCAAAAGTATGGTTTCTTCAGTCTCTATAATGTTCAGTTCTGCAATTTTTGTGTCTTGAATCCCTTTCACAGATTGCAAATTTTATCTGTTCTCATTTCCTTCAGTACAAATATCCTTTGCATAAAGAAAGATAAGTAATAGAAGAGAATTTGCCATAATGCAACATTTTTTTGCCTTTTAAAATTTATTTTATTGAAGTATAATTGATTTATAGTGTTGTGTTAGTTTCTGCTATGCAGCAAAGTGATTCAGTTATTGTTGTTGTTCACTCAGTCATGTCCGACTCTTTGTGACCCCACAGGCTGCAGCACGCCAGGCTTCCCTGTCCTTCACCATCTCCCAAAACTTGCTCAAACTCATATCCATTGAGTCAGTGATGCCATCCAACCATCTCATCCTCTGTTGTCCCTTTCTCCTCCTGCCTTCAATCTTTCCCAGCATCAAGGTCTTTTCTAATGAGTCAGCTCTCTGCAGCAGTTGGCCAAAGTATGAGAGCTTCAGCTTCAGCATCAGTCCTTCTAATGAATATCCAGGATTGATTTCCTTGATTGACTGGTTTGATCTCTTTGCAGTCCAAGGGGCTCTCAAGAGTCTTCTCCAACACCACAGCTCAAAAGCATCAATTCTTCGCTGTTCAGCCTTCTTTATGGTCAACTCTCACATCCATACATGACTACTGGAAAAGCTATAGCTTTGAGTATATGGACCTTTGTCAGCAAAGTAATGTCTCCGATTTTTAATCCACTGTCTAGGTTTGTCATAGCTTTTCTTCCAAAGAGCAAGCGTCTTTCAATTTCATGGCTGCTGTCACCATCTGCTGTGATTTTAGAGCCAAGTATGTCACTGTTTCCATTGTTTCCACATATTTAAAACATTTTTCAGTTATACATATATATACCTTCTTTTTCATATTCTTTTCCATTATGTTTTATCACGGGATATTGAATATAGTTCCTTATGCTATACAGTAGGACCTTGTTGTTTCAGTTCAGTTCAGTCGCTCAGTCGTGTCCGACTCTTTGCGACCCCATGAATTGCAGCACGCCAGGCCTCCCTGTCCATTACCAACTCCCGGAGTCCACCCAAACCCATGCCCATCAGTCGGTGATCCCATCCAACCATCTCATCCTCTGTCGTCCCCTTCTCCTCCTGCCCTCAATCTTTCCTAGCATCAGGATCTTTTCTAATGAGTCAGCTCTTCACATCAGGTGGCCAAGGTATTGGAGTTTCAGCTTCAGAACCAGTCCTTCCAATGAACACCCAGGACTGATCTCCTTTAGAATGGACTGCTTGGATCTCCTTGCAGTCCAAGGGACTTCCAAGAGTCTTCTCCAACACCACAGTTCAAAAGCATCAGTTCTTCGGCACTCAGCTTTCTTCACAGTCCAACTCTCACATCCATACATGACCACTGGAAAAACCATAGCCTTGACTAGATGGACCTTTGTTGGCAAAGTAATGTCTCTGCTTTTTAATAAGCTGTCTAAGTTGGTCATAACTTTCCTTCCAAGGAGCAAGTGTCTTTTAATTTCATGGCTGCAGTCACCATCTGCAGTGATTTTGGAGCCCAAAAAAATAAAGTCTGTCACTGTTTCCACCGTTTCCCCATCTATTTCCCATGAAGTGATGGGACTGGATGCCATGATTTTAGTTTTCTGAATGTTGAGTTTTAAGCAACTTTTTCACTCTCCTCTTTCACTTTCATCAAGAGGCTCTTTAGTTCTTTTTCACTTTCTGCCATAAGGGTGGTGTCATCTGCATATCTGAGGTTGTTGATATTTCTCCTGGCAAACTTGATTCCAGCTTGTGCTTTATCCAGCCCAGTGTTTCTCATGTGTACTCTGCATAGAAGTTAAATAAGCAGGGTGACAATATACAACCTTGACATACTTCTTTTCCTATTTGGAACCAGTCTGTTGTTCCATGTCCAGTTCTAACTGTTGCTTCCTGACCTGCGTATAGACTTCTCAAGAGGCAGGTCAGGTGGTCTGGTCTGGTATTCCCATCTCTTGAAGAATTTTCCAGAGTTTGTTGTGATCCACACAGTCAAAGGCTTTGGCATAGTCAATAAAGCAGAAATAGATGTTTTTCTGGAACTCTCTTGCTTTTTCCATGATCCAGTGGATGTTGGCAATTTGATTTCTGGTTCCTCTGCCTTTTCTAAAACTGTTTCATTGGCCAAAGCAAATCACCTGACCAAATGTAACACCAATGGGGCAGGAATATCTCCAGTCAATGGTAGGAATGGGAGGAGGGGGTAAATATTTGCTTTGCAATAATTCAAATTGTAATATGACTCTCTTCTTCAATGCTGTGATTCACAATTTCAAAAGAGCTTCAAATGGACTGTCCACAGTCTGTCTCATTGCTGCTCAGATGTCCTCACATCACCCAATCTGGTGCAGTTGGTGTGTTTCTCCCAGAATCCTTTGCCTCAACTCCATAACTTCCTGGGAACAATCTCCACCTGACTTTTTAGTGCTTTTATGGAGCTAGTGATTTTATGACCTCAGTTATTTCATTTCTACAAAATGTTTGTTTTTCTTTAGCTAATTAGAGTTTCACAGGCAACAAATAAAGTTTTAAAAAATGAGACTGGGATGTATAATTGACTCCAATAAAGGCAGCTCTGTGGCAGCTTAGCCCAGCGCTCAATTTGTGATCTGAGAGTTAATGCTTCCCTCCAGCCACGTGATTGTTTATTAACAGGGAGAGGCCACTGCCTAACCACGGTCTGAAGTTGTTGTTTGGTTCTTAAGTTGGAAAGTCCTACCAGTTAACCACATGCTCTGTTTGTGATCTGGTTACTGAAACAGAGTTGTCACTTCTAACCACATGCCTTATTTGTGATCTGGTGAGGAAAACAGAAGGAAGGACGATTTAACCCAAGGGCCATATTGGTGATCTGGTTACTGAACAGAGATGACTGTGCAGCTGGACCACACTGTTGCATTTGCGATCTGTTCTAAAACAGAAGGCCAGGGGCTTACCCAAGTGCCATGACTGTGGTCTGGTTAGTAAAACAGAGTGCCTCCTCCATACACCCACACACCATAGTTGGGTTCCAGTTACTGAAATAAAGAGACACATGGCTTAACGCAGTCTACCTTTGTGATTTGGTTGATGAACAGAGGACCATGGACCTAACCTTGAACTCCAGTCTGGCTCTTTCCTGGAGGAAGAAGGAGGTTGCTGAACTGCACAGGGTTTCCTCTGGGAAATAAAATTGGGCCAAGGATATTCTAACTAATTATGGGGTCTAAGGAAAAAAATAACCACCTTAGTTTCACTTCTCAATCTCAGAACAAAGTATCTTAGTTCTCTTAATTTTTAACAATTGATAGTAATACTTCTATGTCATGGAAGGGACACACAGCCCTACCCTGCCATGCTTTCACTCACTTCTACATACTCCTTTTGTTTATTACACTCCACTTAGCCTAGACCCATTTGATTTGGGTCTTCTGATATTTTTAGCCTCTATTTGGTCATCTTTTCTTTTTTCATATACTTTGCATCCCATATTTTCCGTATACTCCAGCTCTCTTCACTGTCACTAGATCTTGTTCCATTCCTCTTTTTGCTTCAATGCTCCTATCCATTCAAGGCCCCTTTGGTTGAATATTTTCATTTGCCATGTATTTCTCTTCATGTATGGGGATCTTCCTCGATGCACTGGTTATTAATGCATTTAACTCATTTTTCAAGAAAACAGGTATCATTCTCTAATTTAACAAATACTGATCAAGGGCTAACTTCTGCTAGATACTCTGGAGATAAAATTGCCGACAGGTCTATTCCAAAGTATCTTGTAGTCTAGTGGTCCAAGCAGAAACATCAGCTGGTGATCTTCATACACTGTTGCAGGTATTGAGGAGCATTAAACCTCATGCAACAGCAAAAGGCTGACCATAGCAATGTCAAAGAAGTTGAGGTCTTAAGGAGAAATTGGTTTGGAGGAGGACATGGGGCAGAGAGAGTGTTCTCCAGAGAGGGGATAGATGAAAGCCCAGAGATGACAGAGTATCCAATGCATATGGCAGCCTTGGAGGAGTTTAGGATGGTTGGCAAGTGAAGGATTCAGATATAGGGGGTTGGATGAGGCAGGGCGGATGGCAAGGCCAGATGCTAGAAGCATGTGGGAAGCTGCGTTGTAGACCTTAGACTCCATGGTGAAGGTGCCAGGGGGATCATGAAAGGATTTTTGGTAGGTCACTTGGCTTCTTGACCTTGTTTCAGAATAAGTATTCATGTCTAGAATGGTCACAGTTCATGCAGACAGCATCAAGGGAAATCCAAACCTCATTCATTTGTACAGCCTGAGAAGGTCTACAGTTTCACTTTTTCTAATAGACACATTTATTTATTTGGTCATGCAGCATCAGGATCTTAGTTCCTTGAACAGGGATCAAATGCCCCTGCATTGGAAGCTCGGAATCAACCCCTGGACCACCAGCGAAGTCTCAAAGATCCACATTTTCTTATCTATATTTGCAGTGGGTTACTGTATGGCTCTCCCCGCACCCCCACCCCACCCCCACCGCTATCAGAAATGGCTCTCTCCTCTCTCTGAAGGTGCTCACCAAGAATGACTTGTCTAGGGTCACGGAGTAGTCAAAGGAATGCTCCAGAGTGAGACAAGTAATGAAATGACTGTCATCCTACCGCTTTGCTGAAAGCCAGATGGAGGCTGTCAGGAGCATCCTGAAGGCCTCAATGACATTCTTAAAATGAGAAGGAAAGCTGGTGTGCTCTGGCCATGAGGAACTTAAGCCTCACTCTTCTCAGACAGAATTATGTGTTGGCCAACTCAACCTCCAGCCTGGAGCAGACGTGGATACTACAAGCCTAAATTAGAGATGAGATTGGATAGCCCATCACTAACAGGCTATCAAATTTCTGCCTTTTATTCCTATTGCCTTGCAGTTTTTGTTAAAAAAGATTTAACATTTCTTATTCGATTGATATTCACAAAATCTCTATGAGGTGGATGAGGCAGATCTTCTTCTTGCTTTTATTATTGTTATTATCTCATTATTACTATTCTTATATTTTTATTATTGCTATTATCTAGTCAACAGATGAGGAAATAGAGTCCAAGCTATTAAGTGACCTGCCTACGGACACTTAGATAGTGGCAGAACCTGTTCTAGGTCATGAGTTGAGTCTTTGCACATAGGACATTTCCATCAACCCTCTAAATACTCTGAACCTCTTTCTGTATTTATTTGTGTGATGGTGCAGATAACTCAGCTGATTAACTTTATTTTCTGAAACTGCCACCATTGCCAGCTAAAGTGTGAGGAAGGGACTTGACGTGGCATGTAGGCATCAGTTGAGTCTTACATCTGTGATAACTAACCCAGTGACTCAGGTTCCACATAACTTTTCATGTGTGAGCCACAGCGAAACAAAGGGTTGAAGAAGCAAAATGTATGCAGTCCAAGGAACTGTGCCTTTTAGAATAAAAAGACCTTTATCCAGATAGCAACCCAATGACATGAATAACGTTATCTCTATTTTCCTTTGTCTTTTTATTTTTTTGGCTGTACCACTCTAGCCTGCAGGATTCAGGATCTCAGTTCCCCCACCAGGAATCAAATCCCTGCCCCCGCAGTGGAAGCGTGGAGTCTTAACCACTGGACTGCAGGAAAGCCCCATCTTTGTTTTTCATAGGGAAAACTGAGGAACAAAAAAGTTCAGTAGCTTTCACTGGATCATACAGTCTGTATGTGACAGTCTACACAGACCTACGTAGTCTAACAGGAATCAAGGTTACAGACTTTTTCACAATTTATTCCTACCAAGAACACATGCGCATGCACACACACACACACACACACACACACACAGGCTTCTTCATTATGCCTTCCTTCCCCTCCAGTCATATCTGTCTTGCGCTAACACCCTATCTCATATTAATAACATGAACCCCTTGGGCTCATCAGCACATCCTTTTAGACCTGCAAAGGGGAATTTTGTATGTTTTTTATTCTCAAGAGCTGCAATGAGGAAATGAATATTATTCCCGTGCTCTCCTGCATGTTTCCCATCTTCCTGTCTCATCATCCTCAGACACCACAGACTCTGCAAACATCTCCCAGGAGTTGGCCAGAGTGGGCTCCCCATTAGGACCCTCTTTCCGTGTCTCAGGGGAACAAGGTCTGCAGGAAAGCACTCACAGTTTACCCTGTGCCCCCAGACGATGCATCCAGGAACTGTGACACCTCACCCAACAAACCACGGCTTACCCTGCGTCCAAACTCACAGACACGAGACGACTCCTTTCCAGACCTAAATGTTTTACTTTATAAACAAAAACAAATGTAGGCCTGTATTAGATTCTTGTTGCTGCTGTAACAAAAGACCACATGCTTTGTGATTTAAAACAACACAGATTTATTCTCCTAGAGTTCTGGAGATCAGAAGTCTGAAATCAGTTTCACTGGGCTGAAACCAAAGGGCTGTGTTCTTTCTGAAGCCTCTGAGGGGAGACTCTGTTTCCCATCATTTCCAACTTTTGATGACTGCCTGCATCGTGTGACTTGTGGTCCCTTCCTCCATCTTCAAGGGCATCACTCCAGGGACTTCTCTGGCAGTCTAGTGAAGACACCGTGCATCCAATTGACCGGGTTCAATCCCTGGTTAGGGAACTAAGATCTCACATGCTGCAGGGCTTGGCCAGAAAGTAAAACTTAAAAAAATAAGAAGAGCATCACTCCAGTCTCTGCTTCCTTCACAATACTGCCTCTCCTCTTTAGCCAAATCTCCCTCTGCCTTCCTCCAGAAGGACCCTAGTAAGTATAATACTTAGGACCCACTCAGATAAGCCAAGGTAATCACCACCTCCACCCCCCATTGCAAGGTCCTTAACTTAGTCACATCTGCAGAGTCCCTTTATCACATAAAAGAGCAGATGTATAAATTCCTGGGACTAGTATGTGGGTAACTTTGGAGCTATTATTCAATCCACCACAAAACCCACTTTTCAGGGGTAGGACTAACTCAAACTCTTATAAGTTTACACGTGTGCACACAGACAGTTCATATCTGAAATCATATATCCCACCTCTTTGCTCCTTATCTTCCACCACATTGTTTAACCTCTCTGACTCCACCATCTTTATCTGTAAGATGAGTGTAGTGTGGGCTCCACCTCTTGAATACATTAACCCCTGTGAGGCTTAAATGAGGTCTACGATGTACCTGGCACAGAGGAAGCTTGCCCTGCTTCCAGCCTTCCCTCCTACCAGACAGGCTAGCTGGATGCTAAGCATTTGGTATCCAAACAGACCAGTCTTGGGGGAGCTCCTTTCTCAGATCTGCAGCCAGAGGACCCATCGATCCATCAATGAGCTCAGCTCCCAGGCGAGTTCTCCGTATTACAGATCTTCATCTGGAAGGGCACTTGCCAATTGAAATGCAGCCTCCCCTCAGCCACACTGTGGTCAAACACATCCTCTATGGAGCCTGATTCTGTCACAGGGCAACAATCACAGAGTCAACCTGACCCTGGGCTCTTGGCAATAGCGTGTCAGTATGCGCACAGTTTCTTCCAGACCATTTCTCCATCTGAGCATCACTGATGTGGCTGTCTTGTGTTCAGGACAGCGCTCTATAAGAAATTTGGAGCTGGAGGCACTACTGTGACCTCAAGTGGGCAGAGCCACCTGGCATGGAAATGAGAGCAGAGGGAACAGCAAAAGCCCACTTCAGGTGCTGGACGGGCAGTGGGGAGAAACGGGCCTGTTCAGCAGCCCCTCCAGCTGCCCTGTGGTCCATCACCTTTGAAGAGGAGTGGAGGGAGATCACTCACCAGGAGGGCTAGGGTCCGAGCTGCTTCAGGAGCAGAGACAGGGGAGGGGACCCTGCCATGGGTGTGTCATCCCCTTCTTGCCGTCTTTCAGAATGGAGACATTTCCAAAGGGCAAAGCGTGTCAGCGTCAGCTACGGACTCTGAGTCACATGTCCGCCCCACAGGGCTGGCAGGAAGTGGGAAATTCCTTCCAGACTGTGGCGGTAAATAGGTGCTCCATCTCAGTTTGGGTGTGGCTCTGGGTTTTCATCTTTCTTCTGAGTCGCCACTGCATTCCAGGGGGCGTTCGCAGGGGCCGAGTCCTGCATTAGGACCCGGTCCAGGAGCTGATTTGGACAATACCTTACAGGGCTAAAGAGCGCAGTGCTTTCCTCCCGTCTGTGTCCTCGTGCGCTCCGCCCCAAGTGCAGGGACACCTGCCTGAGTCCAGATGGTGCCATCCCAGCCTGACACCCACTGCTGGTTGGTTTGGTTGTTTGTTTCCCGTGTTTTTACCAGTCTCCCATGTCTTGCCCAACCTGCGCACCTTGTTCAAGCCTCTGGGTGTACCTGCCTCTTTGTTCATGGTTGGGGCGAGGGACTCCTAAAGCCTTTCATTTCAGTCTCACTGTTTAATTCTTCATATGGAAAAAGTCTTGGAGCAGGAAGGACTTTAGAAGTCTCCCTGGTTATGCTGGTGTTGCCTACACTTCACATCTGGGTACCATTGGCAGGCTGAAGGTGGGACACACCTGGAAGGGTCTCCTTTTTTAAAAACTAAATTTTTTTAAACATTTTTTAAAACAAGTTTTATATTTTATTATTATTATTTTAAGTTTTGACCATATTCTACCGCATATGGGATCTTAGTTCCCCAGCCAGGCATCGAACCTGTATCCCCTGCATTGGAAGGTGGAGTCTTAACCACTGAACCAATGAAGAAGTCCCAGGAAGGTCTCCTTCTTAGACAGAGAAACCTGTGTTGCCCATGACATAGCGCCAACCACAAAACAAAAGGTGCAGGCAGGAAGCTTGTAGCTCTAATGACCTTGCATGGCCTTGCCACATGAGGTTCAGGGCACATTTAGTAAATGGCTATATTTTTATGTATGGATGTGAGAGTTGGACTATAAAGAAGGCTGAGCACCAAAGAATTGATGTTTTTGAAGTGTGGTGTTGGAGAAGACTCTTGAGAGTCCCTTGGACTGCAAAGAGATCCAACCAGTCCATCCTAAAGGAAATCAGTCCTGAATATTCACTGGAAGGACTGATGTTGAGGCTGAAACTCCAATACTTCGGCCACCTGATGTGAAGAGCTGACTCATTTGAAAAGACCCTGATGCTGGGGAAGATTGAAGGCAGGAAGAGAAGGGGACGACAAGGGATGAGATGGTTGGATGGCATCATCGACTCAATGGCCATGAGTTTGAGTAAAGTCTGGGAGTTGGTGATGGACAGGGAGGCCTGGTGTGCTGCAGTCCATGGGGTTGCAAAGAATCGGACATGACTGAGTGACTGAACTGAAGTGATACTTCTATGCCTCACCGAGATAAATGGATGAGCCATATGGGTGGGACTCTGCCCCAGAATGTATCCAGATGCCCCAGACTACAGGGGTCACCACCGTGACAAATGTAACCATTTCCACCCCTGGTTGAGAAGCACTGGCCCACTGATCTTCGTGGCAGCCCTCTGTCTCGGGGGCATGATGCCTACTGAAGATGAGCAGAGGAAAGAATGGACGTGGGCCTGTCCCACTGCCTTCTCCCCAGAGGAGAAAGGGTTATGTCATCAAATTCATTTCACACCTTCTGTGAAATTTGAAATGAGTTCGCTACGAGTCAGAGACGACTGGGCGACTTCACTTTCACTTTTCACTTTCACGCATTGGAGGAGGAAATGGCAACCCACTCCATTGTTCTTGCCTGAAGAATCCCAGGGACAGGCGAGCCTGGTGGGCTGCCGTCTCTGGGGTCGCACAGAGTTGGACACGACTGAAGCGACTTAGCAGCAGCAGCAGGATTCATCCAAAAGCTGGTCAAGGAAGATGTAGCCCCAGATGTGCAGGTCTCCAGCTTGAGGCGGGGTGGGACCAGGGGGCAAAGGTGTGGAGACTGGAGCACCCAGCAGAGAGCAGTGCTCCTTCCTTTCAGCAGGGGCATTTTATCTGATCAAGGATTCAGGACTTGCCTAGAGGCTCAGGGCCCCCCTGAGGTTCCTCTCTCAGCAGGAAACCGCATTCAATTTCTCAGCTTTTTTACCTTGAAAAGGTAGAGAATCTGGTCTTGGGAGGTTTCATTGCCCTGAGAGCTCTTCCTGGGCTTCTCACGGATGTGATGGGGGTGGTACTGGGTCGGGGAGAGAAGGCACGCAGGGAAGTCTCTGCTTTGGAGCCAGTGGAGGAGTCACAGTTATTCATTCAGCAAGCGTATGTCCTACATCCAGCTGGGACCAGGCTCGGTGAGAGGACGGGGTGTAAATGCTGTGTAGGGCACCGTGCATGCTCTCGGAGGCCTCACCAGCTACTGGCAGAGGCTGATAAGCAGACAAAAGTAACTCCCAGTGGAAGAGCAGCGATAAAGAGTTCCGAGCCTCCAGGGCTGCCCGCCTTCGAACCCTCTGACCTGGTGGAGGGAGGGGGACGTCTAGAGGGTCCAGCTTGCAGCCGATACTACATGCTCCTTCCTCTGAGTCCAGCTAAGAGAGAGGACCCCCCAAAAAGGCCAGGGGAATCCTTTGACTCACCCCACCATCTATATCAATTCCCCAGAAGAGAAAAACAGAAGGGATCCTGAGAGAAGGATCTTTGTTAGAGCCACGGGGCTGCCTGTCTTCTGTGACCCATCCGTTCCTCTGTTTATGCATCTATTTTTTTCAAGTTAATTTTGATTGGAACATAATTGCTGTACAATGTTGTTTTACTGCAAAGTGGATCAGCCATACACACACGTATATCCCTTCTTTTTGGATTTCTTTCCCATTCAGGTCTCCACAGAGCACTGAGTCGAGTTCCCTGTGCTTAGACAGTGGGTTCTCGTTAGTTATCTCTTTTATACGTAGTATCAATTATGTATATAGTCCATCGCAATCACCCAGTGCACCTGTTTAGAGAGGAAGATTCCCAGTGTACGATGAGGGGGAGAGCACAGAAGGCTTGGCTGTTTCACCACCATGGTGGGCAGCCACGTGCTGGGAGAAGGGTGTCCTTTTTCAACTAGAACTTTCTATACCTTTGTACAAACATAGGTATATTTGAGTGAACATATTTACCTATATACCTTGAGTGAACATCGGAATCCTCTGGAGAGCTTGTCAGATATAGGTTCCTGGGACCCACCCCTAGAGCCTGTGATTCAGCAGGCCTGGGATGGGGCTTTGTTGTTGCTCAGTCACTCAGCTGGATCCAACTCTTCACGACCCCATGGACAGCAGCACCAGGCTTCCCTGCCCTTCACCATCTCCCGGAGCTTGCTCAAACCCATGTGCATCGAGTCGGTGATGCCATCCAACCATCTCATCCTCGGTCATCCCCTTCTCCTCCTGCCTTCAATCTTTCCCAGCATCAGGGTCTTTTCCAACGAGTTGGCTCTTTGCATCAGGTGGCCAAAGTATTGCAGCTTCAGCATCAGTCTTTGCAATCAATACTCTGGATTGATTTCCTTTAGGGTTTGTCAGGCGAGTGTATGCTCCTTGATTCTGTCTCATTACAGTAAAGATTTGGAGTGACAGACATTAAAGCCCTCGGTGTATCACAGCTCTTGGGTCTTGGACAAACCGTGTTACAGCTCTTAGACAAATCAGTGTTACAGCTCTATTTTATTTAGAAGATAGCAGGAGAATCCATCCTCGAAGTGTGAGGACATGCCAACCCAAAGACGGGGGCGGGGGGGGGGAGAGAGAACCCCCGCCTTTGACTCCTCTTTTATATGTTTTTTTTCCCTCCCTCTGGGCCTGCCCTATGTAAATTGGGCAGGAGTATTTGTTCTACTTGAGGTGCTCACTCCGGTCCTTGGACCTTCTTTTGTTCTATTTTCACAGGCTTTTCCTTTCCTTGTGTTTTAGCCACCACCATTCTGGACTCCTGTTTCCTATTCTAACTCCTAACACATTCAACCCTGGAATAGGGATGGGGCTGGAAGTTTGCATTTCCAACTGGTTTCCAGATGACTGCTGGTCCAGGGAACACACTTTAGAATCGCTGGGCTAAATGAATCAGGGATGAACAGCCATCTTCCTGCTTTAGGAGAACCAGGCTTCCTGAGCGAGAGATGATCTGTATCACAAAGCTGCAGCTGAGGAATGGCTGTAAAACTTGTGCACTGAGCTCACGGACACACACACAGTGCCTGATGCTCAGTCAGAATCCCCGCAACCGTCTGGGCAGTAGGGCCCCAAAACATCTTCAGTACTTTCTCCATTGGCAAATCCAGCATTTGAGTCCGCAGTTTCTCATGTGTATTTAGAAACAATAATAACCATAGCACTGGATTAATTACAGTTTATCAAGTCTAAGGAAAAGAGCGCAAAGAAGGAGTTATCATGTGAGAGTTGTAGAAGAGGTCTGTTGCATGTTCCTTAATATTTTAATCTTTAAAAGTGATGCAAGGCGGGGTGGGATGAATTAGGAGATTGGGATCAATTTATGTGCACTGCCATGTGTAAAACAGATAGCTAGTGGGTAGCTGCTGTATATAGTACAGGGATCTCAGCTCGGTCCTCTGGGTTATCACAGAGGACCCTATTGGGATAGGGTTGGGGTGGGAGGGAAGCTCAAGAGGGAGGAGGTATATGTATATACATAACTGATTCAATACATTGTACAACAGAAACTAACACAACATTGTAAAGCAACTGTACCCCAATTTTAAAAAAAAGTGATGCAAGAGACTTTTAGATCTTTTTTTTTTCACAGCAGCAACCATAACCATTGAGGGGGCTCAAAAGGAATGGATAAATAAAATAATAATATAATACATAATACAATAAATTATATAAAGTAATAAGATTAGGGAAGGAAACAAAATTACACTGCAGAATTAAAATCTCCCCTAGAGATAGTAGGAACAGAATTAACAGTGCAAAAAAAAAAGAGTTATATGAAATTCAAAACAAAGTGATGAAATTATTAGAGAAAAGAAAACTTTGGAAACAAAGAATAGAAATCTAAGAAGCATTTGTGTTCTGGAAAAAGGTATCAGATAGAACAGGAGAAAGACAAGATCTAAAGTGTTTGTCAGGAAACAGGAGGCAGAAAATGACATGAGTGTAAAAATTATTAATAAAAGCCTGCTCACGAAACTCCAGCCAAGATTAATGCAAAGACATCATTTAGCAGAGTATGGAAAACATTTATTTTTAGTTTCACAGAATGGAGAAGGAAATGGCACCCCACTCCAGTACTCTTGCCTGGAAAATCCCATGGACAGAGGAGCCTGGTGGGCTGCAGTCCATGGGATCGGGATTGAGCGGCTTCACTTTCACTTTCCACTGTCATGCATTGGAGAAGGAAATGGCAACCCACTCCAGTGTTCTTGCCTGGAGAATCCCAGGGACGGGGGAGCCTGGTGGGCTGCCGTCTTTGGGGTCGCGCAGAGTCGGACAAGACTGAAGCGACTTAGCAGCAGCAAGTCGTCTGTCATGCGAATTGGAGAATGGAGCTAAGTATTTTAAGATTATAAGAACTCAGAAAAGGTAATGTTCACAAATGTTTCACTGTCAAACTTTTTTTTAAAGTTTTGTAGCAGATAATTGGATGGAAATCAGGTACTCGGGGTTGAGAAAGTCATAGAAAAGTGCAACTGAGCATTGAAGTCAATTAAAATACAATGAAGCAGCAGTAGCTGCTAGAAATGTTGTTGCAAAATTAAATGTGGGTGCCAAATACTGTTCTAGAACAAGATGAAAATAGTAGAAAACATGCCATGATAAATCTCAAATTAAACTTACAAAGACTTTAAAGTTTAGGGTAAGAGATTGGAACATGAAGATTTATGAGTTTTCTTATCATATGTAAAGAAAGATGAGAAAATGCAATTCAATTTCTTGAATTTGATAACATAAGAAAATAATGAGTTAAGTAACACATTTGATAAATGGAAAGATATCCACCACTATAATCAAGATGAGGAACACTGTAGGTTTTCATTTTTAAAGACAAAAGGCAAGGAAAGCATAAGGAAGATCTGAAGGCTAGAAAGCAGGAGATAAAACAACAAAAGTATAGTCAAACTTGTTTAAACGGTAGATGAAAATGTAACTAGACTCCACCATTGAAGGCAAAGAATCTCAAGTTAGATTTTTTAAAATCGAACTCTATTGTCTTTATAAGAAACATGCCTTATTTTGAAGTTTTAAAAACATTTTTACTGAAACAGTTGATTTACAATGTTGGGTCAGTTTCAAGTGTACAGAAAATGACTCGGATATATATATATATATATATAGGAGAAGGCAATGGCACCCCACTCCAGCACTCTTGCCTGGAAAACCTCATGGATGGAGGAGCCTGGTGGGCTGCAGTCCATGGGGTCGCTAAGAGCCGGACACGACTGAGCGACTTCACTTTCACTTTTCTCTTTCATGCATTGGGGAAGGAAGTGGCAACCCACTCCAGTGTTCTTGCCTGGAGAATCCCAGGGATAGGGGAGCCTGGTGGGCTGCCGTCTTTGGGGTCGCACAGAGTCGGACACGACTGAAGTGACTTAGCAGCAGCAGCAGCATACATATATATATATATATGTATATATACTATATATTTATTCCTTTTTAGATTCTTTTCCATTATAGGTTATTACAAGATATTGAGTATCGTTCCCTGTGCTCTACAGTAGGTCTTTATTGGTTATCTCTTTTATATGTAGTAGTGTGTATATTTTAATTCTGGACTCCTAATTTATCCCTCCCAAGAGTCATGCCTTTTATTTTTCAGCTTAATTCTCAAGAGTCTTTATTTCCTTCAATGTTTAGGATAATACCTGTTACCTAGTAAGTTGCTGCTGCTAAGTCACTTCAGTCATGTCCGACTCCATGCGACCCCATAGACAGCAGCCCACCAGGCTCCGCCGTCCCTGGAATTCTCCAGGCAAGAACACTGGAGTGGGCTGCCATTTCCTTCTCCAATGCAAGAAAGTGAAAAGTGAAAGAAGTCACTGAGTCATGCCCAACTTCAGTGACCCCATGGACTGCAGCTTACCAGGCTCCTCTGTCCATGGGAGTTTCCAGGCAAGAGTACTGGAGTTGGGTGCCATTGCCTTCTGTTCCTTATATGTGGTCCTCATTGGTTGTAAATTGTTTCCTGGATTTTATGAAAATAAAAAATGTTTTATTTTTATTAATATGTTTCTTATTTAATATGTGGAACATGAATTTTTAAAAATTTTATTGGTGTATAGTTGTTTTACAATGTTGTGTTAAGTTTCTGCTGTACAGCAGAATGAATCATCCATGCATTTACATGTATCCCCTCTTTTTTGGATTTCCTTCCCTATTAAGTCACCAGAGCATCCAGTAGAGATCCCTGTGCTACACAGTATGTTCTCATTACCTATTTAACACATAGTATCAATAGTGTATATGTGTCAATTCCAATATCCTAATTCATCTCACCCTCCCTTCTCCCCTTGGTATCCATGCATTTGTTCTGTTTATGCCAAGAATCATACCTTTATAAAGAGATGTGTTTAATATAACATGAGAGGCATTTCTTTCAATAGCCTCAGATATGCAGATGATACCACCCTTATGGCAGAAAGCAAAGAGGAATTAAAGAGCCTCTTGATGAAAGTGAAAGAGGAAAGTGAAGAAACTCAACATTCAAAACACTAAGATCATGGCATCCAGTCGCGTCACTTCATGGCAAATAGATGGGAAACAATGGAAACAGTGACAGACTTTATTTTCTTGGGCTCCAAAATCACTGCAGATGGTTACTATAGCCATGAAATTAAAAGATGCTTGCTCCTTGGAAGAAAAGCTATGACAAACCTAGACAGTGTATTAAAAAGCAGGCATTTCTTTGCCAACAAATGTCCACCTAGTCAAAGCTATGATTTTTCCAGTAGTCATGTATGGATGTGAGAGTTGGACCATAAAGAAGGCTGAATGCCGAAGAATTGATGCTTTTGAACTGTGGTGTTGGAGAAGACTCATGAGAGTCCCTTGGACTGCAAGGGGATCCAACCAGTCCATCTAAAGGAAATCAACTCTGAATATTCACTGAAGGACTGATGCTGAAGCTGCAGTTCTTTGGTCTCGTGATACAAAGAGCCAACTCACTGGGAAAGACCCTGATGCTGGGAAAGATTGAAGGCAGGAGGAGAAGGGGACAACAGGATGAGATGGTTGGATGGCATCACTGACTCAATAGATATGACTTTGAGCAAGCTTAGGGAGATAGTAAAGGACAGGGAAGCCTAATGTGCTGGAGTCCATGGAGTTTGCAAAGAGTCAGACACAACTGAGCAGCTGAAATGAAGAGAGACATTTAATAGAAAATGCACACAGAGAGAAAACAAGCATAGCCATGTTGATGTAAAAACTTACTTTTTTCAAACAGAAAGCACTGAAATATTTTTTAATAACGGATTGGGTATATTGAGAACAAGGCACACCACAATTCAATACCCATTTCCAATGTGTGGATTTGTTTCCCCACTACCAAGCAATTCATAGTTAGCTGGGTGTCCTACCATTCAACTCAGTTCTGACACTATCTACCCAAAGACAGTATCAGATTCCAGAAATTAAGGGCTTGATCTCAGAAGTCTGCCCACCCACTCCACTACCTCAGATGCCAGTCACAAGTCCAGGTTGTCACCTGTACTTCTAACTGGCTATAAATCAAATGTTCCCACAGCCCACTCCTTGGTTCTGTTAATTTGCTAGCGCAGCTCACAAAACTCAGGAAACCAGTTTACTTACTTCTTGTTCAGTCACTAAGTTGTATCCAACTCTGAGACCCAGTGGACTGGAGCACACCAGGCTTCCCTGTCCTTCACTATCTCCTAGAGTTTGCTCAAGCTCATGTCCGTTGAGTCGGTGATGCCATCCAATCATCTCATTCTGTCTCCTCCTGCCCTCAATCTTTACCAGCATCAGAGGCTTTTCCAATGAGTATCAGGTGGCCAAAGTATTGGAGTTTCAGCTTCAGCATCAGTCCTTCCAATGAATATTCAGGGTTGATTTCCTTTAGGATGGACTGGTTTGATCTCTTTCTGTCCAAGGGACTCTCAAGCGTCATCTCCAGCACCACAATTAGAAAGCCTCAGTTATCAGTGCTCAGCCTTCTTTATGGTCCAGCTCTCACATCTGTACATGACTACTAGAAAAACTATAGTTTTGACTACATGGACCTTTGTTGGCAAAGTGGTGTCTCTGTTTTCTAGTACACTGTCTAGGTTTGTCATAGCTTTCCTTCCAAAGAGCAAGCATCTTTTAATTTCATAGTTTCAGTCACCATCCACTAATCCACCATCCAATAATTTTGGAGCTCAAGGAAATAAAATTTGTCACTGTTTATACTTTTTCTCCTTCAATTTGCCATGAAGTAATGGGACTGGATGCCATGATCATTGTTTTTTGAATGTCGAGTTTTAAGCCAGCTTTTTCGCTCTCCTCTTTCATCCTCATCAAGAGGCTTTTTAGTTCCTCTTCACTTTCTGCCATCAGAGTGGTAGCACCTGCATATCTGAGGTTCTTGATATTTTTCCTGGCAATCTTGATTCCAGCTTGTGATTCATCCAGCCCAGCATTTCTCATGATTGCTAGATTCTCATGACTTGCTAGATTACCAGTTTATTACAGGCTATTCAAGGATACAAATTGTTGGCCTGATTCATAGAGTGGTATATGGAACAAAGAGACATCTACCTCATGGAGCTGGGGGCCTGGCATGGCAGAGCATGCATGCATTCTGGTTTACTAACTGAGAAGCTCTCTGAACCCCCTCCTTTTGAATTATTATGAGGTTTCATGACATAAACATGATTGATTAAATCACTGGCCATGAGTGAGTGATTCAAAATCCAGCCCTTCTCCACTCCCTGCATAGCAGGAGATAAGACTGAGAGTTCCACCTATTTATGACTAATTGTCCTGGTGACCATCTCCATCTTTCGTCTGTCTGTCAGAGATTCGCTCAGTCGTGTCTGACTCTTTACAACCCACAGACTGTAGCCCACTAGGCTCCTCTGTGCATGGAATTCTCTAGGGAAGAAAACTGGAGTGGGTTGCCTTCCCTTCTTCAGGGGATCTTCCTGAACCAGGGATTGAACCTGGGTCTCCCACACTGCAGGCAGATTCTTTACCATCTGAGGCACCAGGGAAGAGGGTTTCCAAAAGTCACCTCGGTAACATAAACTCTGCTGTGGATGACAGGGGCTTGTTATGAATAACCAGATACCCACTTATGGTTCTCAGGAACTGAGGACAAGAGACCAAATATGATAACAAAGATACTCCATTGCTCTCCTCACTTAAGAAATATCATGCACGCTTTGCCCATTCTGTAATGGAGGCTGCTCATCTGTTTATCTTGATATCCTCCCAATGCCTGGGCTTTTTCGTATTCAGTACACTGTTCCCAGGTGTTACCATACTTCCTGATGACTTTTATTTTCATCTGTATGTGAATGACTTTCAGGTCATCAGCCCATATCTGTGCAACCTACTGCCTCTTGGGGTATTCTGTTGGGTTGTCCCTCTGGAACTGCCAATGCCCACATCCACAAATTCACATGTCACCTTTCTCTTGAAGACTCTTCTCCCTTTGTTCCCATTTAGCTGAACATAAAACCTGGTGTTCTCTTAACCAGTTCATTCAGCTTCAACTTCCACACACAGTGACTCACCTTGTCCACCTCTTTCTTACACAGCTCTTGAATGCTCTCTGTCGCCATAACCCACGGTTAAAAAATGATTAAAGAAGACAGTTCTGGTGATATCAGCAAACTTTATTTAATGCTTCATGAAGCAGACAGTCTCCATTCTAAGAACACCACCATGGGGCAGAAGGCAGGAAGCTTTTGTAAGATAAGAATAAAGAACAAGGAAGAGAAACATAAGAAATAGCTGATTGGCTGGGGTCACAAGGCCACTCTTGTTTGGGATGAGAAGGCCCAGAGTTGGGTTGGCATTTAGGAATTGGCTGACTGGACATCCTGGGTTTCTGGTCAAGAGAAGTGTTTACAGGGACATGAAAGTTATGTAGGTTTTGATTTGCTAATGTGACGCCTCAGGTAGAAGTGGCTTCATCTTGGCCTGGCAGCTTCCCCAAGGGCTCATCAGTAAAGAATCCAGGAGATGCAAATTCAATCCCTGGGGTCGGGAAGGCAAACAACCAACCAAGCTATGGGTGGGCCTAGAGATGATCCTACTAAGTGAAGTGAGTCAGACAGTGAAAGACAAATCTCCTATGATGTCACTTATACGTAGAATCTTTAAAAAAAGATACAAACGAACTTATTTGCAAAATAGAAACAGACTCACAGACACTGAAAACAGACTTACCAAAGGGGAGAGGGAGGGAGGGATAAATTAGGAATTTGGAATTAACAGATGCCTACTACTATATATAAAATAAACAAGGACGTCCTGTATGGCACAGGGAACTATATTCAATATCTTTAATAACCTATAATGAAAAGGATCTGAAAAAGAACATCTATATACACACACTCACACACATGTGAGTGTGTGTGTATAACTACATCACTTTGCCCTACACCTGGAACTAACACAACACTGTAAATCAACTTTAATTCCACAGAAGCAACAGCAGCAACCAAGCTCCTCCTCATGGCATACAGGTTTGCACTGACCAGCACCTCAGCCACAGCTCTCACCTCATCCCTGAAACCCTTCTGCTCCAAGTCCTTAGACGAACTCAACATATGGCTGTTTGATGGACATTTCCCAGGGGTTTCCAAGCCATCCTGGGCTGCTCTTGTCACAGCCAGTTATCCCACTGAATTGAAATCGCTCGTTTGCTTGCCTTTTGAGAGCAGGATCAACATCTTGCTCATCTCTGTGTCTCCATCACAGTGTCTGGTGTGGAGCCGGCCTCCCTAACCATTTGTTGAATGAGGAACTCAGTCGTCTTGCTATAAAGAAGAGCCTCATTTTAAAGATATTAGGACTAAGAAAACAATATATGGAGATGCGATTCTTTTCCACGGACTGTAATGCGTTACTCGTGGTCTTTGACAGTTCAAGTCAAAGAAAATAAGGTTACAGGAGATACAGATTATAATTATAAGGCTACATAATATAATTAACAAGGCAACTATATTTGTGTAATTAACTCTACAGAGACTTTGCCATATTGGGAAACTCCTTGGAGTCCTAAAAACAGCAGATGTACAGGTTACATTCTTTAATCGTCATCCACTAGAAACAGAAGAAACAACAAAAATCACACCTAGAAGGAAGACACATCGGGCTAAGAGTACAAAATGAGATGTAAGAAGTATTGAGAGAAATGTAAAACTGTGGTACTCTTGTGCACAGTTCCATGCTAACAATAATGAAAACCTTTCTGCTGGTTTTCTGAGAAAGGACATAATTTCAAAATTGACTCAAGAAGAATGGATTGCCCATGATGGAAAAAGTACTTGTTGGCACTGTGCCCACACTGTTTTATAGTGACTTCTTTCAAACTTGTAAAAGATCTATTATGACAATATAGAAAATGTGGAATTCTACTCAACTGATTTTGCTTAAATCATAGTATTCTAACATTCAACCTGACCCAGAGAACCAAATAAAAGGAAAACTATAGATTTCTGGAATCTCCATTTTTCCTTCTCTTTTTACAGCCCTTGAAGTTCTTTTCACCTAATACCTGAATTTCAGCAAATTCTCAGCTGGGAGAATTTTTCAGACACTACAGTCCTTCGACTGGTCTTCCAGGAACTGGCTGTTCATTTTCTCAGACTCTTTGATGTTGTCACTCTTAGTCTCTAACCGTGGCAGAGGGACCCCAAATTTCCCATCTGTGAGGTCCATCATCCTCACCATACATTTTTCCAGGCTTCTCTCAACATCCAGGCTAACAACCACACGTTCTCCTCTCAAATCTAAAGGGAGATGATGTCATGGGTCAACCCTAAGTGTATCTCGGAATTCACTTTAACAGTCAATTAAACTGTGATGCAGAAAACAAATCCACTTACACACACACTCCCCCTTCAATTATTCTCACTCATATAAATGGCTTTGAGCTTGAGTCATTTAGGTTTCCAGCAAGTTCCAGTAACCCAATTTAATTTGTCAATTAAATTATTGAAAGGAAGGTGGCAATGCTTTACAAAGAAATCAGGGAGAAAAAAAATGTCTTTTTTTAAAAAACAATTTAAAAGACATTTTCAAAAAATGGCTCAAACTTCCTTTCATTATGATCCAATCTAACTTCAATCATTGACTTCTGTATTCAGTTTTGGGTGAGTTATACTGCAGAAATCCCAAAGGCATAGTGGCTGACAACCAGGGTTTATTTCTAACTCAAATTATACGCCCCTTGTGGATTAGCTCCATGTTGCATTCACTCTGGGAGCCAGGATGAAGGAATACCTCCTTATTTATGTGCTTTTGTGGCAGAAGAAAAAGAGAAATGGCAGGACACACTGATGGGTTTGAAACTTTTCCTTGGAATTCCATCACTTTCATACACAAATTTTGCTCTCATTTTATTGGCCAAAGCCTGGTGCTAACGGGCAAGGAGACATCCTCTGACAGGAAAGGGGAAGAAATCTTTGGAAATAATATAACCTGTTACAGCCCACACTCTTACTCCTAAATATTCACTTCCTTCCTTTCGGCCACAAAATGTATCCATCCCCTCCCCAAGGAAGACACTCAGAAGTCCCACCTGAGGACAACAGAAGACTCGAGATCTAGAATCTCAAGATGTGCATGACTTCTCTTGATCTGGAGACATATGAGCTTATGAAGACAAACTACCCTCCCCCGCCACCATACACACACATGTATAAAATGGCAGAGTTGGGCCAACCACCAAGAATGTTCTCATCCAGAGAACAAACAATGGAAGATACACATCAGTCAAAGCCTCAGAGCAATTCTGAAATCCTGTTGAACAGATCTTGAGGTGAAGAATGTTACTTGATTAGATTAGACCCTAGTTCTGCTTCCTGGTGGCTCAGGTGGTAAAGAGTCTGCCTGCAATGCAAGAAACCCGGGTTTGATCCCTGGGTCAAGAAGATCTCCTGGAGAAGGGAATGGCTACCCACTCCAATATTCTTCCCTGGAGAATTCCATGGACAGAGGAGCCTGGTGGCCCGCAGTCCGTGGGGTCTCAAAGAGCGGACACAACTGAGCAACTGTCACTTTTTGGAGGGCTTCCCTGGTGGCTCAGATGGTAAAGAATCTGCCTTCAATGCAGGAGACCTGGGTTCATTCCCTGGGCTGGGAAGATCCCTGGAGAAGGGAACAGCTACTCACTCCAGTATTCTTGCCTGGAATACTCCATGGACAGAGGAGCCTGGCAGGCCACAGTCCATGGGGTCATGAAGACTCAGACACAACTGTGTAAGTCGTGTAGGAGGGTTCTCTTTTCTCCACATCCTCTCCAGCATTTATTGTTTGTAGAGTTTTTGATGACAGCCATTCTGATTGGTGTGAGGTGACAAAGCTTTTGCACAGCAAAGGAAACAAGATTAAAAGACAGTCCTCAGAATGGAAGAAAATAATTGCAAATGAAACAATATGACAAACGGTTAATCTCTGTTTGATATTGAGCTCATACAGCTCAATATCAGGAAAACAAAGAGCCTAATCAAAAAATGAGCAGAAGACCTAAATAGACATTTCTCCAGAGAAGACATAAAGATGTCCAATAAACACATGAAAAGATGCTCTACATTACTAATTACTAGAGAAATGCAAATCAAAACTACAATGAGGTATCATCTGATTTATTTCACTCTGAGTTCACTTCTTTCTTATAGATGAGCAACCAGTTGCAACTTGCAGCTAGACCCTGCTGCCTCCCAAACTTTTTACCTTAAGTCACAGACTCATTCAATATGTATCTACCCTCTGAGTTATCACAGGCAACAGTTTTACCAAATGTTTTGCTACGGCTTAACATGGGTTGTTATCTTCCCAGCCACCAATACCATTTTCTTTTTTTTTTAATTTTGGTTGCACTGGGTCTTTGTCACTGTGTGCAGGCTTTCTCTAGTTACGGAAAGCAGGGGCTACTCTCCAGTTGTGGAATACGGATGGGACATGACTAGCAAGTCCCAAGTCATGTGGCATCCCGCATGCCCCGAGGCATGTGGGATCTTCCTGGACCAGGGATCAAACTGGTGTCCCTTGCATTGAAGGTAGATTCTTAACCACTGGACCACCAGGGAAGCCCCCAGTACTATTTTCTTATTTTCTACTGCCTGCCTGACCCAGAAATCTACACATCATATTAGAATTTTTGTTACGGTAGCTTCTTATTTCTATGTACCAATTTCTGTATTGTTGACTCAAACCAAGTTATACCATAGTAATAAAGAAGCCCCAAACCTCTGTGGCTAATAATGACAAAGGACATTTCCTACTCACATTACTTTTCCTTTATGGGCTGTCTTCTCCACTTTATCCTCATTCGGGGACCTGTTCTTTTTAGGGCATGCTGTTCTCATCGAAGAAGGAAAAGGTCACAGACTAGAACCACATGATGGCTCTTAAAGTGTCTAATCAATAATACCCTATGTGAGTTCTACTCTTATTTCATTGGCCAAAAAAGTGATAGCACCAAATCTGATAGAAATGGAGTGGAAAGGTTAATCTCCCTTGCAGGGGAAGAACATAAGTGGAAACGTTACACCTTTTTCTCAGCTGTTCTTCATAAACATGACTTTGAACGTGCAAACGCACATTTTATCCTGTTAGAACAAGATACATACTTAGAGCAAGATGAGAGTTGCTGGTTTCTTGGAAGGTTTAAAACTTTCTAGAGACATATGCATTGTCTGAAGTGTGACACAACTCCAAAGTACGTGAGGTGTGGAGGGGTGATAGCAGATGGCTGGATGAGCAGGAAGAAGCCAAACGAGCAGGTGGCGTGTTTTTCACTAGGAGTCTCGACGGAGCGGGGAATGTCACACTCCCTGATTTCCGAGAAGTTCCTGCAAGTTCACAAGTGTGCTTGAAGCTGAGTGTGGTGGAAAACTGCTCATCTGATGTCTTGAAAAGCTGGGGCAAGTTTGCATAGAGGAGGCTTGGGACTTGCTAGTCATGTCCCAGGTGGTGCTAGTGATGAAAAACCAGGAGATGTAAGATGTAGAAGATCGAATCTCAAGACACAGGTTGGGAAAGATCCCCTGGAAAAGGGCAGGGCAACCCACTCCAGATGCTTGCCTGGAAAATCCCATGGACAGAGGAGACTGGGCGTCTACAGTCCATGGGGTCACAGTCAGACAAGACTGAAGCAACTACGCATCATACAGAGTCATGCCCCAAGCTGAGTTCTCAACCCCGTGTGCTCAGCCCTTCTCATGCTCCTTTATCTCCACAGTTCGACATGCAGAGGATAACTCTGGAAGAGTTGAAGCACATCCTCTATCATGCCTTCCGGGACCACTTAACGATGAAGGACATTGAGAACATCATCATCAATGAGGAGGAGAGCCTGAATGAGACCTCGGGGAATTGCCAGACAGAGTTTGAGGGCGGTAAGTACCCTTTTTTAAAAATCATCAGTACTTAGTTTAAAAAGTAAGTGTTCATTTTATATATATATATATATATATTTATTTATTTATTTGACTGCATGGGGTCTTGGTCTTCCCTGGTAGTTCAGATGGTAAAGAATATGCCTGCAATGTGGAAGACCTGGGTTCAATTCCTGGGTTGGGATAATCCCCTGGAGGAGGGCATGACAACCCACTCCAGTATTCTTGCCTGGAGAATCCCCATGGACAGAGGAGCCTGGTGGGCCACAGACCACGGGGTCGCAAAGAGTTGGACTGAGCACACGCATGGGGTCTTAGTTACATCATGCAGGATCTTCTGTTGTGGTACACAGGCTCAGTGGTTGAGGTGCTTGGGCTTGGTTGCTCCACAGCATGTGGGAGCAACTTAGTTCCCCGACCAGGGGTGGAACCCACATCCCCTAAATTGCAAGGCAGGTTCCTGACCACTGGGCCACGGGGGAAGTTCTGGTAAGACCTTTGCTTCTGCTCTCTGCCTGCTTTGAAGAGGCCAACGCCTCCACATTCTCTGGATGAGAAATGTGTTTACAGACTCCTGGGGCGAAGTGGCCGTGAATGGAACCACAAATCTAGGACCAAAGCTAAAAGATCCTTTGTGCAAAGATGCAGTAGGTTTCTGTTTTTTCTATTTTTTTCCCCAAACTCTGAATTTTTGCAAGACTTGTGTCGACCCTTCCTTCCTTTGGTGACTCTGAGGTCTGTGACTTGCTGAGGGGCTTGCTGACGTGGGCCTTTAGTTAGTGGGGGCCGCTTGGGTGGTGCAAAGAGCCTGTTTGAGCTACTGGGTCAAGTCGAGTGGCTAATTGTGTGACCTTGGACAAGGGGTGTAGCTTCTCTGAGTGTGTATCCTCACCTGTAAACATCAGGATAGTTACATCTACTTCACAATATCCTTAGAAATGGATTACTTTTATGCTATGGTCTCTGAACGCACTGGCCAAAAAAAATAAAAGCCATGCTCATGAGAAAAACTTTGATGAACCCCACCAAGTAGTTACAGAAGAAATAGGTTCTCCTAGGGCCAAAAATGAGATCATAAGAGGTCATTTCTCTTAGGTTCATGAAAGAAAAATAAAGCCTACCTTATTCCCTAATCAGTAGAGAGCTCCAGGGAAGTTAAATAATTGAATCCTTCTTTCCAACTTTGAAAGTCAGAGCTGTTAAAACTCTGATGTACAGATATTTTTTTTTAATTACCTTAAAACAGCATAGCAGGCTACCAGCAATTTTTAACTTAAGGTTGAGACTTTTTAAAAAGGTCTACTACTTTCTTCTGTTTTTGTTTTTTTTTTTTTTCCCTGAACATATTGCAACAAGCCTATATGTGCAGATGGTAAGCTGTCACAGAAAGACCAGAATGCAGTTTGGTTCCCTGGTCTTGGAGTTGCTGCATAAGAACCAGCTGAACCCTACAACAGGCAGACAACATGGGGCTGAGTTAGTCCTGGGCATCTGTGGGCCCTGTCTGGGCTGAACTGTTGCAGGAAATGGCTTATACTCTATTTTGTGATGGCAAAATGAACCGAAGTCTGGGAACTAGGCAGGAGATTGGGGTAAACTTAAAAGCAATGCATCCTTGTTAAAGGTGTTCACATTTAAAGATTTCAAAAGTGCTGGCTTCCCAGGTGGTGCCAGAGGTAAAGAACCCATCTGCCAGTGCAGGAGATGCAGGTTCGATCCCTGGGTCAGGAAGATGCCCTGGAGGAGGGCATGGCAACCCACACCAGGATTCTTGCCTGGAGAAGCCCATGGACAGAGGAGCCTGGCGGGCTACAGCGTATAGGGTTGCTATGAGTCGGACACGCCTGAAGTGACTTGGCATGCAGTGTACACAGCAAACAAAACCCACTTGTGGTTCAGAAGGTGCCCTGGTCACCCTGCTTGGGACCTGGCCGTAGCATCAATGACTGCATTTGGAGCTGGAGCCACACAGACCGCACTAGGGCAGGAAGGTCACAGCCAGTGCCATTTACAGCTGGGCAGGCAGGGGAAGTGGGAGGACAAACAAGGGTGAGGAGGGCAGGGATTGGATTAAAATTTCGTATAACAGCAGGCCTGGCTTCTCCGTTCCATCTGGTTCTTAGCTGATAGACTCGGTGCTCAAACAGTAGACGTGTTGGGGGGTGGGCCCCAGCTGTCAGACACACTCTTGAGATGGGTAGGAAGAATATTTCTGGGCACTGCTTTTTTCCACAAGAGCCTTTGTTTATGGATCAGTGTTTTATTCAGAGAAATGTCACAAGTCTTAGTAATTTGAGAAAGGTCAGACTGCCCTGGGAAATCATCTGAACTCTAAGCACTGGCTTTTTATTACCCAAAAGCTCATCTATTAATAAAATAAATGGCTGACTTAGGGGTTTCCTGGGTCTACTTTAATGATTCGTACATATAGGATTAGCCACAGTTCCCATTTAGGGGTGATTGATAAGGACCAGGAAACTGTGCTTTCAAATTCATGGTCTTATTTAATAAAAGAAATATTATTTGTGATTAGCACCTTGCTTTCTTGAGTGACCTATGTGACCTTGATTACACAATCCCTTTTATGTATTTTCACGGCAGAGAGGGTTTTTAAAGTATGTCAGCCTTTTTGGCCCCACACACAACCTCATGTGTTTAATGGTAAGATTTTTCCAACCTGGGGTATGATCCATGTCACCAGTGCATTTATTTAATGCCTGCAGCTCTCCCCAGATTCAGGAAGGAGGCTCCCCGATTTTACTCTGGGCGAAGATGTCTAGAAAGAGACGGACACACAACACAGAATTCACCCTGGTACCCTAGGACTGAGAGAGTCCATTTGAGACCTTGTGGTGACCTTGGCCTTTTCCCTTCCATCTTTCCCCTATGCCTGCTGCCCACAAACAGGAACCTGTTGGCAGTTTGAGCCTCTCCCTGCTTCTACCGCCATCTGATGGCCTAATTGCATGGCTTGTGCTTCCTGAATCCTCTTAGCCTTCAGCTGTTTGGGCTGACACATCCTGCCAGCGGTCAACCTCTTCCTGTCTGCTCTCACCTTGATCCAGGCTGCACGCTCGCCTGTCCAGTCACTTCACCTGTAGCCTCGCTGACATCTCAGAATCCCCCTCTAACCTGGCAGTATCCACCATCACACATCTTGGTTGGTAAATGCAGCATCTAAGTCTGAAGGGACATGGTGGTTTCCTTTCTTTCCGTGATGGACCTCTTATTTATTTTTGACTGCACTAGGTCTTCGTTGCTGCGAGTGGGGGCTACTCTCTAGTTGCGGTGCATGGGCTTCTCATTTCGATGGCCTCTCTTGTTACAGAACATGGGCTCTGGATGGCACAGGCTTCAGTAGTTGCAGCTCCTGAGCTCTAGAGCACAAGCACAGTAGTTGAGGCGCATGGGCTTAGTTGCTCCACAGCATGCAGAATCTTCCTGGACCAGGGATCAAACCCTTGTCCCCTGCATTGGCAGGTGGATTCTTAACCACCAGACCACCAGGGAAGTTCTGTGATGGAACTCTTCTTTCCAAATTTTATCTTCTCAGCAACCCCAAGTGACCAATGGAGAAAGGGAGCTGGGACATTCCCCCAGACGCCAGAGCCCTGCTCCCAGGCCACCTCCCCTCTTGCTGCTCCCCACCAGGATGCTGTCTCTTCTTCCTCCTCTTTTTAGAGCTTTGCTGAAGCCAACGTATTCCCATGCTGATTAGCTTGCCTGTAAAGCTGGGTGATCCATGGTGCTTGGAAATTCTGCTCTATTTGGTATCAGAGGAAGGAATCAAGGAGGAATAAAAACCTAAAGATGCAGGAAGTCTTTGCCTTAAAAAGGTGAAAGGGCACATCTGTTTCAGAGTAAAGAAGGAGGAGATAGCCAAGGAAGCAGGCATTTTGCAGCAGAGTCAGAATCTGAAGAAGCCCACGTCAGATGTCTTGGAGCTCAGCAATGCTGGAGCTTCTGGAGTGTGAAGCAAGTTTGAAAATGCTGTAGTGTGAGTCCCTTAGAAATTAACAGGAGGGTTTTCAAAGGCCGTCAGCATCATTTTATGCCAGTGACTGTATTTTTTTAAAGGTCACTAGCCTTCTATTTATTTATTTAACAGTGAAAATGTGTTAGTCACTCAATCGTGTCTGACTCTTTGCAGCCACATGGACTATAGCCCACCAGGCTCCTCTGTCCATGGGATTCTCCAGGCAAGAATACTGGAGTAGGTAGCCACTCCCTTCTCCAGAGAATTTTCCTGACCCAGGGATCAAACCCAGGTCTCTTGCATTGCAGGCAGACTCTTTACCATCTGAGCCACCAGGGAAGCCCATTTAACCCTGAAGGCTTTTAAAATATATATTTGTGTGTTTATTTGGCTGTGCCAGGTCTTAGTTGAGACATGCAAGATCTTTAGTTGGGGCACATGGGGAGCCTGGGGTCTTAGCCACTGAACCACCGAGAAGTCCCTCAATGGCTATATTTCTCACTTCTATGAATCTTGGGTCTGATAATTTCACAAATGTGTTCAGATTCTGATCATTAAGTTAGGAAGTAATGATTATTCCACACGAATGGAAAAATTTGAAGAAACAGGTTAAGAGTCCGAAGGGTGAGGTGCCTCTGATGGGAGAAATTTCAGGGGGCAGGTGTCTACTTTTTAGGTTTCCTTTTGCTTTAGTTCATTTTATTTGTTGGATTTTTAGGTCAACACAGACCACACACCCACTCCACCCCACCTCATGCACAGACAGCCCTTTGCATAATCCGATCTGCCTTATCTTCATGGTAGGTAGGACTCTGCAGTCATTAGGTAAGCATTACTTTTCTCATCTTCTCCCACAGAAATGACAAGAAGAAATAAGATGAAATTCTGAGTTACATATAAGCAAGTTTTCCTGACATCTTCAGGAAGTCCTGCATTAGGGCCTCACAGCATGGGTAGCTTTTCCTAGAGCCCCAGAAGAAGTCATTTACAGAAAACCCCAGGAAGGCAGAGAAGAGCCTAGAACACTCTAGAAGAATATAACACAAAGATTCTGATGTGGACTTCCCATCATTCACACCTGGTTTAATAGGGAGAAAATCATCAACTTGAGTTAGACACTTGACCAGGTGTCAGTCCACATCCTGGGTGCTTTGGGTAACAAGTCGTTAACCCCACTAAGTTCAGGGGCTCCCTGGTGTTACCCAGAGCTGGCAGTCTCTGTGTCCCCAGTCCAATGAGACTATTTCACTAAAAGTTGAACTTCCAGGCCCTCTCAACCCCTCATTTTAAAAATTCCTTTACTAAGATAGAATAAACTGATGTACTAATGTTTTGTCAGTATTTGTGTCCCAATTATTTGGTGAAATAAATAGGTCAGCATCTGCCAGCACAGGTCAGAGATAAGACTTTGTGACCACTCACAATGCCCACTCACCCTCCATCCCAATTGTGTGCGCTCAGTCACTCAGTCGTGCCCAAATCTCTGTGACCCTAAAGACTGCAGCCCGCCAGGCTCCTCTGTCCATGGGCTTCTCCAGGCAAGAATCCTGGAGTGGGGTGCCAGGCCCTCCTCCAGGGGATCTTCCCGACCCGGGGATCGAACCCTCGTCTCCTGCATCTCCTGCACCGGAGGCAGGTTCTTTATCCACTGAGCCACCCGGGAAACCCATTCATGCTAATAAGGGAGGTTTAAGATGGCTTGCTTTGGCTGGACCCCTGTAATCCCTGGCTATTTTGACTCTGGAGAACATAAGAAACACTAAGAGACAAATTTCACAATTTATTATTTGGTTCCAGTCCCTTGACATATATGGAATTAAGTGGCCTTGTGTTTGAATCATCTATTCTCCCATCACTGACGCCTTTTTCAGAGTTCTTACAATAAATCATGTTGAAGGTTAAGTTCAGTAGTGTTTGCTTCCAGAATGTTTACTGCTTCATTCACACTGACCAGTCCAGGAGGATTGGGATAAGGGATAGCTGTCTGGCATGCCTGCCAAGAGCTGTTCATTTGTTAACACACTGGACTGACCTGTAGGCAGGTACTGAGGGATCAGTTCTGTGGCCCCCAGGCAACAGATGAGGAAACCGAGACTCAGCAAGGTGGTCATTTATCCAGTCAAACAGTGAGTAAGGATTTGAATCTGGGTCCACCTGACCAAACCATGCCCTGGCTCTCCATTCAGGGTCCTGGGTCATTTCCCCAAGCTTAGGCATTTCAAAGACAGTTTACAGAATGGCTCTTCGCTGTCCTTACTCCTTTTCCATTTCTTCGAATGAACTCATATTATTAACATATCTGGAAGTTGAGTAGAAGTGCACGCAACAGGATCTGTGTGTGAGCCCTTTCAAGACACATCCCCCAAGTGTAGTCCCTAAATGGAATACCAGCTGTTGGGGTTTTGTAGACATTCTGACAACATGCACGGGAGAGGGAAATCAAGCAAAAGTCATCAACTGGGGAATAAATAGTTTCTCTGAAAGCCACAGCAGAGCTCTTCCGTACCATTCAGCATGAAGGACAAAAGAAACACCTGTCAGAGGGGTGACGCAGGCCAGGCAGCCCCAGAGGATTTCTATGCAGTCATTCGGGTTCTCTTCTCTGCCCTGTGTAGACTAGCCATGTGATCCGAGGAACTTATTTTAAAACTCTCTGAGTTGCACAGACATAAAGAACAGAGTTTTGGACACAGTGGGGGAAGGAGAGGGTGGGACAATTTAAGAGAGTAGCATTGAACATACATTGAAAGTGAAAGCCGCTCAGTCATGTCTGACTCTTTGCAACCCCATGGACTGTATAGTCCATGGGATTCTCCAGGCCAGAATACTGGAGTGGGTAGCCTTTCCCTTCTCCAGGGGATCTTCCTAACCCAGGGATGGAACCCAGGTCTCCCGCATTGCAGGCAGATTCTTTACCAGCTGAGCCACAAGGGAAGCCCAACATATACATTACCACTTGTAAAATAGGTAGCTGGTGGGAATTTGCTGTATGATGCAGGGAACCCAAATCTGGTGCTTGGTGGCAACCTAGAGGAGTGTTGATGGGGTGGGAGATGGGAAGGAGGTTCAAGAGGGAGGGGACATATGTATACCTATGGCTGATTCATTTTAATGTATGGCAGAAACCAACACAAGATTGTAAAGTAATTATCCTCCAATTAAAAATAAAATGTTTTAAATGCCCTGCATTTAGCACAATGACGCACATAGCAGGTACTCAGTAAATGTTTGCTGAATGACCGAAAAAAATAAAACTCTCTGAGTCTTTTTTTTTTTTCATCCACCCCATGGAAAGATTGGACAATGTGGTCACAGCTAGATTCAAATATTTCTGGACTCCTTGAAAGGTCAGAAAGAATTTTGCAGCTGTGTCTCCTGAAGTCATCCCTGCTGAAGTCAGAGTGTCTCTGTTGGATGTCAGATGGACATCTGGATTTGGAGACCTGGACGTGCACCTTGGTTCTCATGTGCCCATCCAGCTGAAAAGGGCATGACATGCCATCCACACCATCTGCTCCCAGCTCAGCGGGGGTGATAACTTTACTAAAATAAAACCTGTTCTCCTGGGGTAGGTGTCAGAGGTTAAGGGGTAGGTGAGGTCCATGGCAGGTAGTGAGACAGGAGACAGTTTGAAAGAAAGTTAGGGCTTTGGACAAAATTTTTTTAAAAAAGGATTTTTCTTCTACTATTTGGGGACCTATGAAAGCAAACCTGTAGGGAGGTTTTTCTGGAGCCATGAGTGAAGAGTGAGGAGATTCTAGATACATGATAGAGACCTGGGGAGGTCTCTACTCTCCCCATGCTCTATTTATTTTTGATAAATTAGTATGATGGTTAAGAACTCCAGCTCTGAGCTCTGGACAGGGCCTTCTTAAAATCTTGCCTCACCACATATGGGTTACATGAGCAAAGCACTTAAATACTAAGAGCTGAATGTTTTTCATCTATGAAATGGGAATCATATCATGACCTACCTCATATGGTTGTTATGAGCACATAACACGTGAATATTTTTTTTAATTAATTTATTTTAATTGAAGAACAATTCTTTTACAATATTGTGATGGTTTTTGCCATACACCAGCATGAATCAGCATAGGTAAACATGTGTCCTCCCCATCCTGAAACCCCCTCCCACCTTCCTCCCCACCCTACACCTCAAGGTTGTCCCAGAGCATCAGCTTTGGGTGCCCTGCTTCATGCATCGAACTCACACTGGTCATCTATTCCACATATGGTAATGTATATGTTTCAGTGCTCTTCTCCACATGAAAGTGTTTAGTACAATGCTTAACACATGGCTCAGCCAATAAAGAATCCACCTGCAGTGTAGAAGACACAGGAGATGAGAGTTCAGTCACTGGGTCAAGGAAGATCCCCTCGAGGAGGAAATGGCAACCCACTCTGGTATTCTTGCCTGAAAAATCCCATGGACAGAAGAGCCTGGCGGGCTACAGTCCAAAAGGTCACAAGCAGACACGACTGAACGTGAGCATGATTAAAAAAAATAAAAATAAAAGCACTCAAAACAAACAACAACAACAACAAAACCTTGCCAATCCCTGGCCCCAGTTCTCTCCTTTGTTTGTATTTTTCAACCTGGAGACACTGCAGAGCATGCAATGCTGGAACGCCACATCTTTGAAAACTGGCCCAGGGACCAAATTTACAGGGTTTGAACCACATCCTCTCAATATGTAAAGTCAAGTCCTTGCCAGCTTGCCACTGGAGTTCCCATGAATATTGGTCAAGACTCTTTTGCTTGTAAGTAACAAAAACTCACCCAGACCCCGTCAAACTAAAAGACACTGGCTCAAATAATAGGGGAAGTCAAAGGGATGAGCTTTGGATGACTTGGACCCAAAGAGCTCAAGCAACATTCTCTCCCTCCCCTCATCTTGCTCTCTCTCTCTCTCTGTTCTTTCTTCTCTCTTGGTATCATTCTTGGGTAGGCTCTCTCTCCCCAAGGTCAGCAGGATTCTCTGTTAAGATTCAGTTCCATTCTGAAAAAGGACTCCAATCAAATCTGCGAGGCCCATGTGCCTACCTCTGGACTAAGCCAAGAGCTCGGGGTACTCTGCTAGCCAATCTGGTTTGTCATGGGGGAAAAGTGAGGCCCTGGATTGAGAATTCCACCAGGTGCGAAGGCATAGATCCCTAAACCAAAAGATGGATTTTGCTACATGATGGGGAAGGATGACTGGAAAGGCCACAATAACACCTGGCCACACCACGCCAAGGATCCCTGGAGGACCCGCAAAGCCAGACACAGCTGTCTGACCTCTAGAAACCCAAGAAGATTTTGTAGAGGAGAAGAGACCAGCTCATACCCACACAATTAGAGGTGGCCTGTCCTCCTCCTATGAAAGCATCATAAAATGCACAATCCTGTTTCCATAGAGGCCACATCCTCCACCTCTAACTTCAGGTCTTATGTGGGTGCCTGGCCATTTCTGTTATCACTGACGTACAGAAAAATCTCTTTTATGAGCTCTTAATTAGTTCCACTCTAGGCTATGGAACTATCCAATTTCATACAATCATAAAGTGTCAGACTTGGAAGGATCACAGACCTTTAATAGCTCCCAGACCTGTTAGGTCTGGTTTATGAGTGAGAATCACCTGAGCTGGGTTTTATATTGTTTTACCGTTTCCTTGGGCCCCAAACTCCCTGCCAGGACTATCACTTACATAGGTCTATGTTGAGGCAATTAGTCAGAATTGTTACGATCCTGATTTGCCTTACTCGGGAGCCTATGTCTCTGAAAATTGAAGCCAGAAAGATTTTGAACCCATTCTATATGGATCACCCAGCTGATCAGTGGCAAAACTGGTGTAGACTCCTGTCTCTGGGAAAAAATTCAAGAGCTACTGCCTGGCATTTGCTCAGTGGAGCTGTGTGAATCTCTGTTAAAATAAGAAGGGGAAGGAACAGTCTATCACTAGACCTTTACACACCCAGGTCCTGCCACAGCAGCCAGGAGTCTGCTGAAGTGCACAGATTCACTAATGACCTTTCAAGAAAACAGGAAACCTTGCTTCTATACCCTCCTGTGTCAACTTCTCCCGATGCACATTTCATCCCCATGTATTTTCTGGACTCCTACTGTGACATCTATGTACTATGTATAAAGAGATCGAAATCTACCTGGGGGACTTCCCTGGTGATCCAGTGGTTAAGAACCTACTCTCCAGAGCCAGGGGCCGAGATTCAATCCCACACTAAGTTCAGGAGCTACGATCCCACATGCCGCAGGCTGACTAAGCCCACAGGCCACGACTGCTGAAGCCCACGTGTCTAGAGCCCATGCTCTGCAGCAAGAGAAGCCCCTACATGCTGCAATTAAGCCCCAACACAGCCAAAAAGTTACATACACACACTCAGGAGAAAGACATAGAAAAGATCACCAAGAGTGTGATGTATTCTTGCCATTTTCAGTGTTCAAAAAGATCCAAGAAGGAATAGGTTCCTTGAGAAGTTAAACACAGAGTTACCATATGACCCAGCAATTTGGCTCCTAAATTTGTACCCAAGAGAACTGAAAACACGTCCACGCAAACACTTGTATCAGTACATGAACGTTCATAGCAGCATTATTTAAAATAGCCAAAAAAAATAGAAACAACCCAAATGTCAGTGAATGGATAAGCAGAATGTGGCACATCCATTCAATGGAGTATTGTTCAGCCACAACAAGGAATGACGTACTCATCAGTGCTACAGCATGGATGTACCTGGAAAGGATATTAAGTGACAGAAGCCAGACCCAAAAGGTCACATAGTGTATGGTTCAGTGTATATGAAGTGCCCAGAAGAGGCAAATCCATAGGAACAGAAAGTGGATCCGCAATTGCCAGGGGCTGGGGAGGCTAGGGGGTGAGAAGTGACTTCTAGTGTGTTTGGTGTTTCTTTTTAAAGTGATGAGAACATTCTAGACTTAGGTGGTGGTGGGAATGTACTAAATACCACTGGATTGTACACTCTAAAAGGGCAAATTTTATGCCATGGATTCTACCTCAATTAAAAGTAAGTAAATAGTAAGAGCTGGTACAAAGAAGAACACTCCTGCCTGTCGTGTCCAACTCTTTGCAACCCCATGGACTATAGCCCGCCAGCCTCCTCTGTGCATGGAGTTTTCCAGGCAAGAGTACTGGAGCGGGTCCCATTTCCTTCTCCAGAGGATCTTCCTGACCCAGGGACCAAACCTGAATCTCCTGTGTCTCCTGCATTGGTAGTCTCTTAACTCAGAGACAAAGAGCTCCACTATTTCAAAATATTTAAATATGAGGCACTTTGAGAGCAGGATAGATGTTCAGTAGAAGCCTCATGGAAAAGTTAAGTTGGGGTTAGGCCTGGAAGAAATGAGAGGGAAGGTAGGGAAGCACCATTAGCAGAGACAAAAGTATGAACAGTGCTGCAGAGTCTTAGGTAGAGAAGCAACCTGCTAGGCTGAGACAGAGGTTACTGGGGGAGGGAAGGAGCCATGGTCTCAGAACAGAAGCAGATAGGAGGTGATCCATGGTTCTACCTGCCGAGCTCAAGAGCTGGACAGAACCGCTTCCCCCAGCTAGGCAGGGGGTGGAGGAGCTTTGCAGGGAGATTGCAGGGTGTGGTGACGCATAGCCAGCATGGCTCCAAGAGGGTGAGTCTGGCTGCAGTGCAGGATGAATCATTGAGGGAAGAGACCAAGGCAAGTTCTGGGAGCATTTGGTGTAGGCTCAGCCCAGGACTCCTGCAGGAAACAGGAGGAAAACCAGCACCTCTTTTCTCTGATATACAGGGAGGAAACTCTGGCAAGTTTCAGTTGCACCTAGCTTTTACTTTTTTATGAGCTGGTTCATCTCGGAACTAATTCTTGACATTAGCAGGACAGTTATCATTGGCTCCTTTTACAGAGAGAGAAACTGAGGCTCAAAGAAGTTCAGCATCTTGCCCAGGGTTCTTCCTCAGTGCAGTGAGGAGAAGTCACGTCTCCAGCTTCCAGTGCATCCTGGGCTGACCTGTCATCTTATTGGGGAAACCAAGCATAGGCATCGAGAATGAATAAATACACCAAAGTATAGTGCAAGGCGAATATGTGATAGCCAAAAACAGGCATTCAGTTACCAACAAGCATAGTAATTAGTGCCGGGTTAAACTGCTGACCACACCAAGCGTTTGAAGTGTATTTCCTTTTAATTAAAGTTTTAAAATGGAGACAAATGAAAGCAACATGTAGTTAACATTCTCTTCTTGGGAAGACTAAAGCATGTTCTTTGTATCTTTCTATGGCTGTACTTTTCTATTGCTAAGCAACTGATCAAGAGTTTGTACAGAACTTTGGAACCCTGCATGTTAGAATCCAAATCCCACCGTTTTCATCTGTCAAATGATCTTGGCTCTACTTCTCCAAACTTCAGAGCCCTCACCTACTGAATGAGGATGATGTACCCAACTCATTAAGGACTATCACTATTAATTCTGCCAGGACGTCTATAAAGCAGCTGATGTGTGCCTTGCCCACTGATGTGTGTGTTCACTAACTAAAGAGTGTTTTCAAGGTTTACAAAGGGGAATTAGCACTCACTGGGCACAGACAACATCCCAGTACCTTCCTATGTGCTTAATCCTCACCACAAGGTAGGTCTTATTAACCCCCATTTTACAGATGAGGAAACCGAGGCTCAGGGAACTTGGCTTGCCCAAGGTCACACAGCTACTGTGTGGGATAATATAATCGTGATTCAGATTTGGGTCTGGCTCCAGAAGTCATGACTTTTTCACTCTGCCTCACCACTTCCCTGCGAGTGACTTCCCTGATGGCCCAGTGCCTAAGAATCTGCCTTGCAGTGCAGGGGACACGGGTTTGGTCCCTGGTCAGGGAACTAAGATCTCAGGAGTGGTGGAGCCACGAAGGCCACATGCCACAGCTGCTGAGCCCGGACACCACAACTGGAGAATGCACGTGCCTCAAGGAAAGATTCTATGGGACACAATGAAGATCCTGCGCCCTGCAGCTAAGACCTGACACAGCTAAATAAATGCATGTTTTTAAAGAGTAGAGCAATTATTATATTAAAAAAAAAAATACTGGATGTGAAAGGAGTCTCCTTCTTGACCAGAGTCTGAAAATCAGACTCCAGTGATGAGGGGTTTCAGAGCGACGCAGGCGTGAGCTGGAGGCTTCCCTCTGCTTACAGGGTTCGGGTCTGGATCCAGACTCATGGCCTCAAGAACCAACTATTAGGTAACTATTAGGTCCCCAGGCCTTCCCTCCTTTCTTATCTCTCCCCTCCCACGCCTTGAAGGATTTTTAGATCAAAGGTGCAGCCTCTCTCCTGGGGGATAATCCTATTGCCTGTAACCCTGTTTTCTGGGTGTCCTTCACAAAGAAGGGCTTCCGCAAAAAATCCCTCCCTCACCCAGTCACACAGTTTTTCTTTCCCTTAAGCCTTCGCCAGCCCTCAGGACAGGAAGATAGAAGTCTGCCTTCAGAAGCATTTCTGTGCTGAGGAGCAGCTCAGAATAAATTAGCTAGTCCTCAGAAGGTGTGAGATGCGCCACTTCCACTTCCACATCCTCATCTTATTTTCTGCTTGGGTCCCTTCTTCCCAAGCGCTACCCCCCCTTTTTCCTTCCTGACGGCTGCTATCTTTTCCTGGGGGCAGGCACATCTCCGCACCAAGGAAATTTTCTTCCTCCAGGTAAGAACTTATAAGATTCTAAGACCCAGGCATGATGAGCAAGTGGTAGAGAACAGAGCCAAAAATACTTTCAATCACCTGAGGGAAGCAGAAGCCCAGTGGGCCCAGAAGGATTAAAGATAACAAGACGAGGCCTGATAGACGAAGGCAGAAATAACCAACAGGTCTTGGGTGATAGAAGCCGTGCTGGGGGCACTGGGTCTCTGTGGAGTGCGGCTTGCTAGAGGAACTTTCCAGTGGATGTCATTTTTAGAGGCCCCTCGACGCCTTGTATCAGGGGAAGCTGGAAACATCACACGCTACCTGCTTCTCTGCTATTTCTAGGGCTTTAGATGAGCCATTGAGTGTCAAGGAGGAGAGGAACTTGAACTTTTTTGTAGGTTTTTTTTTTAAGGTATGTGGACCCTACTTTGACCATTTTCTTTTGCCATGCTTCTTTCTAGCAGAGAGTAATTTTAAGGGAAATTATATTTCTTTTCTCCACTTAATTTGGCCTAAAGAAAAACCAAGGTACAGTAGAATGTCTAGCAGAAGGACCCCTTTGCAAAATGAAAGATAATCTGAAAATGTTCTTCTGTCCTGGTCTTGGGTTTCCACAATACCCCCCATCCCCATATCCCTAACGCTCGTATGTGCGTGCACGCACGCACACACACACACAAACCTGTGCGGTCCTCCTGTCCCCAGCAACTCAAACTCTATCAGATTTTTGGGCCCCACCCAGATCTCCTGAATGAAAACTCTGAGTAGGGGAGGGCCCAGAGTTCCCTAGTCACCTGGTGCACATTTACTAAATCGCCTCAGTGTGTCCAGCTCTTTGTGACCCCACGAACTGTCACTCGCCAGGTTCCTCTGTCCATGGGATTCTCCAGGCGAGAATACCAGAGTGGGTAGCCATGCCCTCCGATGTTCAACCCAGGGATTGAACCCCAGTCTCATGTCTCCTGCATTGGCAGGTGGGTTCTTTACCACTAGCGCCACCTGGGAAGAACCCACTCCCAGAGTCGCCCTTTAGGTAGATCCGCATTTGAATAAGCTCCTGATGATGCCATGCTGCTCACCCAGGAACCCTGCTCTCAGACACTGACATGCTTATTCGCCATAATGCGTAAGTCGCTTAGAGTCATTTCAACCGCCAGCCACCCTAGGAACAATCCTAGGGAAGGTAAGTGGCTTCCAGCCCCACAGGAGTCTGCAGCGAAGCACTGGAACCTGGTTCTGTCTGTACCAGCTGCCTCAGACCTGGGAGGCTGGCGCTCTGCAAAACACGGGCACAGCGGGCCTGAATGATGCCTTCAGTGAGACTCACTCTAAAAGGTTGCCTATTTCCTCGCTCTGAAATCGCTGTAGCTCCATTATCACATCCAGAAGCCTGTATCTCCCTCTGAACATCACATCTGTCATGATTTTTGTTCTAGAAGTTTTGCCACCTCCTACCACCTTGCCAGGACACGGGATGCCCAGTGTCCTCCCAGAGCTGACCTGGAGATGCTTTGTTGGAAGTGACCAGTCTTCATGCTGGGGCTGGCCCCTGGGCTTGTTGAGGAAGAGGTGCCCGGTCCCCAGCCGCTTCTCACTCTGTCGTTTCTCTCTCCCCTCCCCACCCTCTCTCCCCGCCTCGTGACCCTCTGCTCCCCTGTCTCCTCTCCGCCCCGCAGTGCATTCCCAGAAGCAGAACAGACAGACTTGTGTCCGGAAGAGCCTCATCTGCGCCTTCGCCATGGCCTTCATCATAAGCGTCATGCTGATTGCGGCCAACCAATCCTCCGGAGCGGCATGGAGTAGCCGCCTCCCCAGCAGCTGCGCTCCCGGCTCCGCGCATGTGCTTGCCCCGCGGGCAGACTCGTCCTTCCACACAAGCGGATGCAGACGGTGCAGACGCGGCACCGTCCAGCGCAGAACCCAAGGTTGCAGTGCAACCCCGTGTCGCGGCAAACCCACTCCATCCCCTTGGCAGGTACACAAAAGGGCTGTCTTCAATGCTTTAATGGTCTTGTTTCCAAATGCAATAAATAGCCAGGAGTTCCGGACGACCGCTTCAAACGCCGGTAGGACCTCGAAAAGAGAAGCTTCAAGTTCATCTCGGGATTCCCATGGCCATCCAGGTTGGCGGTGTGAGGGAGCAAGAGAGAGGCTGACCACGCAGTCACCACCGCGCCCCCTTCGTTTTCCCCAGGGATCAACTGGAGACTCCCCCCACCTCCACCCCCAGGGCGACCCTCAAGTCCCAAGAGGCTGACTTCTGGGTTGCCGCAGAAGTGGATGTCCCCGTCCCACCCTGGCTTCCTTCCTCCACCCAGTGGAGCCCCCTGTCCTCCCCGCCCAGACGTGAGGGGAAAGCCATTGAAGGAGGTGCAGCGCCCGGCGGTCTGCCGGCTGCACCCCTCCGCCTCCGGTCTACTGCCTTTTCTACGGGACTCTTGTTGGCAGAGTTGGGGAGCTCTCGGTTTCCGTCGGCACTTGGCTTTCTGTTCCTAGAGCACATCGCGCACCAGCATTTTGGAATCTGCAGAGAGCCTTTCTCCCAGCTTTGCCGCCTGTGCTGCCATTTAGACAACAGAGAAGCATAGCCGTGGGCATCTCTATAACCTAGACACACAGACAGACGTATCTATCGGGCTTCTTCAGGTGTGACATCCATCCATCGTCCCTCATCGCTTTACTGCTGATAGAAACCTGTCCTCCGACACACATCCCTGCCTCTTGGGGTGGGTCGTTTGGGGACGGGGAGGGGCCGCGGCTGGTGGTGAAGGAGGTGTGTGTTGCAAGTCATGCCCCAGCTGCCAGAGTGATGGAGTCTGAACACAGCACCATGTGTAAGACACCTCTGTAAGTCAAGGTCCCTGTGCCGCTCACCTTTCTCTCACCTTCCAATTTGCTTTGTTAGTCTGTCTTTCCCAGATAGAGAGAGAAACACCATCCCAACGGGAAAGATGGAAGGATCCAGCCATTGTATTTTATGTAACATGGTCCCACAGTTGGATTCTGCAACTGACTCATTTTCATGAGAAAACGAAAAGATGTTAATAAGCTCAGCCGACGCCACAAGTAAAACACTTCTGTTGGGGAAGGGAAGCGAAGCCAACCCCATCTCAAGTCTCTGATTTCTGGACTTTTCCTAGTTGCCATATCCACCGCCGTCACTCACCCAAGCTCGAGTAGTCTGATTAGCCAGTAATCTTTCGTAGCAGTACTTCCCTTTGTACGTTTCCAAGCTCAGGTCTTGATTTCTGTGGTGGGATTGTCTTGCTCCTCTTTCTTTCCATTGCATCCTAGAGCTACAAGCTTTCGCTCCCTCCCTTTTCCCTTTTCATTCAGTATGGAGGTGCCAGACTCCTCTTTTGCTGCACCAAGTGGTTTTGGGAGTGCGGTGTGTGTTTTGGAATCCCTCCTCAAGCCATCCGTCCCTTTCTGCCCTCTCCCTCCAGTCTTTTCAGACTTGGAGCATCCAAGCTGTCAGCTTGGGGTCTTCTTCCAAATTACTCCTGCAAGCATTTTGGACAACAGCCTGGGAGCAGCTCTCAAAATTTCCCCACTGCAAATATCCACGATGAGCACAAGTAGAAATAGGGTTTGAGCCATAGCATGGAGGGAAGAGCAGGAGTCAGCTCCCTGGAGCCTGGGAGGTTGTGAGTGAGTCCCTCTGTGAAGAATGCTTGGGGTCCCCCACATCCAGGCCAAGTAAGGCAGCAGCCTGCCCATCCCTCTTGCCCGCCCAGCCCTGCCAGACACTGCGTGTCTGTCTGTCTCTCCTCCCTCCCCTCTTGCCTGACTCACCTCTGTCGCTCAGGACCAGACTTCAGAAAAGAACAGGTGCAAATGCTGAATTTGAATGCACAGGACAAGTTCACCATTAGTTTCCACCCTAAGCAGTTTCCTCCTCCTCTCTCTCTTTTAATTGGACTTAAGTAAAAGGGACTCCATGAATGACTGAGCCATGTCCTCCTGGGGAGAGGGGGATGAGAGATACCAGGTAGACTGGATCACCCCAGGGATGATTCTTAAAGGACCCTGCCCTATGAGAGGGCGTTGCTGCAGGTGATGCTGGACTTCAGGGCAAAAAAAAAAAAAAAAAGAGTACTTCTATAAAGTACAAGTTCTTCTGCCTCCTCCTGGGGGGAAGGGACCTTGAAGGATATGAGGGTTAAACCTTAGAGAAATTAGAAGAGAAATTAGCCACTGTATAAGCAAGGAAATCTAGAAAGACACTGACAGCCTGTTTCCCAACAAGTCCTCAGCATTCTCTCCCTAAAGAGGACCCTTTTCATCTCTCCTAGTAACCAGGAATTAAGTTCATCCTACCCGGGAGAAAATCTAGGAGAACGTGTCCTAGAGATGATAACTTCCAAGGACGTTGCTAAGGAGAGAGGGCAAGAAAGGAGCCACAGTCTTCTCTTTGATGGGCTTGACATTAACCTCCTACCGTGGTAACCTCACACACGGTGCCAGGACCGAGTGTGTGGGAACAGCCCAGAGGCAGTGGCAACCCGCAGGCTCTGGGTGCTAAGAGCTTGCACCCTGGCAGCTTTGCGTGGATGGTCTGTCAATGGTACTGGGTATAAGATGTTGGCTTCCCACTGACCCACTCCGAGTCCTGTCCACAATGCGACTTTGAGCCAGTCAACACCTTCGGCACTGTGGGAGTTCCTGGGTGCCTGGACGAAGACTCTAGGAGTCCCGGTCCTCCAGTGTGCCATGTGGCCCCTGGCTGGAGGGGACCTCTGCAGAAACTGAGAGGGAGTAACCCAACTCTTATTCTGTCTTCCCAGTGAGTAGACATAGAAGTCTCCTATGGGGTGGCTGAGTGACTGGCAAACCAAGCTTGGCCATTCTTGCCCTCTATACCACCTCTTCTGACCACACGAGTGATGATTCAGGAGTCATTTGCTTGAGAGACAAGGGGCGCAGACCCTGATCCCCAAAGAAGCTGTCTCCCATCACTCCCAGAGCCCCCAGACAGGACCCAGCCCGGGAACTATTAACCATGGCTTCCGGCATATGCGTGGGTCCCACATGACCACCAATCTTTAAAAAAAAAAAAAAAAAAAAAAAATGGGGCTGTTGCCATGACAACCCTTGCATTCCACCCTGAGTGTGCCAAGGCACACAAAAATAGGGAACATTTCCTTAAAGAACAAACACTTGGGCTCAGCCTGCTTGCATCCTGAATCCCTGAATCCATAGCCTGCTGGCGGGAGAAATTAGCCTGAAAGAAGCTCTGCCCTTTTCTCTTTTTTTTGGACCTGTCCTTCTATTTGCTCAGGAGAACAGGAGCCAGGTGGTACCTTCCCCACCTCCCAGAGCCCAGAGCAAAGACCCCCTGAATATGGGCAAAAAGGCAGGAATGCCATCTGGAAAACAAAAAATATTTTAAGCCCATCTTTAAAAGCATCTGTTTGCCGGTTGAGAAGCTTTCCCACAAGCCAGAAACGTGAACTAAAGTGAACTGAGGTTTACATGTGGTCCTCGACCAGTCCAGTGGTTTCAGAAGTTTCTAGGTGTTTGATTTGCCAAGAAAAGGATTTGTACAACATGTCTCTGTCTTTAAACCTGCTTCCTGTCGCAGTTTGCACCTGACAAATGGTCTCCTGTCTGCTGTTAAGCCAAAAGAACCCAATGAAAGATCGCACGCTTATTATTTTGATAATCATGTCCCCATCCCAACCTCCCATCCACAGAATCACAAAGTGATGTATCGAAGAGCTGGCTGAGAGAAATTTATCCTTTATTCCAAACGCCTTCTCTCAGCTTAAGTCCAGACTCAGGTCATAAATCAAAGAGAGCTTTGCTCTTAACCAATAGCTAGCAGCCTCCCTGGGACAGTATGAGGGCATGACCAGGAAAGTAGGTGTGACCACCAAGCTCCTCAGCATGGCTGCCGTGGCCTGTGTGGCCGCACGCCTCGGAACCCTGTTCTGCTCTGCTTTTGTGCTCTCTCCCCATGGAAGCTACTGAGTTCTGCTCCTCAAACCATACTGGGTCATTTTACTGCACTATTTGTCCAAAAGCCTGTAGTGATCGTGTTATCCGTTCCATTCCACTAAGAAACACAGAAGGTCTGGAACCCAACTGCAAAAAGAAGGGGCCCCTTTTTCTATCATACCGTGATGACAGAGATGGACTTGGGCAATATACTGGTTGTGTTGCCAGGAGGACTGTGGAGCCATCTTCCCTGGAGATCATTTATCTGAAATGAGCTCAGATTTCTCCCTGGCCTCTTCTCCAGTCACACCAGGGCAAAGAGTTCATAACCTAAAGATCTGGCTCTAGCCATCCTCCACCACCACCTCAACTCCCCCAGAAGGGGGAAAATATCCATCAGGAACAGAAAAGAAACATTATTCCACAGCTAAGATTTTCAATTTGAATTATTTAAAGCAATGGAGAAATAGAGCAGGGTTCAGGCTGCCTCTTATGGACACTGTCTCCATGACAATTTAAAGGTCAGAACTGTTCAGCTTCACTTCTTCCTTCCTTTGACTAAGTCACTCAGGGGACGGTCCTCCGTTATGTGGCCTTGTCATAGACACTTGGTTTGGAGGGAAAAGGTCAGGCATGCAGACCAGCCAAGCACTTCTCTTAGTATCCTATGCTCTGTGCTAAGTCCATGGTCATTGAAATCCATGGTTTCTAGTGAATATTGGTTTAGGACCCTCTTTATAAGGTCTCAAGAGACCAGGTAACAATACTCAAAAAGCCTTGGAAGCAAGATTAATTTGATTCAGTTGGCTTGAAATATAGCCACAAAGAATCAGGTTCTGCCAGTCTCCTAAAGATAGTCCTCTGAAGTTGGGAAAAACTTGCCAAGTATCCTGCCTTCCTGCCCCTGCCTTGGGTAGCTTATCCACTGAGCACATCCCCCCACCCCTGCCACTCTGTGCCCCCCATACTGGGCATAGCGCTCATCTGCCTCTTTTCCTTGAGAAAGCTGACTTGGCTTTCAAAACCATGCTTCTCACATTGTTACATATTATTGTCCAAGTGAAATGGAGGTAGAGGCTGGAATTTTCCAGGGGAGTAGGGCAGCAGGAAAATTAGGAAGGAATATTCCAGGGAATGCAAAATTCAAGTATGATGTTGCTTCATCCCTGTACCTGGGAGAGAAAAAGTTTTTAAAAGGTGGATGTGGCTGATCTCTGAACATTTTCCATATACATCTGGTCTACCCTGGGAGCCTAGATGGGCTTGAGTGCCATAGGGCTGCTGCCCACCAACCTGATCCCAACCACATGCACTGGTAACTTCAAGAGGGAGCTGGTAGCTCACCTTTCCTTGGGGGATGCTGATTTGCTGAACTCCAAAATGCCTTTCCCAGAGTGCTCTGTCTGGGCCCAGACCTGTTGGACTGAGGCTAGGAGAGAAGACATTAGCATTGGATATGTAAGCAACTCTGTCAGCCAGAAAGATCACAGGAGGCAGGGCCCCCAGGTGCCTCTGCCACCCACCAGTCAGATAATTCTGAGTGATTTCCCCTCCCAGCCTCAGTCTTCTCATCTCTAAAACAAGAGGAAAGGTCAACCTGATGACTCAGAAGAGCCCTCCTCTTGTGACTATCTGAAACAAATCAAAGTGAATGCCCATACTTGATAGGGTCCCTATGTCCCCTATGAATTGTATTAAAAAAAATTTTTTTTAAAATACAAATCCCCGGAGGCCGTTGTAATAAAGTATCTCTTTTGGTGTCCTTTGTCTGTACATGAAACAATGCAAATAGACCTCTGTGCAGTGTGTCTTGTAGGCAGGAGGTTTTGTTTGTTCCCTGAGGACTTGCTGATTCAAGGGAGCATCCAAGAAGGGCTTTGTTTCCTGTCTGAGCCAGTGTCAAAATGAAGGGCATGGGGTCACCGTACCACAGGTCACGTGGATCAGAATTACTGACTAAGGAGGGTAAAAAAGGCAAGTTTCCGGGAAAAGATGCAGTTTCCCCATCTGAAAAAGCCTGACTAGAAGTTACTGAATATAAAGAGCACAACTTCTGATCATTACTTTTTTTCTTTACTCATTTCTCTGACCCTTGGAACAGCAGTTCCTGTACGTGTGATAGTGGCTTGTAATTATTCGTACTACTGCAGAAGGAAGAGAGTCACGATCTCTGGGGATTGTTAGGAATTCGATTAACTCTGGGGAAACAGGCACCAGCAACTGTCCTTGGATGGCTGATGAGTGATGCTGAGCACAGGTGCCTGCTTTAGAAGCGATCCCCCCATGATGAAGGATAAAGGGCAGAGAGAGGGTGGCTGCAGGGTCCACGCAAGTCTCCAGCCCTCTGCCCATGACAACCTAAAATCCTATGTCTCTCTCCTGTTTTTTTCTTTTTATTTTCCTGAAGTAAATGGAGGTCCCAGTCATTGTTTTTCTAGTGAGCCCCAACTGCTCTTTCCTGCAAAGTCCTAGATTGGCCAGGGAAGGGTCCTCTCAGCTCCTGGTGGAAATTGACACAAGTCACCGTCAGCTCTCTCCAAGGAAAATCAAAGAATGCTCTTTCTTTCTAATCTAGGGGTCAGGCTTTGGGGGTCTTTGAATGGCTTCTTAGTGGAGTTTGATTTTCTTTCCCAATTGTAAGTCTAAGAAGAAGCTATTTGTCCAAGGACTCATCAAAAACAATGCCCTTGAAGGAAAATCAGCCCCAAAATCTGGCTGGGGAATGGGTCGGCAAGCTGTCATCTGCTGGGGGTGGGGGTTGTTGTGATCCTAGGGGTCCTTAGAATTGAGACGTGAAGTTTTTTTCCAAAGCACAGTGGTAAATGGTGGGATGCAAATCAGATAAGGATTATTACAAGCAGAATGACCAGAGCTTGGCAATTCTCCTATCCAGAATGGGCCACTAAGACTGCAGTCCTGGGTCACAATCTTCCCATTTACCTCATTCATATTCCATCCCTTTTATTTTTTCATTCAGTATTCATTGATGATTTTGCTATTAAGTAATGAGAGAGTCAGCAGATTAGTCAGAAGAAAATCTTTATATAAAATGTAAATATTAATATAAATTAACTTGGCATGCAACTTACTGATCTCATGAAGTACATATTATTATTATGTTATCTTAGTGTATAAAGGAAACCTGACTGCCATATTTACCAGATGTTTTCTCTAACCAAACTTGTCTGTAAATATATAATCTGTATAAAAAAGAGTCTAATTTACCATTATTTATGCAATAGAAAAAATAAAAGTTTTTTTTTCTTTTGATGAGAGATTCAGCTTGTTATCTGGGGGTGTGATTTGCAACAGGGTTGTGAAATTCATTCCCATGACCCTGAAGGGCAACCAGATCTGTCTGATGACTGGCCAACAACATAACCCCCTTCCAAGAAGCAAGAAGCCTGCAAGGAAGCTGCTGGGGATCTGGTCTTTGGCGGGGCTTCTGCGGGGAAATGATTGACAGCAGGGGCAGTAGCCGACTATGGAGCATATGGTGAGAAATAGGAACCAGCTTCCGGCTGGGGAGCAGACAGTCTAATTAGGAAAACTTTGCAGACACCCAAGCTAATGGTGTCAGCCTCTGGGACTCCATTTGCCAAACCCTTCCCAATATTAGTATTCAGGCACTGCTTAGCTTTTGCTTAAACATTTGGAATTTTTAATGTTAGTTAAGCTTCTTGGGCATAGGAGAAAGAAACCACACATTCCCTTATAATATATATAAGGAAACATGCTGTGCTGTGCTTAGTCTCGGTCATGTCCCACGCTTTGCGACCCCAGGGACTATAGCCCCCCAGGCTACTCTGTCCATGGGATTTTCCAGGCAAGAATACTGGAGTAGGTTGCCATTTCCTCCTCTAGGAGGTCTTCCTAAATGTCTTAAGTCAAAACTCTTGAGTTTCCTATAAGTAGAATCTCCCAGTGTCTCAGGGCCCTCTGTTCTGAATACTGTATCTTATATACCTTCTCAGGGGAAACTTAACGAGGTAAAATCACTAAGCTTTGCTTTTTGTTAAAAATTCTAAATATAGAGTGTTCTACAAAAAGCACATGTCTACCCCCTCCGCCCCCACTTCTGTTAAAGGGGACCTCTGGCAAATTCCAGTGAGATAATAACTTGGTTTTTATCGTCTCTGATCTAGGTTTTAAGAATTATTTTTTATTATAAGGGAATAGTTTGTGATGAATATTCATTCTCCTGGGTACTTACCCCAGCAGGGGGTGTCATGCAGGACAAAAGACCCACCAGAGGGCTGAGAACAGAACTCCAGTCTGACCCATGACCACGGAGATCATGAAGCCTGAAGGCTTAGAGATAATATACAGGGCAAAGCAAAGCTATCCCTTAGAAGGTAAAGTATCTGTGAATTTATTGGGATTTTTCCATACTTCTGGTGAATGCCTTTGTCTTTTTCTTTTTTTTTAAGGTAAGTGAATTTCAAAGGCTTTTCTTTCAAACAAAGGTATGTCTGCGGCCCTGTGTGCAATTAGAAAGCCATGCCCCGGGACTTCCCTTGGTGGTTCAGTAGTTGGGACTTCACCTTCCAATGCAGAGGGTGCAGGTTCAATCCATAGTCAGGGAGCTAGGATCCTGCATGCCTTGTGGCCAAAAGACCCCAAGACATTAGAAAGCAGAAACAATGTTGTAACAAATTCAGTAAAGACTTTAAAAATGGTCCATGTTGAAAGTTTAAAAAAAAAAATTAGAAAGCCATGCCTATCGCTTCTCCTGCTAGTTCTGGAAGGTCTACCTGTGGCAGGGTGCCTGGCCTTAAACGACAAAGGATGGGTGGCCGCCCTGATGGAGAAATCGAGGCCTTGTCTCCAGGGTGCTCTCACTCACCCCCCCAGTTTGACTTCAACCCAGTACACCTATGCTTCACTCATTGGCAATGGTCCAAGAGAGGACGCGGCTGTTCTCCAGCCCACTGGCTAATCGTCCCCAGGTCCTGGGGCATCCACTGTATGTGGGACCACGCTGCAGCCCCCCAAGCACAGGCCAGTGTGTAGCCGGAAGACTCTCCTGACATGGGAGTCTCCAGCCCTATAGCAGTGCTCAGAGGCGGCAAGGCCCCACTGCCAACTTCAGAATTTCCTAGAATGAGGAAGTAAAGGTGCCATTGATGCTACAGGGCTGTGCCAAGGTGACAGACTGGTAGACGCTTTGGGGCTTGATACCCCACTCTGGCTCTCATAACCTTTGCCCCCATTTTTTTTTTCTATGCTGTCAAGATAATTTGAAGTTAACTGAGCTTTAAACACGGCAGTGGTTCCCAACCCTGGTTGCACATAGGAATTGCCTGGGGAAAAAATCCAAAGTCTTGGCATCAGCCCCAGATGCCATGATTCCATCGCTCTGGGATGCAGCCTGGGCTCAGGGATGCTCACTCTCTAGGTGATCGTCTTCAGGGTGAAGCACCAGGGCAGCAGGTTCCTACTCTTTCGATTTGGGTCATTTCCAGAGAAACAGGTCAGTCCTCTTAGCACTGTGCTATTCTCAGTCACTCAGTCATGCCCAGCTCTCTGCGACCCCGTGGACGGTAGCTCCTCTGTCCATGAGATTTCCCAAGCAAATGGAGCGGACTGCCATTTCCCCTCCAGGGGGTCTTCCCGGCCCAGGGATGGAGCCACCTGTCTCGTGTCTCCTGCACTGGGAGGCAGAGTCTGTGCTACTAGTGACACCAGTCGGCACAACGGCCTTCAAGGTGTGGTCCCTCCACTAGAACCTGGGAACTTGTTAGAAAGGCAAGTTCTCAGGCTACGTGGAACATTTCCTGCCCTGTCAGTGAACAAGGGGCTTCCCTGGTAGCTCAGTTGGTAAAGAATCTGCCTGCCAATGCAGGAGACACAAGTTTGATCCTTGGGTTGGGGAGATGCCCTGGAGAAGAAAATGGTGACTGACTCCAGTATGCTTGCCAGGGAAATCCTATGGACAGAGGAGCCTGGCGGGCTACAGTCCATGGGGTCGCAATAGAGTCGGGCATGACTTAGCGACTAAGCAACAACAACTCAATTTTAGGTTGTGAATATTTTTTCAGGTCTACACACCCCAGACTTGGAATCTGAGATTCTGGGGGTGAAACAGACAACAAGCCCTACAGGTGATTTGGAGGGTATGCTCCCTCAACAGTGTCACCTGCTTCTTAGTGACACTGTTTTTCACAATGATGGACAGAAGAATCAATATACACTTATGATTATGATCAGATTCACTGGGTGCTTTATAAATGTGGAAATGCTGGGGCCTCTCACTGCACTTCTATGGGATCAGAACCTCAGGAGAAAGGGTTGTGGGTAGGAGTCATTCAGGAACCCTCCGGGCATATTTGGAAGGGAGGTTTGAGCTTGAGTCTGCTCAGCAACTAGACCCAGCAAGCCAGGATCAGGAGCCAGTTCTTTGGTGGTGCCTGTTGTTCAATCACTCAGTCGTGTCCGACTCTTTGCGACCCCATGGGCTGCGGCACGCCAGGCTTTCCTGTCCTTCACAGTCTCCTGGAGTTTGCTCAAACTCATGTCCATTGAATCGGTGATGCTGTCCAACCCCCTCATGTTCTTTGGTGGCCCCACAGTAATGCTCCCAGCACTGGGTTTCGGGAGGAACTCCCTGGGCGTGGTCCCCAGGTCATCACCTGCAGTGTAGCCCACATTCCCCCAGGACAGCAGCGAGACCCATGTGGGCTGCAGAGACCTCTGCTCTGTTGGCTTGTAAAACGAGGCTCTCAGCGCCTTTCTGATGTCAAGGCCACGGCCGCCAGGCTTGTCGCTAAGAGGCCAGGGGTAGGGGTGGAGCGTGCAGGATGAGTGACGCCCTCCCACTTTCCCCTAAAGTTCACCGGGATGGGAGCAAAATAGAACTGAGCACAAAGAAGGAGTGAATTGTCTGGGGTGTGAATTACATCCCTCTAAAGCTGTTATAAAACGTGAGCGAGCACACGTGCAGCTCTGAAAGAGGAAGGGAAGCCAGAGATGGAAGGCTGGGGATGGCGCGGAGCCTCCTATTCTGGGTTTCGGGAGGAACTCCCTGGGCGTGGTCCCCAGGTCATCACCTGCAGTGTAGCCCACATTCCCCCAGGACAGCAGCGAGACCCATGTGGGCTGCAGAGACCTCTGCTCTGTTGGCTTGTAAAACGAGGCTCTCAGCGCCTTTCTGATGTCAAGGCCACGGCCGCCAGGCTTGTCGCTAAGAGGCCAGGGGTAGGGGTGGAGCGTGCAGGATGAGTGACGCCCTCCCACTTTCCCCTAAAGTTCACCGGGATGGGAGCAAAATAGAACTGAGCACAAAGAAGGTGTGAATTACATCCCTCTAAAGCTGTTATAAAACGTGAGCAAGCACATGTGCAGCTCTGAAAGAGGAAGGGAAGCCAGAGATGGAAGGCTGGGGATGGCGCGGAGCCTCCTATGGGTCTGGCAGCCTCAGGTCACCACCTGGGACAGCTGGCAAGGGCCTCCCGATTGCCTCAGGCAGAAAGTCCTGCACTCAGAAGCAATGCAGCCAGGCACGAGCACCCCATCCTTCAGCCTCGGCCCTCCCCTGCCCATCAGAAGGAAGAGGACCCAGCCTGAGGCTCATGTGTTTGAGTCTCTCTGGTCCAGGAGCCACGTGGACTGCTTTTTCCTTGGTCTGTGTCACTCCAGGGCTAGCCGTCCGTTCCTCTGCCAGCCATTTCCTCTAGGGATGACATGTCCAGTCTGGAAAGAGAGTGTGGGGGTTAGGAGGCCCTGGAGGTGTCTGCAGTGCCATCCGAAGGGAGGAGATGGGGTTGTGTGTACAGGGCCGGGATAAGCTATGTGGAGACTCCAGTTTATCTGTGACCCTGGAAGGACAATGACTTCAGTCATGTCACTAACATAAGGTCATTGAGCCACAGGACAGTTTCTTTTGCTCATCTTTGCATTCCCAGCACCTGGCATTGCACTGATGACATAGGGGGTGCTCAACAAATCTTTGCTAGAGGAATAAACACAGCAGATTAGCTCGCCGTGTTCAGATCCTCAGACTCGCCAGCGCCTCGGCGTTCATGGGCCCTTTTTCTCTCGGCAGCATTCCCGTCTCCTGTTCTCTCGTGCCCCTGGTTCCCATGGCTCTGTCAAAATCAGGTATGCCCTGTCTTTACAGGGTTGATTTGCTTTTAGTTTCTGCAGTCAATCCAGGAATTCTTTATCCTCTTTGAAGAACCAAGATCAGGGACTTTCCTGGTGGTCAGTGATTAGGAATCCACCTTGCAACGCAGGGGACCCGGGTTCAGTCCCTGGTAGAGGAATTAAGATCCCACGGGCCTCAGGGCAACGAAGCCTGGGTGCCACAGCCGCTAAGCCTGCATGCCCTGCAGCCTGAGCGCCCAGCTGGAGAGACGCCCGCAGGCTGCAACTACAGAGGCCCACGCGGTGCAGCGCAGATCCTGTGCCCACCCCTGAGACTCCAAGCCACCAAATAAGTAAACAAATATTTTAAAAAAGGAACCAAGTTCAGCCCCTTCAGTTTCTTCTTAAGGGTGCTCCAACTGCTGCCACAGAGCTGGACTCCCCTCCAGCAGGAAGACAAGCCCATCACCTTTCCTGAAAGCCACAGCCTTAGTCCCCTTGGTTTGGTTTGATGCTGGGACCTTAAGGTCGTCAAGCCTCAAACACACCATCCTCCTGGGCTGGGATGAATGTGGTCCTGCCGACTGCTCTCTACAACTCTCTCTCATCTCTGGGGTCAGAATCACACCTTCAGTTGCCAGTCCTACTGTGGGGCACCAGCTTTCACTATCTGCCTGATGCTCCTTTAAGAAACTAGCAAATGTCTACCAGGTACTGATAGGATTCAAAGAGAAACAAACAAAGCACCAGAAGTTTCTAGTCCAGCAGAAAAGACAGACTGCAACTATAGCCCAGGGTCAGAAGGCCTAGGGAAGAATTCACTACGGAAGATCATAGTGATACAAAGGACAGAGCATTGCTCATTTTAAAACTTAAAAAAATCTAATGATGAAATATCTCAAACACACAAAATAACAGACAATAGTACATTCATCACCCACATGTAACAGCCGTGAATGTTTTCACTGAGACATTGTTTCTCTTTGAAGAACTAAAACTTAGAGATAAGGCTAATGTTGTGGTCCAGTTCTATCATTTCTCTTTCCCCGCCTTCATTTGATGTGACCACCTTCCTGAAATTGATCGTTCCTATCTGTATTTTTCTGTAGAGGGATTTTTGGAGGGGTAGGACACAGGAGCCTGGAATGTTGGGTCCATGAATCAAGGCAAATTGGAAGTGGTCAAACAAACGGCAAGAGTGAACATAGATAGTTTAGGAATCAGCGAACTAAAATGGACTGGAATGGGTGAATTTAACTCAGATGACCATTATATCTACTACTGTGGGCAAGAATCCCTTAGAAGAAATGGAGTAGCCATCATGGTCAACAAAAGAGTCTGAAATGCAGTACTTGGGTGCAATCTCAGGCAAACCATTCAATATCACAGTAATCCAAGTCTATGCCCCGACCAGTAATGGTAAAGAAGTTGAACAGTTCATGAAGACCTACAAGACCTTCTAGAACTAACACCCCCAAAAGATGTCCTCTTCATTATAGGGGACTGGAATGCAAAAGTAGGAAGTCAAGAAACACCTGGAGTAACAGGCAAATTTGGCCTTGGAGTACAGAATTAAGCAAGGCAAAGGCAACAGTGTTTTGGCAAAAGAACACACTGGTCATAGCAAACACCTTCTTCCAACAATACAAGAGAAGACTCTACATGGACATCATCAGATGGTCAACACCAAAATCAGGTTGATTATATTCTTTGCAGCCAAAGATGGAGAAGCTCTATACAGTCAGCAAAAGCAAGACTGGGAGATGACTGAGGCTCAGATCATGAACTCCTTATTGCCAAATTCAGACTTAAATTGAAGAAAGTAGGGAAAAGCGCTAGACCATTCAGGTATGACCTAAATCAAATCCCTTATGACTATACAATGGAAGTGACAAATAGATTCAAAGGATTAGATCTGACAGAGTGCCTGAAGAACTATGGATGGACGTTCGTGACATTGTACAGGAGGCAGTGATCAAGACCATCCCCAAGAAAAAGAAATGCAAAAAGGCAAAATGGTTGTCTGAGGAGGCCTTACAAATAGCTGAGAAAAGAAGTGAAGCTAAAGGCAAAGGAGAAAAGGAAAGATATACCCATCTGAATGCAGAGTTCCAAAGAATAGCAAGGAGAAATAAAACATTCCTCGGTGATCGGTGCAAAGAAAGAGGAAAACAATACAATGGGAAAGACTAGAGATCTCTTCAAGAAAATTGCAGATACCAAAGGAATTTTTCATGCAAAGATGGTCATAATAAAGGACAGAAATGATATGGACCTAACAGAAGAAGAGGATATTAAGAAGAGGTAGCGAGAATACACAGAAGAACTATACAAAAAAGATCTTCACAACCCAGATAATCACCCAGGTGATCACTCAGCTAGAGCCAGACACTCTGGAATGCGAAGTCAAGTGGGCCTTCGAAAGCATGACTACGAATGAAACTAGTGGAGGTGATGGAATCCACTTGAGCTATTTCAAATACTGAAAGATGATGCTGTGAAAAGTGCTGCACTCAATATTTCAGCAAATTTGGAAAACTCAGCAGAGGCCACAGGACTGGAAAAAGTCAGTTTTCATTCCAATCCCAAAGAGAGGCAATGCCAAAGAATGTTCAAACTACTGCACAATTGCACTCATCTCACACGCTAGCAAAATAATGCTCAAAATTCTCCAAGCCAGGCTTCAACAGTACATGAACTGTGTACTTCCAGATGTTCAAGCTGGTTTTAGAAAAGGCAGAGGAACCAGAGATCAAATTGCCAAAATCTGTTGGATCATCGAAAAGGAAGAGAGTTTCAGAAAAACATCTGCTTCTGCTTTATTGACTATGCCAAAGCCTTTGACTGTGTGGATCACAACAAATTCTGGAAAATTCTTCAAGCGATGGGAATACCAGACCATCTGACCTGCCTCCTGAGAAATCTGTATGCAGGTCAAGAAGCAACAGTTAGAACTGGACATGAAACAACAGATTGGTTCCAAATCAGGAAAGGAGTATGTCAAGGCTGTATATTGTCACCCTGCTTATTTGACTTATATGCAGAGTACATCATGCAAAATGCTGGACTGGATGAAGCACAAGCTGAAATCAAGATTGCCAGGAGAAATATCAATAACCTCAGATATGCAGATGACACCACCCTTATGGCAGAAAGGGAAGAAAAACTAAAGAGCCTCTTGATGAAAGTAAAAGAAGAGAGTGAAAAAGTTGGCTTAAAACTCAACATTTGGAAAACTAAGATCATAGCACCTGGTCCCATCACTTCATGGCAAATAGGTAGAGAACAGTGGAAATAGTGAGAGAGTTTATTTTGGGGGGCTCCAAAATCACTGCAATGGTGATTGCAGCCATGAAATTAAAAGACGCTTGTTCCTTGGAAGAAAAGCTATGACCAATTTGATCAGCTTATTAAAAAGCAGAGACGTTACTTTGCCAGCAAAGGCCTATCTAGTCAAAGCTATGGTTTTTCGAGCAGTCATGTTAGATATAAAAGTTGGACCATAAAGAAAGCTGAGCGCTGAAGAATTGATGCTTTTGAACTGTGGTGTTGGAGAAGATTCTTGAGAGTCCCTTGGACAGCAAGGAGATCAAAGCAGTCCATCCTAAAGGAGATCAGTGCTGAATATTCACTGGAAGGACTGATGCTGAAGCTAAAGCTCTAATACTTTGGCCACCTGATGCAAAGAACTGACTCATTTGAAAAGAGCCTGATGCTGGGAAAGATTGAAGGCAGGAGAAGGGGACGACAAAGGATGAGATGGTAGGATGGCATCACCAACTCAATGGGCATGAATTTGAGGAAGCTCCAGGAGTTCGTGATGGACAGGGAAGCCTGGTGTGCTGCAGTCCATGGGGTCGCAAGAGTCAGACACAACTGAGCAACTGAACTGAAGGGCAAAGAAGTCTGCGGAGCAGAGGGGGACAGCACCTTGCAGCTAGAGAGTTGGCATGTGCAAAGACCCAGAGGCCTGGCACATTTGGCTGAGAAGCCGGTTGTGAAGCCTTTGTGCTAATCCAGAGGAGAAACGGTGGTGACCTACGCTCGGAAGGGGAGAGGGGGAGTGGAGAAAGAGGGCAGGACCCGGAAAGATTGAGGACAGAGAGGCCGTAGGACTCGGTGCCTGATTTGCTGCGTGGTGTGACGGAGAACAACAGCTCAAGGATGAGATGACTTTCTGGTTTGAGAAAGGTGGGGGGACACGAATTAACCAATGATGAGTCACTGGGGGTGCCTTTAGGGTATCCTACTGACCATCAGATGCTCTGCCTGGGCTGTATCACTTTTGCTGCAAAAACAAAGCAGAGCACAGTTTCTCAGAACTATCTGAGATGCTGTCTCCTGGGCTCCAGTCCTCATTTTGTCCCAAATAAAATTTAACTTGAAACTCTCAAAACAAAACTCAAGCGACCATTTGATCTGTCTGTCCCTCTAGAGGAGACAGGCACCCAACTAGAAAAGTTTGTTTTCAAACCTTTCCCATCCATTCCTTCCTTCCTTCTCCACTTGTGGCCAGAGAGAAAACTGCAGCCTGCCTTGGGTGGCTTCCACAGTCCAAACCTTGAGTTGTATCCGTGCCTCGTGTCAAGCAATTCGTCACTTCCCTTTCAGTTCTTTGGTATCACGTAGACCCGGCACTGGCTCTTCAGGAATTGTGAAGATGAGACAGTTTCATGTGAGTGGCCGGCTAGAAGGTGGGAATAAAATCAGTCATCTTTGAGCTCTGGTAAGCAGGCTGGTGTCATGGGGACAGAGCCTGGCGTCTCAATTGCCCACATGGTAAGAAACCCTGCTGCTGACTTTGTCATTGTCCCTTTGCAATCAGTGATGGCTTTGCAAAAAAAAAAAAAAAAGGAGAGAAACTCTGCAGGGATTTCCTAGGGTCCAAATAGGCAGAGGTGGAGGGTGTGGGGTCAGATGGTCACACCCAGAGCTTTGCTCTGCTCCGTTCAGGCAAAGAGGGCACAGACACCCGGAAGCCCTTTCACAATGTAGACACCTGAGTGGTTGGTCAATCACACCCAGACCCCCCACCCCACTGTCCTGCCACACACATGACTCATCTTGACCTTTGCTCTATTACTGAACAGATTCCTTGCCAAACTGGGGTTTTCATAAATGATTTCCAGGAAATGGGAAGGTTGAAATCAAGTTGAACTCGTGCGGTTTTGCTCTTTAACTTGAGCTTCCTTTGTGATTCCTGGATGGTCTCGCAGCTCTGCCTTCCATAACCACTGCGGGTTGCTTGTTTTGACTCCAGGAAGCTCCGAGGTAATCTATCCTATTAAACTCAAATAGAATGTTGGCAAGTAAAAAAGAAAGTCTGAGCATCAGCCCACACAGAAGAAGAGTTTATCTTGCCCGAGAAGTAGAAAATCAAATCTCCATCGCATGGGAGTGAATTTCCCTTGCTTGGCTTTCACAAGAAAACATGCTTTGGACTCCCTTCCCAGAGGTAAAAATAAAAGAGTGAAAGTTCTTTGTTTGAGTCAGTTTGGCAAGACCGCTGTCCCTGTCTTAGTCTCTCGCCAGTTGGGAGACTTCAGAATTTTTACTAGAGTGTAAGCGCTGAGCCATTTCCCAAGCATTGTCACTGTGACTGCATATTAAAGACCCTGAGAATCATTTTGCACCTGCTTTTTTTAAAGGTGTTTCTGGCTGGTTGCTCCTGGTCTTCACCGTGGCTCACACACTTTCTCTAGTTCTGATGCATGTGTTTCTCATTGCAGTGGCTTCTCTCATTGTGGAGCACAAGCTCTACAGTGCATCAGCTCAGCAGTCGTGGCCCACGGCCTCAGTTGCCCTGTGGCATGTGGGATGCTAGTTCCCAGACCAGAGATTGAACCCGTGTCCCCTGCGTTGAACAAGGGGACTCTTAACCACTTAGACCACCAGGGAAGTCCCTATACTCACCTATCAGGACAGAAACCTTTAGAAAGAGCTGATATAAAAATATGAGACCTCACAGCCCAACTTGATAATTGGAACGTCTTCTGGCTTTATGCGGCTGCTCCTTAGTCTTCAAATATATTGTAGCTCAATTAGATATAGACGCCCATAGAGATTGGACCTGGCCCTGCCCGACAAGCCTCCCGTTCGCCATTCCAAGAAGCAAACAAAGAAAGGCAGCTATTCACAGGGAACCGTCTTCCAGTTCCTTATCATGGTTCTTTTCTCCTTGTTTTTACTTCATCGCTGTGTTACTTCTCAAGTGTGTTAGTCGCTCAGTCGTGTCTGGCTCCTTGCAACCCCATGTGTCAAAGCCACTCAAAAAGTTATAAGCGTAACGCTGCATTTTCCTTCTCCCCATTTCCATTCAAATAATCATGAAGTTGGAAAAGTGGAAAAAATACAGCACTGAAAACCAAAGAGTTTAAAGGGAAGTTTCTAATAATCCCAGAACCAATGAGATTGAATGAAGAAATACAACGGATGAAATCAATTCACATTCTACTCTCCGGGCCATGACGACTCTGCCACACTACAACTGGTAGAGACTCCTCAGCCAGCTTGCAGCACAGAGGCACCTCTCTGACATAATAAGGGTCCCTACCAGCCACTACTTCCTACAACTTTTCATGGAGCCAGAAACTCTGCACCCTAGAGACACTGACTATTCTCTCCTTGAAGCCACCAGGGGAAGCAGAAACTAGGACCTAATGGCTGATTTATTATCAGAGATCCTGAAGACTCAAAGCCAGTAGGATGACATATTCAAACTGCTGTTCTGCTCACTGTCCACCCAAAGCTTTTGGAGGTTCAATAGGCTTGAGCCTTTCAGGGAGCTGCTCCCAAATACCACTCCCTGCTGTGACAATGCCTGTTACGCCACCACTATGGCTGAGTGGAGTGGAGACTTTTCTGTTTCCAGTAGTCTCCGTGTTGTTGTTGAGTCACTAAGTCATGTCTGACCCTATGGACTGCATCAGGCCTTCACCATCTCCCGGAGTTTGCTCAAGTTCATGTCCATCGAATCAGTGATGCCATCCAACCATCTCATCCTCTGTTTTCCCCTTCTCCTTCTGCCCTCAATCGTTCCCAGATCAGGATCTTTTCCAGTGAGTCGGCTCTTCACATCAGGTGACCAAAGTACTGGAGCTTTGGCTTCAGTATTAGTCCTTCCAATGAGTGTTCGCGCTTGATTTCCTTTAGGACTGACTGGTTTGATCTCCGTGTAGTCTAAGGGACTCTTCAACAGTCTTCTCCAGCACCATGTTTCAAAAGCATCAATTCTTCAGCGTCCTGCCTTCTTCATGGTCAAACTCTCACAACCATACATGATTACTGAAAAGACAATAGCTTTGACTATATTTTGTGGGCAAAGTGATATCTTTGCTTTTTAATACACTGTCTAGGTTTTTCGTAGCTTTCTTTCCAAGAAGCAAGCATCTTCTAATTTCATGACTACAGTTACCGTCCACAATGATTTTAGAGGAGTCTCCTATGAGAATGCAGACATTTCTTAGCAGGAATTAAATGCCAGAGGTTTCCCAGCCCTGGCTGCACATTCAAAGCATCTGAGGAGCTCTGAAAATGTATGGACGTTGCACTCCACCTCAGACCAGTTACATNGGCAGAGACCAGGCTGGGAGGGGTCACTCTGCTTGCTCCTCCACCAAGACTCCCTCTAGAAGTTCTGAGAAGGCAGTGGGGAGCACTGGGCGGATGAGGCACTTGTGAACTGCCAGTCACCGTTCTGTCCCCAAGGTCCTGGCATGAAGTCCCCAAGGCCGGGACTTCTGGCACAAGGCTTCCTCTCTCTCTCCCTTGTTTCCTTCTTTCTTCCTTCCCTTTCTTCCTATATGGCCTTTATCCAAAGCTTGCCCTCACAGAGATTTTTTTTCCCCCAGTGCCCTAGAAAATCATATACTAAAATTAAGACTTTACAGATGGGGTCTGAGGTACACAAAGACAACGGCCGCGGGGGTGGGGTGTGGGGAGGGGAAGGGGGTGCCCGCCCATGGGGACACAGCAGGCCTCTCTCAGGGCTGGTGGCTGGACTTGCAGGTGTTTCTGCGGCAGGAGCGGTTCTTAGCTGGGAGTTAAGGACATGGGCCCAAGAGGGCTGCTCCACCTTGTGTGGCATTGGGCAGCAACAGGACGGAAGGCAGCCTGGGGCTCGCAGGGGCCCTCCGTGTCTGCTGGCACAGATTTCTGCCCACACCAGCAGCATGGGCGCATTGGGGGGGGAGTCCCCGGGGGGTGCAATTAATTCTCTGAGCCATCCTGTGAGACACGGGTGCCCGATTCTGCCAAGTGTCATCCCTAAAGGTGTGAACACATGGCTGGGCACAGAATCAGGCAGATGGCCAGACAGCCCCAGTAAGGAGCTCCTGGGATCAGCCTCAGAGAGGTCCTGCACGGGGGAGGTGCTCCAGCCTGGACGAGTCGGCCCACCCCCCGCCGACTGCGGCCACAGGAGGGGCGGGGCCGGCTCGGCCAGAGTGGCCCAGAGCGCGAGGGCTGGTGGGAAGCCAGGGCGGGGCGGGGCGCGGGGAGGACCACGCTGCAGGGAGCCGGGCTTTATCGCAGCCCGCTGGGATTCGGCGGCTCCGAGTAGCTTCCCGCGGCGGCCGCCGGCGCCCTCTAGCGGCCAGCAGTGCTCCCTGCCGCCCGCAGCCGGCAGCTCAGCGTTTTCGCCCGCACGCACCCCTGACCCCCAGCCCATCACTGAGCTGCCGCTGGCCCTGCTCCTACTGGCTGCTGTTGCGGGGTTGCACTCCCTGGGACCCTGCGGTGTGAAAGAGTTTTGTCTTTATTAAATAATAACACATATCCTTTACAAAAAATCTGAAAAATTTAAAAAACGAACAAGATGGACTGAGACAGCTGGTATCACAGCAGGAATTAACAATCCTGCAGGCAAAATGGAAGAAAGAGGACCGACCTTTGGCCCACCTCTGCGGCCGCCAGCCTCGCAGAGTGCGACCCTGAGCCCTCATGCCTGTGTGTGTACACAGCCACACGCGCTGCCTGGCACCAGGCTGGGGCACGCTTCTGCCCTGGGACGTGTTCTCTGCCGCAGCTCGTAGGCGGGGCCCGCCCTGGACCTACTACCTGCCTAGGTCTGCGCTAGGCCAGCCTCCCGGCTAAGGTGAGCCCAGACCCTGGCCGGATCTCTCCGGGTCTCTGCCCTCTGGGCGTTCTTTGTGTTGCTGATTTCCATCTGTGTCTTTTCACTTGCGGGGAGGGGACCAATCTTCTGGATTCTGAGAGCCTATCTTGTGAGTTATCGAACTCAAGGGCGACCTGGGGGTCCCCGACAACTGCCTTATGGGGTGAGGGTGAGTGAGGCCGATCAGGTTTATAAAAAGCACTTGAAGAGGGAAGAGCTGTCTTGTGGTCACCCAGTAAGTAGGCGCCGGCTAAGGGGAAAACCACGGAGGCACTTGGCCTCCAATAAGCTCTCTGACCTGCTGCCAGAACTCCATTCATCAAACTGATGGGAGCCAGAGCCCCAAGTGTCCGGGACACGCCCTCTGAAGCCACCTGGGTGGCCAGACCAAGTGGTGCGTTTAGAGATCAGGGCTCAAATCCTGGTATCCAGGCGGATTGCCAGAGGGGCTGAAAGGAGCCTGGAGGAAATGCCT
>SJXQ01008821.1:161368-221344 GCA_006408695.1 Aepyceros melampus
CCTGCAGCTCATAAAAGCAGAGTCTGTGCTGGGGGTGGGGGCGGGTGGGCAGTCGCTCTTCCCCAGGCGCCTAAGTGAGTGGTTGCTGTTTCCTGGCCTCACAGCTGGGGTTGATACGCTTGCAGCCTGGATGGGGCTGTGGGAAGACAAACACAGGAGCTGCCCCCCTGCCGAACTGGTTCTCTGTCTACCACTGAGGACCTTGTAACCCTGGACATGCAACCACTCTGGGGCTCAGCTTCTTCATTTCAATGGCCCTCACCAAATCAGAGTAAATAGTGGGTTTAAGTAGGATTCTTGGGAGTTCTAAATATTTCTAGTGGGCAGCTTTAGTGATCACTGCTTCTTGACACCCAGGCCCTGTGTACCCACTCCCTGAGGATGGGCTGGACCTCGTGATTGCTTCTAGCAAACGGAATATGGCAGAAGTGATGAGCTTTCACTTCTGAGGTTGGGCTACATCAGATTGTGATTTCCATCTTGCTGATTCTTTTTCTCTCTGGTGCTCTTGCTTGCTTGCCCAGATGAAGCTGCCAGGTCATGAACTTCCTATAAAGATGACCACTTGGCAAAGAACTGTTTGCTGGCCAATGGTCAGCAAAGAGCTGAGGCCGTCAGTCCAACTGAATCCTTCCAATAACCATGGATCTTGGAAGGATCTCGCCCATCAGCTGAGTTGTGAGATGATTCCAGCAGAAGCCAGCATCTTCATTGAAGCCTGAAGGTCCTGAAGCAGGGGACCAGCTCAACTGCCTTCAGAAGCTGAGCCACAGGAGCCAGGGGATCACAGATGTATGATCTTACATGACTAAGTTTTAGGATTGTTTCCTATGCAGCAGTAAATAACTAACAAAGTACATGAAAGATCTTGTGAAGGAAATGGCAACCCACTCCAGTGTTCTTGCCTAGAGAATCCCAGGGATGAGGGAGCCTGGGGGGCTGCCATCTACGGGGTCGCACAGAGTTGGACACGACTGAAGTGACTTAGCAGCAGCAGCAGCAGGCTAAAGTGCAGTAGGAAAAGACCCAAACATGCTGTGGCTCAGTGAAACCATCCTATGTCAGAATTCAGGTCAATGAGAGGGTGTCTCATATCATTCAGGGCCTGAGAGTCCTTCCATCATAAGGTTCCACTGTTTGTTAAGACCCCACTGGTGTCTGCATCCAGCCCAGAAATGGCAAGGAAGATTGGTGAAGCCAGGGGGCTTCCCTGGTGGCTCAGTGGTAAAGAATCTGCCTGCCAAAGCAAAAGACGTGGACTGGGTCTCTGGTCCAGGAAGATCGCACATGCTGAGGAGCAACTAAGCCCGTGAGCCACAACTACTGAGCCTGCGCTCTAAAGCCCAGGAACAGCAACCACTGAGGCCATGTGTCACAGCTACTGAAGCCTCGTGCACCTTAGAACCTGTGCTCTGCGACAAGAGAAGCCGCTGCAGTGAGAAGCATGAGCGCCAGACATTTTAGACCAATCTAAATCAGGTTTCCTCAATCAGCAGAGATTTCGTTTCAAAAGTAGTAAAGATTAGATTCATGTATCAAGAAATCAAATAACTGTGGCATAAACACTTGCTCCTTGGAAGAAAAGCTATGACCAACCTAGATGGCATATTAAAAAGCAGAGGCATTACTTTGCCAATAAAGGTCCATCTAGTCAAAGCTGTGGTTTTTCCAGTAGTCATGTATGGATGTGAGAGTTGGACTATAAAGAAAGCTGAACGCCGAAGATGCTTTTGAACTGTGGTGTTGGGAAGACTCTTTGAGAGTCTCTTGAATTGCAGGAGATCAAACCAGTCAATCCTAAAGGAAATCAGTCCTGAATATTCATTGGAAGGACTGGTGCTGAAGTTGAAACTCCAATACTTCGGCTACCTGATGCGAAGAAGCGACTCATTGGAAAAAAACCCCTGATGCTGGGAAAGATTGAAGACAGGAGGAGAAGGGGACAACAAGGGATGAGATGGTTGGATGGCATCACTGACACAATCCACATGAGTTTGAGTAGGCTCTGGGAGTTGGTGATGGACAGGGAAGCCTGGCGTGCTGCGTCCATGGGGTTGCAAATAGTTGGACATAACTGAGCAACTGAACTGAATTTAAACTGGAGTTTTGTTTTTTCACTTTATTTTTCTCTCATGTAAAGAAATCTTTATTTTGGGGGGCTCCAAAATCACTGCAGATGGTGATTGCAGCCACGAAATTAAAAGACGCTTACTCCTTAGAAGGAAAGTTATGACCAACCTAGATAGCATATTCAAAAGCAGAGATATTACTTTGCCAACAAAGGTCTGTCTAGTCAAGGCTATGGTTTTTCCAGTGGTCATGTATGGATGTGAGAGTTGGACTGTGAAGAAAGCTGAGCCCCAGGAATTGATGCTTTTTAACTGTGGTATTGGAGAAGACTCTTGAGAGTCCCTTGGACTGCAAGGAGACTCAACCAGTCCATCCTAAAGGAGATCAGTCCTGGGTGTTCTTTGGAAGGACTGATGCTGAGGCTGAAACTCCAATACTTTGGCCACCTCATGTGAAGAGCTGACTCATTGGAAAAAACCCTGATGCTGGGAGGGATCGGGGGCAGGAGGAGAAGGGAATGAAAGAGGATGAGATGGCTGGATGGCATCACCGACTTGATGCACATGAGTTTGGGTGAACTCCAGGAGTTGGTGATCAACAGAGAGGCCTGGCGTGCTGTGATTCATGGGGTTGCAAAGAGTCGGACATGACTGAGCGACTGAACTGAGTTGAACTGAAAGAAATATTTAAGTAGGCAACCTGGGGTTGGGATGATGACTTCACTAGAAGCTCAGGTACCATTATTTTTTCCCACAGTACCCTCAAAGTCACCTTCTAATTTAAAATGGTTGCTGCAGCTCCAGCCATCACATCCATGTTCCGAGCAGCAGAGAAAGGGGCAAGGACCAAAAGGTACCTCTCCAACTTGAATGGGCCTCTTTAAAGAATATTTTCTGTCTTCAAGGGAGACTGAAAAACGTGGTTTCTTAGCTGGGCACCTTGTTCTACACAGTAATCCTGAGGTTCTATTATTGAAGAAGAAGGGAAGTTGAAGAGCAGCTGGCAGTCTCTAATACATCCTCTCACTGCCTGCAGGGGCAGAAAGATAGATTCCCACAGACCCAAATCCCAATTGGCTGTTTTGTAATAGCTGTTAATGGTATTGACTAAACTGTCTGTATCATTGCACCTTTATGGCTCTGCTGAAGGATGCCCCCAGGCCACTGTGTCTTTGTTACAGCTAATAGTGGCCGAGTGTGAGAGAGTGGCAGTGCTGTGTCCCGGGCAGATGGACAGTCACTTCCCAGACTCTGGCATCCAAGGCCTGAGATGATTGTATAAGGCCATGCTCATGTCTTCTTAAATTTTTAAAATTTATTTTCTTGTTGAAGTATAATTGATTTTCAATGTTGTGTTAATTTCTGCTGTACAGAAAACTGAGTCAGTTATACATGTATATACATTCTTTTCCATTATGGTTTATCCCAGAATATTGAGTATGGTTCCCAGGCCTATACAGTAGGACCTTGCTGTTTATCCATCCTGTATATAAGAGTTTGTATCTGCTAATCTCAAACTCCCAATCCATCCCTCCCCCAGCCCCCCACGCATCCGCAATCCCAAGTCTGTTCTCTATTAAGACAAAAGTGTTCCGTAACTGGAGTATCAGGAATCAAGAAGGGTCCTTGGGAAAACTGATGAAGCCACTGAATATTTTGTAAAGCTTATTCGTTATGATCCTGTTGTAAAATAAGGAAGGTGCCTATTGTAATATCATACCATTTTTTGTTAGAAAGGTCACACCAAAGAAATCGGCAACCAGCATTTGATTGGTTCCCAATGTTTAATGTTCCCAAAGACTCTTCTCTACTCCTCATCTTCCAATTATGAAACACATTTTTTTTAAATTTTAGTAGCAGGAGACTTATTTTAGAATAGTTTTAGATTTACAGAAAAATGAAACAGTACAGAATTCTCATAATATACCCCCAAACACACAGTTTCCCCTATTCTTAACACCTTACATTATTATGATGTATGTTATAATTAATGAATCGATATTGATATCATTGTTCACTCAGTCCATAATTTATTCAGATTTCCTTAATTTCTTTTTTTACCCAATGTCTTTTTTATTGTTCGAGGAGCCCATCCAGGACATCGCATGATGTTAGTTTCCGTGTCTCCCCAGTACCTCTTGACTGTGACAGTTTCTCAGACAATCTTTGATTTGGATGACCTCCACAGTTTCTAAGGAAGGCTGGACCGGTATTTTTCAGTTGCTCCTTTAGTGCAATTCGTCTAAAGTTTTTTTTTTTTTTTTAAATAATGGTTTGACTGTGGTTGTGGGTGTTTTGGGTGAAGACCACAGAGGTAAAGTGCCCTTCCCGTTACACGGTCCGCAGGACCTGTTCTGCTCACGTTGACCTTGATCGCGGGGCTACAGCACTGATTGCGTTTCCTCCGCTGTGAAGTTTCTCTCCCCGCTCTGCTTTCCAAACTGTATTCTTTGGAAGGATGTCACAAGTAATACGGAGTGGGGAGCTAGGCTACCTCTTCTTAGAGTGAAGAATCTCCGTAATTTATTTGGAATTCTTCTGTACCTGAGATTTGCCTCTTCCCATGGAGAAATCTTAGAGCTGTGAGTCTGTGATCTTTTCTTCTTGTCACTGCTAGACCTAAAATAAGCCTGTTTCATTTTTTGAAAGCAAAAACTTAGGAATGCACATTTCGACTTGGCCCATCATTAAATATGTAGCAATGTCTTTTGAAAAAAATATGATGTTTTATTTTCTTCTTTGTGAGTCATCCTGTTAAATAAACTATGAACTGTCAAGGCATTCTTCTCTTCAAAAGTGACATGTGACAAGGATAACTTTGATCTCTCAGCTGTCACGCACATCTTCACGAAAAGACGCGCTTCTGACACCCTTTTCTGTCAGCCAGCATACAGCTCACCTTCTTACCAGTGCTGGAAGCTGTGATGGGCAGCCATCAGAAGGTTCCCCAGGGGAGTCACGTAAGTGCAGGACTGGCAATAACATTAAAGGGCACCCATTCTGCTTGAACTTCTCCAGGAACACAACTCGCTCCCTCCTGAACCTGATCCCAGCTTTGGGTGGACGGCTCTGTTAAAAGGCAGATTCTTACCATGAGCTCAAGGCTGTAGCCTGGCTTCCATCCATTTGGCCACATTCTGAATCTCCAGGTCATAAAAAGAAACAAATCCAAGCTGTCTCCCATGTTCTCCTCCTCCCGCCCCCATAGCACTGAGTCTTCAGAGAAATGGCCATCTCCTCCAAGTTCAACATACTTGGTTTCTTCCTTAATAAGACATGCTGTTCAGGCTCTATACTCTCCCAGCTTCCCTCCTTTCAGGGGACTCCAAGGTGGCAGGACCACCATTCCTCCTAGATTTTCCTAAGATATCATTGACCTCTTCTGGAGACTGCTGACCCCTACCAGGGAGCTGTTTTACAAGGCCTGTTTCATTTTTATACTTGATGCTTGCTAAGCTGTATCTCCCCCAGCACGCATTAGTCCAGCTGGCTTTTTAGACCAAAGTACAGGAACGCTAACTTATCCCATTATATTTCATTGTGTCGTGACCCCATTGTGTATGATATCCATGAAGCTATAGTTACCCATATGCAAGGAAAAGATAGGGAAGTATGTTCGTAAGTGCAATGAACAGCAGCTTCGGGGAATGGATCCATGTATATGTCAGGCTGAGTCTCTTCACTGTTCACCTAAAACTGTCAAACGTGGCTTGTGAATCAGTTATATCTCAATTCGAAATTAAATGTTTTTTAAAAAACTAGTTTGAGGGGGCCTCTCTGGATGGTGAGATTCTTTTTTTTTTAATTTAGTTTATTGACGTATAGTTGATCTACAATGTTGTGTTAATTTCTGCTGTACAGCAAAGTGACTCAGTTATATATACATACACTTTCTCATATTTTTCCACTAAGGCTTATCATAAGATATGGAGTATAGTTTCCTGTGCTTTACAGCAGGACCTTGTTGGTTATCCACCTTAAATGTAACAGTGTGTACATGTTGATTGCAAACTCCCTAACTATCCCTTTCCCCCACCCTTCCCCTGCTGGCAACCATAAGTTGTTCTCCAAGTCTGTGGGTCTGTTTCTGTTTTGTAAATAAGTTTATTTGTATCATTCCTCTTCTTCTCTTCTCAGAGGCTTTCATATTAGAAGAGAGGCCTTGGAGCAAAGCTGCTGGGCAGGTAGTGTTGCCTCATGGTTAGGAACAAGTGCTTTTGAGTGAATTTGAATTGCAAACCTGCTCCTTCCAGACTCCGTGACTTCAGGACATGCTTGGACCTCTCTGAACCCGGGTGTCCTCGCCTGTAAAGGGAAAACAATAGTCCTGGCCGGGAGGTCACTGGGACAATCAAGAGAGAGGGTGCTTGTAAGTTTTTGCTGTATGATGCTGGGAACCCAACCCTGGTGCTCTGTGACAACCTAGAGAGGTGGGTGGGATGGGGAGGGAGGTTCAAGAGGGGAGCGGGTATATGTATACCTGTGGCTGATTCATGTTGACGTGTGGCAGAAGCCATTACAATACTGTAAAGTAATTATTCTCCAATTAAAAATTAAAGTTAAGAAAAAAAAAAAGCCTTTGCCTACAGCCTGCACACAGCACGTGCTTAAAGGTGGCCATTATAGTTATGGAGACAATGACATTTTTCGTGCCCCGCTCACAGGCACATGGCTGGCCCTGTCCTGCCAGCAAAGCCCACCCCCTCCCTGACCCTCGCCCCAGAATCAGCAGTTCACTAGACTGATGAGGAAACCAGCCCAGCAACGATGACAATCCAGGGAAAGCAGTAGAAACAAGCAAAAAATGGCAAAACTAAAACAAAAACAACCACGCTTTGTGCTTGATGAGAGACTCGCCCACGCTCACCTTTGCCCAATCTAGCTACCGGCGGGAGACCTCCTCACCCTTCTGGATAATTCTTTCGGGGATAAGAGGTTTTTCAGCAGCTAACTTAAAACGAAACCCCAGAACTTCAGCCCCGAGCAAAACCAAAGAACGGCAACAATAACAAGCTTCCCACCACAACTACCGAAAGCGCAGACTACTTCCTGCACGGAGATGGCAGCTTCCTTCTGCTGAGAGGGATTGCACACATCTGTCCCACAGCTGGCAAGGGCTGGGCCCTGACTGACGCCTTCGGGAGACTGCCACATGCACTGGGAGAGCCACAAGGACCTGAGATTCCCTCAAGGTCACTGTCAGGGTCAGGGTCAGGCTGGGCACCACCTGAGCGCGGGGTGGACGGGAAGCGGAAGTTTTGGGCCTTTTCTCACCCAGGCTTGTTCAGAGAACCAGTTTCCTCTGCTCCCTGCCTGCTTCCAGCCTAGCGCTGTGCTGGTTACTGATGAGAACCTCGTGGAAAATGCTCCAGAAAGAAACGCAGGTTCGCTCCAGGGGCTGCAGCAACAATTCCATCCTTGAAACGAATTCTAGAAACAGTCCCAAGACAGATTAAGAATCTCACTTATTTGGGCAAATTCATGGGAGATTAGGATTGGGCTTCTGGGGGCCACGAGACCCTGAATTGTAATAGAGTGGAAAGGAGATACATTCTCGGTGCACTTGGGAACCAGAACTTTTTTCTGGTTTCCACCTTGGTGCTAGACAGGGAACATGCTTCACAGAACATCCAAGAAGTGGGTATAAATATCAGAGTGGCGGGACGTATGTCCAAGGGGGTCTCAGGGGCCACTCGGCAGCCATGCGGCTAAATAGCCTTCACTTTCTAAGCTTCGCTCATAAGAGCCAATGTCCAGGCAAACAGACTCAAGTATCCGGAATCCTGAATTCTAGAGATCGGGATGGAACAATGCGGAGAAACCCGGAGATGTGAATTCGGGCACCAGAACCTTGTGTGTTTTTTAGGGCAAAAAAGTCTGGCAAGAAAGTTTTGAGCAGAACAGCCTGTACATTTAATAAAAGCCTGGGCATTTGTTACAACATTGCTTCTGTTTTTATGTTTTGGTTGTTGGGCCAGGAGGCATGTGGGATCCTGACTCCCCAGCCAGGGATCAAACTCACACCCTCTGTGTTGGAAGGCAAAGTCTTAACCACTGGTCCACCAGGGACGTTTTCCCCATCCTGTTATTACTAGTTATTGCTAATGTCTCTCACTGTGTATAATGTATGAACTTTGTCACAGGTATGTATGGATAGGGAAAATATAGTTTAACACAGGGCTTGGTGCTATTGCGGTTTCAGTCTGTGGCCCGTGGAACGTGGCCTCCCAGCCAAGAAAGTGATTCTGTCTATGATAAAGTTGCCGCCAAGGGAATACTGGTTGCTTCTCTCTCAGAGACAACCAGCAGTATGAAAGCTCCAAGGGGCCCCTGACTTAAGGTGCCAGGCAGATGTTAAAGGGGAATGAATCTTGTTTTTGCTTCCCAGGTGGCTCAGTGGTAAAGAATCTGCCTGCCAATGCAGGAGGTGCAACAGATGTGAGTTCGATCCCCGGGCTGGAAAGATCCCCTGGAGGAGGAAATGGCAACCTGCTCCAGTATTCTTGCCTGGAAAACTCCATGGACAAGGAGTCCATGGGGTTGCAAAGAGTCAGACATGACTGAGCATACACACACGCCTCTCTCATACCTGATCTTGTTTTCAGAAGTGGTTAGTGAGACTCAGACTTTGCTTGGTTCACTGTCAGAAAGAGTTTGCTGCCCTAGGATGAGCTGACTCTAGAGATTATCAAGCTAATGCCGAGTAATTACCTAGACAGGTAGGCGGGCATCCAATGTGAGAGTGAATTAGATGGTATTTTGAGCCTGGAGTAACAAGAAAGTCCAACCAGTTATTAAGGGTGGTGCTGACTGGCAAGCCTCACAGCCTCCGGGGTCCTGGAACTGGCAGCAGCCTCAGTGATGCCTGTCTGGCTTTCTCACGTCCTCTTCTCGGCGCTGTGCTTGGACAGGGCTGGGGGCCCACATCAGTAGGCGGCAGATGAAGTGAAGCGAGAGCCACACCTGTAAGCTCCCTCCAGCAGCTGGAGCCTCTCTGGGGAAAGAACACTGAAATCTGCTAACATGCCAGGAACACGTTTATGCCAATAGGCATAGACCCCATCTCCTGGCCGCCCCAGCTCCAGGGGTGGCGAGGCCCAATATCCTGTGTCTGTCTTTTTCTTTCAGAAAAAGCTTTAAAGGGTAAAGACCACGGCAGTCATCACTCATCTCGGTGACTTCCACTTGCTCAGTATCTTTGAGCTGCCGTTTCTTCGTTTGCTCCCGCCTTCTCTTTCTTCCTTCCTCCTTCTGGTCCTCTCTCCCTCCCTCCCTGCTTCCCTTCCTTTCTTCTTCCCTCCCTCCAAGTAGTCTTAAAAAGGACACAGAATAGGTGTCCGAATATATTTGTTGAACTGAACCAGAGTTTGGCGTCCAGAAAAGCTATGACAAACCTAGACAGTGTGTTAAAAAGCAGAGATGTCACCTTGCTGACAAAGGTCCATACAGTCAAAGCTATGGTTTTCCCAGTAGTCATGTGTGGATATGAGAGTTGGAGCATAAAGAAGGCTGAGCACCAAAGAATTGATACTTTCGAATTGTGGTGCTGGAGAGGACTCGAGAGTTCCTTGGACAGCAAGGCAATCAAAGCAGTCAATCCTAAAGGAAATCAACCCTGAATATTCATTGGAAGGACTGATACTGAAGCTCCAATATGTTGGCCATCTGTTGTGAAGAGCTGGATCTTTGGAAAAGACTCTGATGCTGGGAAGGATTGAGGGCAGGAGGAGAAGGGGACCACAGAGGATGAAACGGTTGGATGACATCACCAACTGGGTGAATATGAGTCTGAGCAAACTCCAGGAGATGGTGAAGGACAGGGAAGCCTGGCGTGCTGCAGTCCATGTGGTTGCAATGACTTGGACACGACTTAGCGACTGGTCAACAACAATAACCAGTCCCTCTATGGAGCGCTCTGAAACTGACCTAAGTGAAGAAGCAGAGTGCTGAGAGACTCAGGGATCTGTGTTCCGGATGAGAGGAAGGGGCAGCTGATAAGGAGCTGGTGATCAGCCAGCCCAGCTGCTCATGTGAAGCTCAAATCAAAGCAGGAGGCTGACATGCTGGCAATGAGTGGGAATCCGGAACCTGAGTCTGGCCACCTGGCAGTTTCCAGACTCCCTGGACCACCTGGCTCCTCATGCAGACTCTAGCCCCTCCCCAGTTCACGCTGGGCTGCTGGCACTCAGCCACTCTCAGAGCAGCCCTTGAAAGTGAAGTGGAAGGAGTCGAAAACGCATGCAAATCAGGGATAACTGACCACTGGGCAGCCTTGGGGAAGTTGCCTGCTCTGCCCAGGCCTGACTTCTGTTCTTTGTGAAAAAGGGTTACTTTTCAGGATTAATGAAAAAAATAATCAGCTGAAAAAACATGGCTTCAGAAACCCAAGTCAAAGGGCTTGAAGTCATGGCTTTACGTTGGTGGCTTCTGGCCCAAACTGAGGTTCTCTGTCCTTTCTGTCTCTTCTCCTTCTCTAGTCCCCTGAATCAGTTTCCTGGTGGCTCAGATAGTAAGTTCAGTTCAGTCACTCAGTCGTGTCTGACTCTTTGTAGCCCCATGGACTGTAGTACGCCAGGCTTCCCTGTCCATCACCAACTCCCAGAGATTACTCAAACACATGCCCATTGAGTCGGTGATGCCATCCAACCATCTCATCCTCTGTCATCCCCTTCTCCCATCTTCAGTCTTTCCCAGCATCAGGGTCTTTTCAAATGAGTCAGTTCTTCGCATCAGGTGGCCAATGTATTGGAGTTTCAGCTTCAGCATCAGTCCTTCCAATGAATATTCAGGACTGATTTCCTTTAGGAAGGACTGGCTGGATCTCCTTGCTGTCCAAGGGACTTTCAAGAGTCTTCTCCAACACTACAGTTCAAAAGCATCAATTCTTCAGATGGTAAAGACTCAGCCTAAATTGCAGGAGACTCAGGTTTAATCCCTAGATCAGGAAGTTCCTCTGAAGAAGAAAATGGCTGCCCACTCCAGCATTCTTGCCTGGAGAATTCCATGGACATAGGAGTTTGGTATGCTATGGGGTTGCAAAGAGTAGGACATGACTAAGTGACTAACACACTTGAGAAATAACACATTCAAAGGCATCAGGTTTGGTGGCTTGGGCCTGGATCAGGAATACCATCTCTGATATTTTTTCCCCATATAAATTGAGGGGAAACAATGAAAGAGAAGGATGTGGCCACCAGACAGGAGAGTGGGCAGTGCCCATGTGAGAGGACTGTGTGGAAGAGGGAGATGCATGAGAGTTGTCAGAACTCAAGCCTGATGCTTGCAGCCTGCAGCCACATCATCACTTCAGATGGTAAAGACTCAGCCTAAATTGCAGGAGACTCAGGTTTAATCCCTAGATCAGGAAGTTCCTCTGAAGAAGAAAATGGCTGCCCACTCCAGCATTCTTGCCTGGAGAATTCCATGGACATAGGAGTTTGGTATGCTATGGGGTTGCAAAGAGTAGGACATGACTAAGTGACTAACACACTTGAGAAATAACACATTCAAAGGCATCAGGTTTGGTGGCTTGGGCCTGGATCAGGAATACCATCTCTGATATTTTTTCCCCATATAAATTGAGGGGAAACAATGAAAGAGAAGGATGTGGCCACCAGACAGGAGAGTGGGCAGTGCCCATGTGAGAGGACTGTGTGGAAGAGGGAGATGCATGAGAGTTGTCAGAACTCAAGCCTGATGCTTGCAGCCTGCAGCCACATCATCACGCAGAGCTGTGAGTCTCTGGAACTTCTGCATTCCCCCAAAGCACTGAGAGCCAAGGCTTCCCTGGGACCCTGCCTTTTTTTTTTTTTTTTCTCTCCTCTGCCTTTAGCTACGGTTAATTCCTCTTCTTTGCCTTGGCCAGTGGCCAGCCACCCCAAGCCTTTAGGTCCATGGGGCTGCTGTGGGGTGAAGAGGATGTTGATTGGACACTGGCCTCAGGCTCCCCCCTTTGGGAGGAGCCAATGCTGATATAAATGGACCGCTGGACGCTGGAACTGAGGCACAGAGCCAGGATTTGGAGGACATGTACTGGTGCCAGGAGGCTAAGAGCCTCTCATGGTCCTACACCAGCACTCTCATTCCCCACCCCCATATAAACAAGTAAACCCAAGCATCCTGCCTGCTATCCTGTGACCCCAAAGAAAAGCAGTCGTTCTCAGGGCTTCCCTGGTGGTCCAGTGGCTAAGACTCTGAGCTCCCAATGCAGGGGGCCCAGGTTCGATCCTTGGTCAGGGAATTAGGTCCCTGTGCCACATCTAAGAGTTTGCATGCGGAAACTAAAGATCCCGTGTGCTGCAACAAAGATTGAAGATCTCGCATGACACAGCTAAGACCTGGTGCAGCAAAAAAAAATACATACATTAAAAAAAAAAGCAGGAATTCTCTCTGGAAAACTCCAGGGCACTTCCTGCTCTCCATAGGCTAGGAGTGCAGCCTTGGGTAGCACGAATGAGCCCAAACACACAGTGATCATGTCAGAGGGTGGGGGCTCCGACTCTACTGGGGAACCAGAGTGTGGATGTTGAGAGACACAGAACAGGTCTGTGCTCCTTTGATCAGAGTCCATTTTGGCCCATTTCCTGGAGGATGAAGGATCCCACAAGGGCTCTCTGAGCACCTCATGAGGATTTAGGCTCAACGCCTCAGCTAATGGTAAGATGGAATATTTGCCCTTTTTGAGTTTCTACCTTGAGGCCCATGGCGGGTAGGGGGAGACTTGCTCAGTTAGGGCAGGACTGAGCCCCTTCAACTGCCAAAGCGCCACCTTGGAATACTAACCCAAGACCCCCTTGACCCCACGTGGGGACCTGCTGATCCTGGTTCTTTGGGCTTAACAGTTAACCTGAGATTCTGACATTTAAGTTTTTTTATTTAAAAAACTTTATTTTTTGGCTGTGCCCTGCAGCATGTGGGATCTCAGCTCCCCAACCAGGGACTGAACCCGTACCCCCTTCGGTGGAAGCACAGGGTCTTAACCACCAGACCCCCAGGGAAGTCCTCTGACAATGAGTTCAATGAATTCCTCATCACCAAACAGCAGAATTTTCCATCAGTGTGCTCATGGACCCCGATTCTCACACGGGTCCACAAAGGGCCACTGACAAGCATGTCTGGGTGTCAGGGGACACCCAACAAGTTAGATCTTCTTGGCTTCCTGGAAGGGAAGGGCCTGGGGACTGTCAGCGCCGAGGGGACTTCAGCCCATTTCCTTCCAGCCCCATTTCCAGGACAGAAGGCCTCCCGTCTTCTCAGATTTCACTTTTCCACAACAGAAGGTGCAGCCGCTCGACCGCAGGCTCCCTGGTCTCGAGAGACGGAGTGGCTGCGGGCTGCAGGAAGGGGTGGATCAGGGTGACCAGCTGGGTCGCCCGCCCCCTCCCCCGCCACACAGCTGCCCTCACCCACCTGACCCTTCTCTTCTGGAGTCAACAGGGAGTTAGCAAGCAGATGCCAAGTGTCAAGTTCTGTCCTGCTTTGGGCGGAGACGAGGGCAAGGGTAGGCTGGCTGTGTCCCAGCACCACGGGGTGAACCATCTTTGCCTTTAATCAACCAGAAGCCCTCTGCCAAGTCCCAGGAACTGCCTCCTGGCCTGAGCTCTGGAAAAATGATACCGATGAGTCTATTCGTAGAGCAGGAACGGAGAGGCAGATTAGAGAACGGATTTGTGGACACAGCAAGGGGAGGTGGGGGTGGGGTACGAATTGAGACAGTAGCACTGACATAATACACTACCATGTATACAGTAGACAGCTAGTTGTTATCTAGTCGCTAAGTCGTGTCTGACTAGTTTGCAACCGCGGGGGAATGTAGCTTGCCAGGCTCCTCTGTCCATGCGATTTCCCAGGCAAGAATACTGGAGGTGGGTTGTTACTTCCTTCTCCAGGGGGTCTTCCACGACCCAGGGATGGAACCCATGTCTCCTTCACTGGCAGGTGGATTCCTTACCGCTGAGCCACCAGAGAGCCCCAGGATAGCTAGTGGGAAGCTGGTATGTAACACAGGGAGCTCAGCTCGGTGCTCTGTGATGACCTAGAAGGGTGGATTGGGGGGAGGTGGGGGGGGAGGCTCAAGAGAGAGGGAATGCATGTATACTTAGGGCTAATTCACGTTGTTGTACAGCAGAAACCAACATAACATTGTGAAGCAATTTTCCTCCAATTAAAAATAAAAAAGAGCGAACCAGGCTGAGTTGGGAATTGCTCACATGTATTTATTTCACAAGTGGGGGGGAACTTTCACCAGTAAGATGCCACCAAATGAGACACTGTGAACCCCAAACTGGGCAGGGCAGAGTTTGGTTCCGGGCCGGGCTTGTCCGGACAGCATGAGGGAGACAGATGGGAACTGGCGGAAGGGCAGCCTTCCATCTGGGGCAGCACACCGGGCAAGGCCCAGCCACGTCCTCCCGGCCAATGACGGTGGCCACCCCCCTCCCCCACCTCCGGCAAGCTTCTTCGCATCCTTCACCTGATCCGGGTGGGCAATAAAGCGGCAAGTCCAGGGCCACACCTCTACGTCTGTTCTACCATGCACTCAGACGCACACACCCGGACACACACACACACACGCACGCACTAACGCGCCCCACCACGCACACACCCTCATCCGCATGCACACGCGTCCATATATTAACTCTGATTTATAAGTGCACCCTAACCAGAGGGCAATCGGAAAAATATGATTACTCTTCCGCGAGGACTCGGCTGCCTTCTCCCGTCAGCCAGCAGAGTGCGGGGAGACACGAGATGAGCACCCTCCGGGGTCCTGGCCCCGCGTGCCGTGCTGATGGCAGTCCTTAAGTTCCAGGTGGAGGCTGTTTGCCGCCCCAGCGGCGGCAGTTCACGGCGTGTCTGGGGGATGCTTCGTCCCCGGGCAGGCGGGGGCCCCTCGCAGCCGAGGCTGGCCGTGTGCTCTCAGGCTCCCTCTTGAGGACACAGGCGGAAGAGCGGGCACATAGGCACCTTAGTGCCCAGGTGACCAGGGAAGCATCCTCCCAGGTCATCTCAGGGGTGGGAGTCCAGCGAAGTCCAAGGCCGCCGGCTGGAAAGGTTTGGGGTGGTGATCTTGGGCTGTAAGTGGGCATCTGGGCAGAGGCAACCTGGGGGAAACTGAGTCCCAGGGCCTCGCTACCTTCTTGGGGGAGGAGGAGCTAGGATGTGGCTCAGCCCCTCCCCTTTGTTGAAGGCTGGGGAGAAGGGGCTGTGAGATGAGAAAAAGGAGGGGCCCCTGCCAAGCCCGTCCTGACGGCGGGTGGGAAGATGACCAAGAGGAGATGTGATGTGTCGCTTCTTGGTACCAGGTCCACATCCAGCTGCAGAAGACTCGGCTTCTGGGTTCCCAGAGGAGGGTCAGGGGCCTTTCCCAGGCATGAGCCTCGGGAAGCTGGATGCCTGATGAAGACGCAGAGTCTCCACCGGGGACCCCGGGCTGCCCTGGAGAAGCCCCACTGAGCACCCCCGCCCCCCGGTGTCTTGCTGTTTATCTCCCGGTGTGGCTGGTCCAGAGCACGGCGGGCCCTGTCCCGGCGGCCCGGCTCCCCAGACTACTTGATGGCGTTCTTGATCGTCCACCTCTGCCCCGTGCAGCTGCGGAGCGTGAGGTCAATGCCCGCCAGGCCTCGGTTCTCCACCTCCAGGCAGCGCCCCGTGCCTCTGTTCATGATGGCGCCGTTCTGGGAGGATGCGAGGAGGAGAGAGAGACAGACAGAGAGGAAGACAGAGAGACAGCGATAGGGCCAGAGAAAGATGGACGACAGAGACAGAGAGACAGAGAAAGACGGACATCAGAGACGGAGAAGAGAGGACAGAGAGACAAAGAGAGAGAGAGAGACAGAGAGGGAGACAGAGAGACCGCAACGGAGAGACAGATAGGGTCAGAGAAAGACAGACAACAGACAGAGACAGAGAAAGATGGACATCAGAGACAGACAGAGAGACAGAGAGAAGGACAGAGAGACAGAGAGGTAGAGAGACAAAAATAGAGAAAGATACAGAGGATGAGAGAGCCAGAAAGAGGAGAGGGAGACAGACAGCGCGTGATAGACAGACAGAGAGGACCACAGAAAGACAACAGAGACAGAGAGACAGAGATAAGGACAGACGGAGAAAGAGAGAGACAGACAGAGAAAGATCCAGAGAATGAGAGAGAGAGAGAGAGACAGAGAGAGAGAGAGAGACACAGAGAGACAGGGAGAACCAGAGACAGGGAAAGGAGGGGGGAGTGGGTAGAGAGAAAGAGGATTACCATAGTGCCTGGCACTAAGAGGGAAAGGCCGCTGGGGTCCCCCTGAACACGCTTTGAGTCTAGCGCCTGGCCTCAAGCTGGGAGACCTTGGTTGCACTTTGTTGCTGCCCTTCCAGGGGAAGCCCGTGCCATCCTCACCTGCTCCGGGCTGCCTGCCCAGCCTGTCCGTGGAGGGCTCACCTGGATGAAGTTCCAGCGCTTGTACAGGCTGCTCTTGACCTTGTCACAGTCCAGGAGCTGGGGCAGCCGACTCTTGGCGTTGTCCACCAGGCAGCGGGTGTCAGGGAGGAGCGTGGTGGTCCCCAGGGCACCCAAGTGCAGGAAGCCCTCCTTGGTGTAGCGAGCCAGCTGGGGAGAAAGCAGAGCAGCAGGGCCGTGGGAGGCAGAAGTGAGACCACGAGGGGACATGGGTGCCCCAAGACTGTCCAGGCTGCAGTCCCGGCCACTGTCTCAGGCCTGGCACTGCCCCCCACCCCACCCCAGCCCCACTCATAGGAGCGCTCTGCCCAGGAGGCCCTCAGCTTGCGAAGCCTGGACGCAGATTCCCCGGGCCCTTCTCTGACTTCTTCCTAAGCATATCCACGGTCAGTGTTTCAGGAGTCTGGCCTTCTGTTCAACCACGCGGGGAGCAGGAATAAATGAAAAAGCAGGATATTCAAATTCTAATGTTGGCTCTGCTTCCAGCTGGCTGGGCCAACCTGAACAAGTCACTTAACTCTCTGAGCCTCCATTTCCTCCTCATTTGTTAACTGGGATCAATTAAATCTACCCTACTGCAAAAGGGCCCAAAGAGGCAGCTCACTGAAGAAGAAACAGGCATGTTAAAAAGCATTCAACATGTTAAGTGTTAAAATAAACAAAAATCAAAACAATGAGACACTATATTTTTCAAAAAAGAGATTATTTGTATTTTGTCAAGGTAAGCCTAAGATGGGCTGGAAGGACGGTAAATGACTACCACCTTTTGAAAAGGAATTGCAAAATATGAACTCTGCACTTTTAAAATGTTTCTCTCCTTTGATCCAATCAATCTACTTTTAAAAATCTTGGGAATTCCCTGGAAGTCCAGTGGTTAGGACTTGGTGCTTTCAATGATGAGGGCCCAGGTTCATCCCTGGTCAGGGAACTAAGATCCTGTAACTGTGTGGCACAGCCAAAAAACAAACAAACAAACAAAAAACCTTCCAACTCCCCAAGAAAATAATTATAACTGTGAACAAAAGTTTATGTAGGGAGGGTGGGGGAAGAGGAGGACCTGGATGAAGGCAGTCAAGAAGTACAAACTTCCACCTATGAAATAAGTTAAGTACTAGGGATATAATGTACACCATGATAAATATAATTAACACTGCTGTTTATTACATATGAAAGTTAAAACAGTAAATCCTGAGTTCTCATCACAAGAAAAAAATTTTTCTTTTTCCATTTCTTTAATTTTGTATCCGTGTGAGTTGATGGATGCTCACTAAGCTTACTCTGATAATCATTTCAAGATGTAAGTCAAATCATTATGCTGTACACCTTAACCTTATACAGTGCTGTATGCCAGTGACATCAGTAAAGCTGGAAGAAAAATTTACATACAGGGTATTTTGCATGCTCACTCAGTCGTGTTTGACTGTTTGTGACCCCAAGGACTGTAGCAAGCTCCTCTGTCTATGGAATTTTCCAGGCAAGAATACTGGAATGGGTTGGTGTTTCCTGCTCCAGGGGATTTACTGCAATGTTATTTCTAATGATGAAAAGGCAGAAATATCCTAAATGTGCAGTCCAGTGCTGGGCCTTGCCCTGTGCTCCACGTAGTTCAACAAATGGTAGGTAGCATGAGGTGGATTGCCAAAGTGGCCACATCTTTCTGGGTGACATGACTTTGCTGGAATTTCCATTAAGAAGTGGAGTCTCTGTTCTCATCCTGGAATACTGGTTGGCCTTGTGACTTGCCTTGCTTTGACCAACCGAAAGTAGCAGAAAGGAGGATGTGTTTGTTCCTGGTATACAGCTTGCAAATTTCTACCCTCCTGGAACCCTACTGCCACCGTGGCAGTAAGCCCAGGCTGGCCTGCTAGAGGATGATAGACATGTGGTTCAACCAACCAGCTGGTCAACCATCAGACGAATAAATGAGGTCATCATGATGAGACAGCGTTCAGCCAGTCTGCTAGCTGATGGGAGACACATGAGTGAATCCAACCCAAAGCATCTGAGCCTGGTCCAGATCACTGCTCACCTGATCTTTAGACTCATAAGCACTAATACACGTATACTGTTCTTTGCCACTAAGGTTTGGGGGTAGTTATTACACAGCAGTAGCTCTCTGATACACAGATAATGTCACCCTTTGCACAACTAATTGTGAGTCCATACTAGTTTGGTGTCTTGGCCCCTCTTGCCTGCTCATGTTGTTTAAATCCCTGTATTCTAATTTTTGAACAAATACATTCACTTGTCTTTCACATTCCTTTGGGGGCAGGAACTGTGTCTTATTTCATTCCTTCCTAAGAGACAATCAGAGACCAAGGGCTCCCGGCATGTTTGTGAATGAGCATATGACAAATGTGATGAACATCAACATTTACAAAATGCAGCCACGGCTATTTCCTGAAACTCCATAAGCATGTCCTCTGTGTGCCCAGCCTAGGGACATGCAATGGAAACACAAGGATGAGGCTGTGTTCCCACTGAGATGATTCCAGTGCAGGCTGGCGAGATGCAAGCACAACCTTCCTGTTTGTTCTCACGATCCTATGAGGGGCTGGAGCTGCAGTGATATCAATAAACAAGAGATCCCTAATCCATTACAAAATAATATTACCAGCCAGCATGTGTTGGAGGCATCCTTGGCCCCAGAGAAGAAATAATGTAATTTCTACAACAACCTATGGATTAAGTGCTACTACCCTTCCTGTTTCAAAGGAGAGGAAACAAGCCTGAAGACATCTGGTCACCTGCCTGGGCTCTGGCTTTTATCCTTGGGTTCCCAGAGACCCAATGGTTGGCAGCCCTGGCCCACCCAGGAGCTGAGCAGCGGAGGGACTTCCTCTCAGATTGATCCTGGGCTTCTGAGATCCTGGGCATTTCTGGCCAGAAATGGAGCAGAAAAACAGCCCTGCTTGGGACACATGTGCCTTTTCTCCAGGGGATAAGATCCTCTGTAGGGATTTCTCTTCCAGTGAAAACTGCTCAGAAACCCTCTGCTCTGATCCCCAAAGGGAATCTTCCTGATCCCCTCAGAAACAAGTGACAGGGAGTTTATTAAATGCCAATGAGAGAGAGAGAGATGTGGTTAACATGTGTTTTAAATCCAAATTAGTTTCAAATCAGAGTAATTGTTACAGGCAAAATGGTTAAAAAAAAAAATCAGAAGCCCTCCCCCATTCCTCCTTTGGCAATGTCTCTCTGAATATATTCAAATTCACCAAATGCAAAGTGATGAATGACAGCAAGCTGCCTTTATGTTCAGGGGAAAGATATACACAGCTGCTTATTGAAATTATGAATCAATCCATTATCCAGCAGGCACACGAGCAGCGCTAAGAACATTAATTAACTGAGCGTATCTGTGACCCAGATGTTTAAAGAGCGAAGCTAAATGCCACTGGGATTAGAAGCTCTCCTTTCTGAGGTCTTTCAGGCCATGAAAGCAGGGAGACCCAGACTTCCAAGACCTGTAAAGGCCAGCCCCCAGCCCCCAGCCAGGTGGGCAGGGCAGGAGAGGAGGGCACTGCAGGATTTCCGTTCTAGGGGAGGGCGGTTTCTCACACAGGGAATGGATGCTTGGTTTGTTTCCACTTTGGGGCTATTCTAAATTACACCACTATAAACAGTCACGTAGAAGTTTTGGTGTGAACATTAGTTCTCTTGGTTATACAGGTTTTCTCTCTCACTCTTTTTTTTTTTTTTTTGCCCACTCTATACGTGGGATCTTAGTTCCCTGGGTTGGATCTTAGTTCCCCAACCAGGGATTGAACCCTTGTCCCCTGCATTGAAGTCTCAACCACTGGACCATCGGGGAAGTCCCCTCTTGGGTGTACAGTTGACTATTGAACAACACAGGTTTTGTCTACACAGGTTCACTTATTCGTGGATGGTTTCAAGAAATATGTATAATATGATTGGTTGGTTCAATCTGCAGGTTTGCAACCACAGGTAAGAAGGGCCAGCTTCTTATGCATTTCCTCTAAGATCCCAGCTGATTGTGGGACCTGAACTGCTGAAGTAGGCTTGTCACTGGTCCTCTTCCCTCCAGCCCTTCCCTGTTTCCATCTTTCCTCCCCGATCCTGTACATTCAAATCCTACCATTCTCTGCCTCCACCTGCAGTGGCTCCCAGTGTCCACAGATTTACGAATACACTTTCTGAACCATGATCTTTTGCTATAGGTTCCCCAACTCATCTTTTCAGTCTTAACTCTTGGCTTCTTGCCTTAGTCTGACAGACGACTTGAAGATTCTCAAAAACAGCCAAGAGTCTTCTCTGTATACATGGGACATCTCTGGTGGTCCAATGGTTAAGAATCTGCCTGCCCATACAGGGGACACAGGTTCGATCCCTGGTCTGGGGAGATTCCACATGCTGAACGGCATCTAAGTCCGTGTGGCACAACTACTGAGCCCATGCTCTCGAACCTGCGAGCTGCAGCTACTGAAGTTCGCTCACCCTAGAGCCCTTGCTTCCCATCAAGAGAAGCCTGTGCGCTGCAACTAGAGAATAATTTGCCGCACCTAGAGAAAGCCTGTGCAGAGCAAGGAAGACCCGCACAACCAAAAATGAATAAAATTATTTTTTAAAATTCTTATTTTGAAACCTAATCCCCCCAATTATACCTACTCTTACCCCATCTCCCTTCCTTCCACAAAGCCACCCCATCATGTGATCTATTTTAATTTATATATTTCTATGTTCTATTAATGTGTCTTTCCCTGTTAGAGATTTTTGTCTTTGTTGTTGTTTCAGCACCGCAGCATTCTACTCATTTTTACATACCATAAGGACCAAGAAAAGTATCTTGCAAAAAGCAAATGCTCTATAAATGTCTTTTGAATTGAATAGGATTATTTTAGATTTGGCTGCTGGGCCCATGAGGAGAAATAAATGTCATTATCCACAACCGTAATGCATTAGGAAAAAAAAAAAAAACCCTTTGAGCTCAAATACAATTAATTCTCATTTAGGAGAAAAAGGAATTTTCTATTTGAAATGTTGAAGAGGTGCATAAAACTATTAACCCACATTTAACAGCCTTGAGGGAAAACTAAAATATGCAGGTTATAGCCAAATAAACAAAAGCCAGCCAAATAATTGTGGAATGACTTTGGAACACAGCAAAACCTATCAGATTGTCAATAAACATATGGCTCACAATTGCTTTCATATTAAGGGTCTCTCTCATCATTTCAAAATCAGGCCCAGTCAGGATAGAAAACCACTGGTAAATGAAAAATGCAGTTTATCTAGCTTCTACCCAGGAGACAGAGAGATGGGTTCCATTGATTCAGAACTGCTCTGAGGTGAATTTCTCGGTTTGTTGTGTGGCTGACGCCATGAGAGTGGTTTCTGGGGACTATGAGTACACGTGTACATTTTTACAAACAGACTTTCTTCATCACTGTCCAGGGCATGCCAGAACTCAATTCAATACAGAAAAAAAAAATTCAACTGTATCAGAGTGTATGCACAGTGGCTGTGTAGGATTGGGTGGAGGAAAGGAGCAGGAGGAATCTTTAGGGATGACAATGCAAATGCAGACATACACACTAACATACGTAAAACAGATAGCCAGTGGGAATTTGCTGTATGACTCAGGGAACTCAAATTGGGGCTGTGTGACAACCTAGAGAAAAGGTGGGATGGAGTGGGAGGTGCGAAGGAGGCTCACGAGGGAGTGGACATGTGTATACCTATGGCTGATCAATGTTGATGTATGGCAGAAACCGACACAATATTGTAATTGCCCTTCAATTAAAAATAAATTTAAAAAAATGGAAATGCAACAGAAATTTTTCTGTATTTTGATTAAGCAAGGGATTTCTTTTTTAAATTAATTTTTATTTTTTAGTTTGTTTTGCTTTACAATACTGTATTCATTTTGCTATACAATGACATGAATCAGACACGAGTGTACATGAACTCCCAATCCCGACCCCCACCTCCCCCCTCCCGCCACACACCATCTCTCTGGATTATCCCCGTGCGTCAGTCCCAAGCATCCTGCATCCTGCATCGAACCTAGACCGGCGATTCATTTCACTTATGATATCATACATGTTACACTGCCACTCTCCCAAATCATCCCACCCTCTCCCTCTCCCACAGAGTCCAAAAGGCTGTTTTATACATCTGCGTCTCTTTTGCTGTCTTGAGTACAGGTTTATCATTACCATCTTTCTAAATTTCATATATATGTGTAAGTATACTGTATTGGTGTTTTTCTTTCACATTTGAATCAGTTCTAATGAGGTAGATTTATTTCCTTCCAGCTTTAATTTTAAATTTCTAGAAACCAGATTTTTGAATGCAATTAAGGCTGGCTGAAATGAACATCCAGCTGCCCCAAAAGTGCTTCAATCTAAAACAGTCTTTTAAATAGTATTTGAAGGTTAAATGGATTAATACATGTATTGGGTTTTAATCTTCTAATGAACAAGCACTTTTGTGCTAAGTCCTCATTAAGAATTCTTTATTCTCCCTCCAACAGATGACATTAAAATGTCCCATTGTGTTCTTCTGAATTCTTTTCAGACAGTGGTAGACCTTGAGATATATTGATCATACTTTAAAAAAGAGTTAATTATCTGAATAGATGGTACATGATATCATTTACATAGCATATTTATATAGAAATTCTCAGAAAATAGATAAACAAGATTTACCACAGGAGTGGTTCATTCTGTCCTTCCCTTACTCTATTGCCAACAGTGGTCTTGCCTGAAAATTTATCCATATCCTTCTAAAGTCCATTTACAGTTTTGAAAGTTATAAAGTAATAAACTCCATAAGCATTCTACATATCAGTGAAGTAGTAATTCTGATATTTGTCTAAAGATTGCCTCATTCATTCATTCTAATATTTGCCTGATGTTCCTCATATCTACTGATTTGAAGATATCTTTTATTCCTTATCCTGGTGGTAAAATCCTTCATTTTGAGACTTCACCAGAAGAGAATAATATCAAAGGGGACCGATGCATTGCAACTTTGAAGAATTACAAGAGAAATCTTGTTGCAAAGGCTCATAAGCAAGAAAGGAATATGCTATGACCTCCACAATCCTGTTTCAGAGTGAGAACTAATAGATATTTGCAAATAAATGAAGGGATTAAATTAGAACAGCAACTTTTTTTTTTTCCTTTCAGTTCAGTGCAGATAGTGATTGTCAGACAAAAAATATTATCTCAAATATTTCCTAGTCAGCAAATGTTATCACACCCCTCACCTAATTTTGGAGATTTTATCATACCTAGCAGCAATATTGTGGATTAAGATCTGCAACTGTTTCACGGTTATAAGGTCCTGAAAATAAGATAATTAGAGCATTCTGAATGCTCACTCTTCCTGTTGGAATTATATTAATATTATCATCTCATTTTTTGTTTGTCTCTTCCTCATAACAGCATTCCCATCTTAGCACTTAAGCAGAAAGCTTTACTTGTTATGGTTGTTTCACAGTTGATTCCATCCTTTGACTTCCTGTTTTCACAATTTGTCAACCAATCAAAGAGATGTGTGGTTTGAAAGCATGTGTCAACTGAACAGATAGCAAGAATAAAATGCATATATACATCCCAAAGACTTGTGTCAAAATTGGTAAGATTGCACAAGGCAGGAACCTTGGGGATGGCATGCTAACAGAAGAAAATTGTCAGAAATTAGTTCATTCAGTCTAGTATCTGGGCTGTAATAAGCCACGTCTTATCTCCTTTGGCCAGTGGACAGCTTCTAATTGGTAAGGGTCCAAGGTAAGGCAAACAAATGCAGGGAAACCTGTCTGCCTGGCTTTATACATCAGCAAGATAGCCTATCGTACATCAACGGACAGGCTTCAAGTTGACAACAGGAAAAATGTGACTCAGCTTATACAAAAGGGGAAGTCCCGGTTTTGGGCTCAAACAATGGGCCTGTCATTTTACGGTCCTGATGGTCTGTCTTACTGTTTTGGAAGATATGCAGGGCAGAGGACTCAGTATTCTTCCCTGGGTCCAGACAGGGCACTGAATGTAGACTGAGGGAGAGGTATTATTCAAGGGTGAGAGCAGAGCAGAGGAAGCAATGCAGAACTTGTGGTTAGGTTGGTAAAATGACACCTCAGATTCCAGGAATACTTCATTTGGGTATGGGAACAGGATAGGCCCGACAGCAAAACAGAAGCAGTGCAAAATCCTCCTGAGAATGGTGGGACATCAGAACGAATGAAACAAAGACAGCAGTCTATGAGGGCGATGCTTATTTTCTGCTCCCATCCCCATACATCTGCAATTCCCCCTGCAGAAGCTCAGTTTTATTTCAAGTCAGCAACTATCTGTTCATCGAAGCAAAAACATTTCTGTGATGTGACGCCAAACACCACGTCCATGTGGTTTACTATTTGTCTGACATGTTTTGTTATTTGAATTTGGGGGGAAATTCTTAAGACCTATATGGCTGAAGAGACCTTTATTTCTCAGACAACTGAACTCCATATTATGTAAATGACATCACTGGGCAGACCTCATTGTAAAGTCATGGTTTCTGACCACCAGGCCACCATCACTGTCTATGCTCATAGGTTGCCCATAATCCCTGCCTTAAAGTGTCACTTAACTTCACTGTGTCCAGTTCTTCTATACTGAATTTTGTGAAGCTTGCATCCTTGTCCTTTCTTGTGGTGTAGTGATAAAATGGTAAATGTGGGCAATACAGGCCTTTTGTTGAAACACGGACTTACTAACAGGAACTGAGAGGAGTGGCTAAATATTGCTGGGGCCTCAGACTTTTATGGGAAAGACAATGGCAGTCATAAAATAGTCATTGGGAAGAACATGAGTTTTCTTAAGTTTCAACTCCTTTAGATGTCATTGGGAAAAATGTTATTTTTGACTGAATTATTTTTAGAGTATTACAAATATATTTTATTGTTTTCTTGTGATTTATGGTCAGATGTCCTGGTCCATGGTACATAACACCCCAAAAGGCTATTAAAAATGGCTTCTCACTATTGGTAGGATCACATCTTCCTCATCTTTGGTCTTTGGAATATAGTCAGGATTTGTCAATCATTTAATAAACATATTTAGTTGAATGCATACATTTTCAAATATGTTTTGATTAGTTTGAAAAGTCCCAAGGAAAAGAGAGATATAATGTGATAAGACTGACAGAGAGCAAGGATTAAAACCATAAAACTGGAATTCCCCCTCCTGGGCCAGAAATTATAGTTCTGATTGCTTTCCTTTGGATGCCACAGAAATACAGAATGAAGGAAAAAACCCAGTTAAAGAAGTCTTTAGCAGCAGCAAAAAGATCCTGTGAGTTTTCCGCAGTAAATTTAGATAATTTAAACTTCCTACAGGGGAGAACGTTTAGGAAATAGGAAAAGTTTTGACTTCCTACCACCCACAAGGTTTCCAGAACCTTCCTTGATCTCAGATAAGCACTGAGCTCCCTCTCCTCCTTGCCCCATTCTCGAGTCCTGTGCTTCTCCTTTCTCTGTTCCTGTTCTCAGTCTCCCACGTCACACAGCAGTAACAAAATGACTAAAACCTTACTCACTGAATTTACTGCATGAGCCAAAAGCAAGTGCTCTGGCAGCTCAGCCAACTAACCACATCTTCTGAATCTCAGACAGCACTGACTGAAAGTTCTCCATGGAGTTGGGGGAGGAAAGCGTCATACATCATTTCTCAAATATTCACTTGGCTAACCCCAACATCTCCTTAAGTCTAGTCAAACCTCACCTTCTAAATGAGACACACTCCGACTTTTCTATTTAGTGCTGCAAATGGCCCCACCTCCAGCTCCAATCCCGGCACTCCTGATCTTTCTTACTCTACATTCTTTCTTTTCTGTGGCATTTATGCTCTCCTATATTAGCATGTCTACTTATTATTATTACTCTTTCTTTGGCTGTGCTTGGTCTTGGTTGCTGCATGCGGGCTTTACCTAGCTGTGGAGTGCAGGGGCCATTCTCCAGCTGTGATATGTGGACTTCTCATTGCAGTGGCTTCTCCTGGGGCAGAGAACAGGCCGTAGGGTAAGCTGGCTTCCCTGTTGTGGTATATGGGCTTATTGCCTTGTGGCATGAAGGACTTCCTGGACCAGGGGTCTAACCCGTGTCCCTTGCATTGGCAGGTGGATTCTTAACCACTGTACCACCAGGGAAGCCCCAGCATGTCTACTTATTATATTAATTTTCTGTTCCCGCTTCCTACTCAAATGTAAGTTCCACAAGGGCAGGGTTCTTAATTTGTTTACCAGTGTATCCCAAGCCCTAAGAAATATGTGTAGCACATAGCAGATGCTCAATAAAGATTTGTAAGATGAATGATTGAATATAAGTCTACAGCCCCATTTTAGCTAAGTTTTTGAGTAGGGCTGCTATAATCTCAGTGGAATTTCATTAGGGTTCTGGAAAAGAGTTATAACCAAAGTCCTATTGTGTACACTAATAGGAAGGCAAGCCACAAATGAAACATCAAGAGGACGTTCAGTTAAATTCAATACATTAAGCTTTTTTTTTTGAAACTGAAGTATAGTTGAATTTCAATGTTTTATAAATTTCTGCTGTACAGCAAAGTGATTCAGTTATACAAATACATACATTCTTTTTTTATATTCTTTTCCACTGTGTTTTATTATAGGGTGTTGAATATAGTTCTCTGTGCTACAAAGTAGGACATTGTTGTACCAAGATTTAAAAAGTGCCTATTTGGTCCAGGAACTTTGCTGGGTACTAGAGAGACAGAGATGAATCAGCTGTTGCTTCTGCTCTCAGTTTATCATCTATTAGAGACACAGGTGTGTGAAGAAAGCCTCACAGTACAGTGTGATTGGTGCTAAAATGGCAATATAAAGCAAGAGCAATGACATGAAAAGTTCCATTGAGCATCACACAATTCCACTGAATATTTGTCTTTCCTAGTGAGGTAGTCAAAATAGATCATGGGAGAGGGCTGAAGGGAATCAGGGCACCAAGAAGAGACCTTATGTGAGCTGGCAGCTTCTCTCCTTTCATTAGAATGGAACCTTGTCATTAGGACATTTTCTTGCCTCTGGTATCACAAGTTGAGCCGCAAGTAGAGCTGGAAGAATGAATTGGTTAAACTGAAACTCATCTGTTGAGTCTGTTGGCTTCCAGGTCTCTGGTTAGCATATAGGCCTCTTTCCTTTTCCCATGGCCGTTCCCGCAGGTTTTAGGTCTCATCATATCTGTATCTGCCCAGCCTGTTTAATGAGGTTCTGAATAAATCAGTCTCCTTGTGATAGCTTCTCATACGCTTCATCTTTCCTTCTATCATTCTAGAAAACCAGTCTGTTTTGCATTTTCTTGGTATTGCTTTATTCTTGGTTATTTGTATCTTGACTTATCTTTTCTGAATGAGAAGCAGATGGCAGATGACTCATCAGTACAATCATTATGACTTTCTTTGCTGCTCATAACTTCAGATTCCTGGCCTAAATGTTTCTTACCACTTCTGCTTCAGATGAGTCATATGACTTCAGGTGGTGGCTTAGAATCACTGCTTTCTCTGCTCAAACTAGTTCCAAGAATCTGTTTATAGGTGGTCTGATGGAGATTTAGAAGTTATGCTGCTAAACAGACCCCCCACAGTGAGAAGACTGGGAAGAAGTTCTCCTTTTGTGGTATCTTATTTCTATTGGTTAACAAAAGATTGTCCTGTTGATCATTTGTGTGTGTGTGTGTGCGCGCGCGTGCACACACATTTCTGTGTGTCTGTGTGTGGCTCAGTCTTGTCTGACTGTTTGAGACCTCATGGGCTATAGCCCACTGTCCATGAAATTTCCCAGGCAAGAATACTGCCCTTTCCTCCTCCAGGGCCTCTTCCCAACCTGGGGAGGGAACCCACCTCTCCTGCGTCTCCTGCATTGGCAGGCCAATTCTTTATCACTGCCTCACCTGGAAAGTCATATATTAATCATTATCATTATCCTAAATATTTAAAAACCATCCAAAGATCTCATGAGTGAAGACTTAAAATCTATCTTAGGTATCTATTTCTATTTATTATGCTCTCTGTGGCTTTGGAAAGTGAGAAACCAACGAGTTACACCTCATTTTTGTGAAGCTTTTACGATTTCTTAAGATAGAGGCTGGGAAACACAAGGGAAAGTACCTAACCATCTGCCTACAATGTGCTAGTATAGGCTTCTTTGGGTCAATTTATTTTTGCATACCCAGTTTCTAACACAGAGTTGCACATACAGTAGATACTTAGTAGATGTTCTAAATTAGTGAATAAAAGAAGGCATGGGTTGGCCTGCTTAGTGATGTGAGGAACGACATTGAACCTGGAATCCAATTTACATGTGTGTGGGAAGGTAGAATTATACCAGTCAGTTTTCTACTAATGTGAGATATTATAGGGCAAACTGAACAGCTGAGACTTTTAATAAAATGTGTTAGCATTACATCTTTTTCCTTAGTTTATAAGGAGGGAAAACTGCCTTAGGCATATACTGAGTAAGTACCACCTACAAAGTACAATTTGAGGAGCTGTAAATAAGAATCCCTTGGATGCCTCCCATGAAACAGTTTTCCTTTTATACCTGGTCAGTAATTCCCATCAATAGGGCTGGTCTGCAAAGTCAAGGAATGTGATCTTCATAGAGAGCACACATCTATTCAAGTGAAAAGAGAGTGTTAAGAATTTTCTCAAGCCTTCTCCTTTTGTGGGTCTTTTTCACCTTGATTAGCACATAGGTATAAATCATAGGTAGAATTTCTCAAAGTATATTCTGTGCATTCCTGTGCCACCTATACTCCAAGCTCAGCTGTCATTGTTTATCTCCGAACTCTGTCTAATTTTTCTTCATGGTGCTTATTACTACCTGAAATCATGTACTATTTTAGTTTTTACTATCTGCTTTCATCACTAATAGTATAAACTCTTAGAGGACAGGGACTTGTTCATGACTTTTTAGACATGAAAATAGTGTTTGGTGTATATTAGATACTTTATAAATATTTGAATAAATGAAGGAATGTCATGATGTGAAAAAAAGACTTCTGTGAACAAATTTATTTTGAAAATGTTGGACAATGATAAACAGGTTTATCTACAGCAGGGCTCATTGGGTATTTTAGCAAACTAATTTATTATGAATCCCAAGAAGGGCAAAAATATGTTGTGTTTCCTTAACTTCTTTTATCACAGAGTTTTTTTTTTTTTTTTTTTTTTTTAGTGATAATGTTCTAATGTAATGAGTTAAGTGCATTTCAGTGGAGAGACCAAATAGGGGAGATCTCAGAGGATCACTCCTGTAGGAGATGATACAAATTAAATTTTGTTTATCATTGATTTATTGAAACTTCAGCACCAAGAAGTGTAAAAATTGCTTTATATATCCATTCATTCATTAAACAACTATTTATCAAGCACCTACTAAGTGCACAATACTTTTTAAGCATGTAGGCTATATCGGTGAGATTAAAGATAAACAAACTAAAAAAATAAAAATTAATTCAAAAAAAAAATAAAATAAAAATGTCTTCACAGAGACATCTAGAAAAAAAAAGATAAATAATAACTATTATCTACCCTCATTTACATTTGATGAAACAAAGATAGAGATCTTTTAACTTGCCCAGGGTCAAGTTTTTGTTTAATATTTATTTGTTTGACTACTTCAGGTCTTAGTTGTGGCACATGGGGATCTTTGATCTTCATTGCAGCGTGTGGGATCTTGAATTGTGTCATGCAAATGCTTCATTATGGCATATGGGATCTAGATTCCTGACCAGGGATCTAACCTGGGCTGCCTGTACTGGGAGTGTGGAGTGCTGGCCCCTGGCCCACCAAGGAAGTCCCCAGGGTCAAGTACTTAATGAGTGATAAAGCCAGAGTTTATACTCATACAGTTCTCTCTGTAGCCCTATAAGATTCTATGCAAAGAATATCTACATTTATTTGACCTTTCCCAAGAGTGAAATGGGTTCTAGTGGCTCAGATGGTAAAGCGTCTGTCTACAATGCAGGAGACCTGGGTTTGATTCCTGGGTCAGGAAGATTCCCTGGAGAAGGAAATGGCAACCCACTCCAGTACTCTTGCCCGGAAAATCCCACGGATGGAGGAGCTTGGTGCAGGCTACTGTCCATGGGGTCGCAAAGAGTCGGGCAGACTGAGCGACTTCACTTTCTTTCAAGAGTGAAAATTTGACTATTTATATATTTTGAAAGATCCTGGAAGAATTGTCTATGAAGACTCAAGTTGTTATTCATAAAATAGAAACTCTCTTTTATGAGAAGTTTTTATAGAGAAGTATTCTGTGATGATCACATTAAATACACCTATTTTGCTTTTAAAAACCAAAAAGTGAGATGGGCACAAGTTTCTATGGAGAAGCTGGTTTTGGTTTGCAGCGCTCATCCATTGCCTTTTAGGTACCTGAGCCAACTGCTTATTTCTGGCTCTTGTTTCCCATGATTCTCAGGAGACAACATGGTCCCTTGTAACCACTGGTGGGTGGCGTGGTTGCACTTACCTGCTTGACTCTTGATACACTCACATGGCATAATTTTGGTTTTTCGCCTTTCAGTAGCATATACCATGAGTGAAGGTAGGAAGCCCAGGTCTCAGAGCCTTCCTACTTTATGACTGAATAGCATTAGGCTAATATTTAAATATTTCAGTTGCTCACTTAGTCAATAATTCAAATTCTTTGCACTTGAGTTCCCTTTGGCTCTCTAGATACACAGAGTAAATTGTTTTATAATCTGGCATTTATTTTCACTTGACTCATTTTTAAAGTCTTCTTCATTTTGTTCCTGTTCATTTATGACTCTATTAGCTTAGAGACACCATTCATTTTGTAAGCAGTGCTTTAAACACATTTCATCTATCAGGATTAATTTTGCTGAATGCACCACCAAATAAATACATTAAAAACAACTGTAACACTTCATTAATCAAAATGTCAACTTCTGCAGATGTGAAATGTCCCCCACCTTTAAAATTCTCTTCCTTTGCTTGTGAGTGCTTGTCTGTTTTGACTAAAACATAAAAAGTGAAAAGTGTTAAAAAAATACTGTTATTCTATTAGAATATGCATGCAGGATTTGAAGGTGCAATCCATTATAATTAAGGCTAATTAATTATTATATGGTCAAATGAGCAACAAATGCACATGCAAAATCTAAAAAGTTAATTATTTGAAAATTGGTTAATCAATTGTGCATTCAAATGCACATTTGTTTTAGCATGCAGACACTTTGCACTTTTATACAGGATTAGTCTAGATAAAAACCATTAAAGTAAAATAGTTTTGAAATATCTGTGCTCTATGGGGAAAGAAAATACATTAAGATCAAATGGATTGGAGTCTTAAAAACCGTAACTATTTTTCTAATAAACAGTCTTCTATTCAAATGCACATTTGTTTTAGTATGCAGACACTTTGCACTTTTATACAGGATTAGTCTAGATAAAAACCATTAAAGTAAAATAGTTTTGAAATATCTGTGCTCTATGGGGAAAGAAAATACATTAAGATCAAATGGATTGGAGTCTTAAAAACCGTAACTATTTTTCTAATAAACAGTCTTCAAAATAAAGAAAAAAAACGTTAGCATGAATACTCATTTAGAATGACAAAAAGAAATCAGTCCAGATTACCTACTTTGTGGGAGGCATTCAACATGAACATAATTAAAAGGAAATCTCCACCATGTTAAGTGGCCTGCCACCTGCATAAAGTCCCCCCAAAGCCAATATCCAGATGGAATTGCTTATTCAAAAACAAACTAGAACCATGTAAGGATGTACAAATCCCCAGCCAACTAAGGGCTTCAAGCAAGTTTTTTTCATCTTTGAATTTCACAAACCATGAAACTTAAAAAAGGGTGGGGAGGGGAGCACAAGAGACAGTCACAGTGGCAGCAACAGCAAAACGCTCACAAACTGCAGGCGAGACTGGGGAAGAATGGTTGCTAACAAATCATCCATAATGCAAGTTACCTGTTTTTTCTTTTTTTACAGATTCATCAGGGAGTCCAATCTATTGGAAGCAGAACAAATGTTGTATTGGCTATTGAATATCAGAAATAAGAGTCTCTTGTTCATTCAACGTGATTTCCAGAAGTCCTCTATGGGAGAAACAGGAGCAAAATTGGTAAACTGAGAGAGGGAGGGCAGTGCATGGCACAGTAAAAGCCCAGAGGAGAAAATGAAGTTGTCCCACTATAACACACGCTCATTTGGGGGAAACAGACAATTAGCTTGGTTACATCAGTGGTATTAGATTAGAGCTGGTTCTGAAAGGTGATCTCATGAATCTGGACTTTATGTGATGGGTACAGGAGAGTCACTGAAGTTTTCTGGCTCAGAATCATAACTTCATTTAAGCTAAATTTACAAGAGAGTAATCTGTTTTAAAGAGATTGGAGAAAAGAAGCATTTGAAACAGGACGAATTGTTAGAGGTTATTTAGTTAACTGAGGTAAATATATCTGAACTTTGAAAGAGGAGGAAAATTGAAGCAATAGATATTAGAGACATTTCAAGGATCAAATCAACATGACAGGGACAGTCAGAGATGTCTTAAATATTTAATGCTCTAACACTGTAAAAGATGGCACCACTGGAAGAAAGAGGAAAATTGGAATAAACAGTATATTTGGACTTAAGACAATGAGTTTAGTTTTAGAAACTTTAAGGTTGAAATGGCAACAAGGCAATAAGCTCAGCTACAGGAATTAGCAGAACAGTTCTCATTACTTTAATGAGTCATCTAAATCAGGACGATTTGCTCAGAAGAAAAAGGTTTGAGGAGGGGAATAAAAGGTCTAAATACTCTCAGGTGACAGAATAAAAGTGTAAGAATAGTAAGAAAAAAAGAGGAATCAGCAAAAGAAGCAGGAAATGTATTGCTTACCTCCAGACTCTTTTTTTTTTTTTTAAAGGCAATTATTTTAGCAACTATTTAATCTGTTTTGTTGTTACTTGTGGCCAAATAATTGATAAAAAACTGAGATTTTGAGCACTTATGACATTGCCATATTGATGAATTGAGTAGAAAAATTTTCTGGAGAAAAGACAGATTAGTTCTCTAGACTGACCATCTTGAGCCTAAAACACTGGGTAAAATATAGAAAAACACTCTTTAATCGAATTCATTAGAAAATAAAGAAGGATTACTCAGGCAAGAGATTGGGGTATACCTGGCTACCTAGATATGTAAATGAACCATACTGAGTAGTTAAATATTGGTTTTTGTGAGTCTTTAAAATTCAAGGAAGGAAAAAACATTCTGGAAGCCACTTAAAGTGAAAGTCTAATTTAAAAATCCCTTCCTTATACATAAAACTGGAGTCACAAAAGACTCTATGCCCAAAGTATGCACTGACTATAAATAAGAAGAACTGTAAGAAAAATTGTCAGTCTCAAAACTTCTTATTTAGTAGAAAAATTTTAAAAATTATCCTTTGATATTTGTAACCACAATTCAGTTTTGTAATCTAACTCATGCTACCCACTAAGCCAAAAATTTGAGTTGTGAATTCAGTTTAAAGTGTTCCAGACACTTGAATGGAACAGACAAATTCTTTCTGGAATAACCTACTTTGATACCAGGCATTAACACATTTCCACAGATAAAATTTCAGGGCATATGAGCAGTATATAATAAAAAATATTGCTAAATACAAGGAAATAAGCTATCCTGTGTGAGAAAGGAAGAAGAAACAGATGCTTAAACTTCATATTTTGGAGTTGTAAGACACACAGTATAAAAATATGAAAATATGGAGAAGGCAATGGCAACCCACTCCAGTATTCTTGCCTGGGAAATCCCATGGGCAGAGGAGCCTAGTACGCTGCAGTCCATGGGGTCGCAAAGAGTCAGACTGAGTGACTTCACTTTCAATTTTCACTTTCATGCATTGGAGAAGGAAATGGCAACCCACTCCACTGTTCTTGCCTGGAAAATCCCAGGGATGGGGGAGCCTGGTGGGCTGCCATCTATGGGGTCGCACAGAGTTGGACATGATGAAGCAATTTAGCAGCAGCAACAGCAGCATATTTCAATAAATAAAAATTAAAAAAGCGTAAAACAGAACTTATATCATCAAAAAGTATAATTACTAAAACCTCAGTGAATTGGTTGAATAATAGATTATACACATCTAAGAAAAGAACTATTAAGTCAGAAAAAAAAATTACTGAAGAAAATCTTAGTAGCTCAGAGAGACAGAGAGATGAGAAATATCAAACACAGGTCGAAATATAGCAAGAATAGACAGAAGTGGTCAGATACATATATGTGTGTGTGTATGTGGGTATATATATATATTATATATAAATATAATATATTTTTAGTTAGAATTTCAGTTTAAAGGAGAGAATGAAACAGAGGAAATACCTGGCAACATTATGGCTTGAGAACTTTCCAGAAACAATGAAAGATACTAATATCATTCAGCAAATCCAATAAATTCAAAGCAAGGCAATTAAAAAGAATCACTTAGGCGCATCATAGTAAAGCTGAAGAATGTAAAAATCATCCAGAGAATCATGTACCTTTTGAAAAGAACTCCTGGCATGCTACAGTCAATGCTATAAGCAGAATGCATAACTGCATGTCTGGAACTGCCTTCATGAGCTAGGGTCTGTTTACTCATGGACATGGACAGTTGGGTGGGCCCAAAAAAGTCCATTGTAAAATGGAAGTAGTACGTCTGGAACGGAGGATGAGCAGAGAGCAAAAGCAAGCTGGTGACTCCCATTTCATCCGCCATTGCTACACCCAATCACTTACCTCACAATTTTAGTTACCACTTAGTTGCAATACAATTACTCACTACAATTGAAGAAAGTAGGGAAAACCACTACACCATTCAGGTATGACCTAAATCAAATCCCTTATGATTACACAGTGGAAGTGAGAAATAGATTTAAGGGACTAGATCTGATAGAAAGAGTGCCTGATGAACTATGGAATGAGGTTTGTGACATTGTACAGGAGACAGGGATCAAGACCATCCCCATGGCAAAGAAATGCAAAAAAGCAAAATGGCTGTCTGGGGAGGCCTTACAAATAGTTGTGAAAAGGAGAGAAGCGAAAAGCCAAGGAGAAAAGGAAAGATATAAGCATCTGAATGCAGAGTTCCAAAGAATAGCAAGAAGAGATAAGAAAGCCTTCTTCAGCGATCAGTGCAAAGAAATAGAGGGAAACAACAGAATGGGAAAGACTAGAGATCTCTTCAAGAAAATTAAAGATACCAAGGGAACATTTCATGCAAAGATGGGCTCAATAAAGGACAGAAATGGTATGGACCTAACAGAAGCAGAAGATATTAAGAAGAGGTGGCAAGAATACACAGAAGAACTGTGCAAAAACGATCTTCATGACCCAGATAATCACGATAGTGTGATCACTCAGCTAGAGCCAGACATCCTGGAATGTGAAGTCAAGTGGGCCTTAGAAAGCATCACTATGAACAAAGCTAGTGGAGGTGATGGAATTCCAGTTGAGCTCTTTCAAATCCTGAAAGATGATGCTGTGAAAGTGCTGCACTCAATATGCCAGCAAATTTGGAAAACTCAGCAGTGGCCACAGGACTGGAAAAGGTCAGTTTTCATTCCAATCCCAAAGAAAGGCAATGCCAAAGAATGCTCAAACTACCGCACAATTGCACTCATCTCACATGCTAGTAAAGTAATGCTCAAAATTCTCCAAGCCAGACTTCAGCAATACGTGAACAGTGAACTCCCTGATGTTCAAGCTGGTTTTAGAAAAGGCAGAGGAACCAGAGATCAAATTGCCAACATCCGCTGGATCATGGAAAAAGCAAGAGAGTTCCAGAAAAACATCTATTTCTGCTTTATTGACTATGCCAAAGCCTTTGACTGTGTGGATCACAATAAACTGTGGAAAATTCTGAAAGAGATGGGAATACCAGGCCACCTGACCTGCCTTTTGAGAAATCTGTATGCAGGTCAGGAAGCAATGGTTAGAACTGGACATGGAACAACAGATTAGTTCCAAATAGAGAAAGGAGTACATCAAGGCTGTATATTGTCACCCTGATTTTTTAACTTATATGTAGAGTACATCATGAGAAATGCCGGGCTGGATGAAGCACAGCTGGAATCAAGAGTGCTAAGAGAAATATCAGTAAGCTCAGTATGCAGATGAGCCCACCCTTGTGACAAAAAGTGAAGAAAAACTAAAGAGCCTATTGATGAAAGGGAAAGAGGAGAGTGAAAAAGTTGGGCTAAAGTTCAACATTCAGAAAACTAAAATCATGGCATCCAGTCCCATCACTTCTTGGCAAATAGATGGGGAAACAGTGGAAACAGTGGCAGACTTTATTTGGGGGGGCCCAAAATCACTGCAGATGTTGACTGCAGCCACAAAATTAAAAGATGCTTACTCCTTGGAAGGAAAGTTATGACCAACCTAGCATATTAAAAAGTGAGACATTACTCTGCCAACAAAGGTCCATCTAGTCAAAGCTATGGTTTTTCCAGTAGTCATATATGGATGTGAGAGTCATGTATGGATGTGAGATAAAGAAAGCTGGGCATCGAAGAATTGATGCTTTTGAACTGTGGTTTTGGAGAAGACTGTTGAGAATCCCTTAGACTGCAAGGAGATCCAAACAGTCCACCCTAAAAGAAATCAGTCCTGACTATTCATTGGAAGGACTGCTGCTGAAGCTTAAACTGCAATACTTTGGCCACCTGATGTGAAGAACTGACTCATTGGTAAAGACCCTCGTTGCTGGGTAAGATTGAAGGCCAGAGGAGAAGGGGACAACAGAGGATGAGATGGTTGGATGGCATCATGAACTCAATGGACATGAGTTTGAGTAAGCTCCAGGAGTTGGTGATGGACAGTGAGGCCTGGCACGCCATGTCCATGGGATCGCAGAGTCGGACATGATCAAGAACTGAAGTGAGCTGAATACACACACACACACACACACACACACACACGAACACACACAATTGATAGTCTTGCTATCTATTACAGAATGTTTGCATCTGAAGAGTATTATACTAAATGAAGTAAGTCAGACAGAGAAAGATATATACTGCATAATCTCACTTATATGTGGAATCTAAAAAACAAAAGAATAAAACAAAATGAAGACAGACACATAGATACAGAAAACTAACTGTGCTTGCTAGAGGAAGGGACATAGAGGATTTGGGCATAATAAGTGAAAATAAGATTAATATGTATAAACCTTCAGTTATACAATAAATAGGTCAAAGTAAGTTAATATACAGCATAAATAATATGATTAACAGTATTCTAATAACTTTATATATGGACAAATATTTGCTAGATTTATTGTAGTGCTTTCATAATGCATTCAAATGTCAAATCATTATGTAGCGCACCTAAAACTATCATAATATTTTATGTCACTATATTTCAACAACAAAAAAGTCAATAAATAGAACATATTTTAAAAATTCTCAGAGTTACTTCTGAAATTGCAGGGCTTTTGTGTCTAGACTAGAACTAAAGTACAAAGCAACATATCCAATCAACATATCCAGTTAACATATCTAATAAATGGTAAAACTCAGGAAAATACATCCTTGTATGGAGATCCATATAAAATAATAAAAATAATAATGAAGTGTAAGACTTGCAACTCTTCAGTTAAACCATTAGAAACCATTGTAAGGTGATTAATTGGACTAATTTAAATATGGTTTTACTATGATGAAAATGAGAGTGATATGGGAAAGGCTGATGGAGTAGTCAGATCATGCATGGCATTACCAATTAAGTTTGCCATCTTGCATGGGCGAGGTATGTGGTGCCTCAAAGCAATTACAATAGTAACATCAAGGATAATTTATCATAGATCACCATAATAAATATAATAAATAATGAAAAAGTTTGAAAGACTGTAAGGCTTACCATAATGTGATACAGGGACAAGAAGAGAGCAATGCTATTAAAAAATTGGTGCTGATAGATTTGCTCTACACAGGGTTGTTATAATCTTCAATTTGTTAAAAAAAAAAAAGTATCTGCAAAGCTCAATAAAGTGAAGTGCATTAAAACCACGTATGCATGTATAATGGGAAGTCATTGCAATGTTAGTTCTAAAGGCAAAGAGATATGGGTTTGAATCCCATCTCCCCCTTACTTGACAATCAAGTTATTTTACATCTCTAATTCCCTCAGTTATGAAATGAGCATAATACAGTACCTACTCCCTGATGTTATCACTATAATTTTCAAGGCCAAGATACAGCATAAATATGACTAATGAAGTGCCTCATACATAGAATTCAATTGTATATTAAAATATAAATTACTTTCTCTGTGCTTCTGCTTTACACATATTACATTTGTCATGGTAACATTGACTTTTATAAGAATACATATGATTGTACATTATCTAAATTTCATTTAATGGTACTAAAGAGGGCATTAAATATACTTGTTACAAAGACAATGAATTGGGCCTGGTAGAGATGAAAACAATTGAACTGTATCTCTTATAGCAAACCCTTTTTATTATTACTGCTTTGACATCTGTATCCACATTGGGCTTCCCTGGTGGCTCAGACAGTAAAGCGTCTGCCCGCAATGTGGGAGACCCGGGTTGGATTCCTGGGTCGGGAAGATCCTCTGGAGAAGGAAATGGCAATCCATTCCAGCACTCTTGCCTGGAAAATCACATGGACGGAGGAGCCTGGTAGGCTACAGTCCATGGGGTCACAAAGAGTCGGACACGACTGAGCAACTTCACTTTCACTTTCACCCACATTTTCTAATGTCCTCACTACACTGCAATATTGTTATCCAGAAACCAGTATGCCTGGAAAAATTGTCTTGACCCTTCCCAAAATTTAAACTTTATGCTGGCATTTCTCCTGGAGCCTTAAGGCAGTCTCACCCTGACTCATAACCACGCCTACTGGGTCACAACACCAAATACTAGGCTCCATCCTCCCCAGGGCTGACCCCCATCTGTTTGTATTCTTCTTGCTTGGTCCATCTTTCTTCTGCTAATCACATGCCCCAGTTTTTCCATACTACACTCTCCAAAACTAACAATTCCCTTTTATTTTTAATGCTCATCAGGTACTTCCCTTACTCACTTTCTTGCTACTTCTCTTCCATGAGGAGTGGGTCCTCTTCCTTGCACCATACAAGCCATCAGTACCACAAGTATTTTTCCGGCTCCTCAGTACTAGTCCCATCCTATCAAAATTCCATTTTTCTTTGAAGCTGATACTGTCCTAGTAGATCACCTTCATCCTTGCTATCACTGTTACCACCTGCTGGCACACTTTCCCACATTCTTTGTGTAGCAGAAAAATTATCTTCTGTATTCCCATACAGAATATCCCACCATCCATGGCTTTCTAAATAGTTTCCACAAGGAGAAAACAGATATAGGCCAAATGAAGAAATTAATCAAAATATCTGAAAAGATTTTTGTAAATTTATAGAAGTGAAGAAATTCTTAAAAGTGATAGAATTTTAGCTAGTCTCTTGAGAAAGAAAAATATTATCAAATTATAAAAGCTTTCTCTTTTTTGAGCAAAATCAAGTTATTTTATTTCATTATTAAAAATTTATTATTTCTGAAATTAACTTGATTATGTTCAAGTATTTTTAATAGAAAATTAAAAGCTTTCTTTAAATATGAAAAGACAGCCTGGTCAAATTATAATATTCAAATATAGAGTTTACACCACAAATCAGAGCTTAAGCTTCAGTAAAATAAATAAATAGAGATGTCTTATGTCTTACTTATATCTAATTTCTACAAAGGAAAATAAGAGGTTTTGACAGAATAAGAAATTTCTATAATCTACACTGAAGAAATAGGAAAACTCTCTTAGAGGAAGTGACCTGAGTTTGGAAAGGTCCCAGGAAGACCTGGAGAGACTATTCTAAGTAAAAACATTTGCAAAGGCCCTAAGATATAAGTTAGATGGACACTGAAGAGTAACCATTGAGAGGAATGTGAGATTAAGGAAGCAAGAAAGGGAATGCAGATTGCAGTTTTAAATCAGGTTGTTAGGAAATGTTTCAATAAGAAAGATCACTTTTAATAAATACTTAAAGGAGGCCAGGGAGTTAGTAACAGGGGAAATCAGGGGAAGACTATTCCAGGCAAGAGAAACAGAATTTGTGAGTTGAGAGAGGAGTCCATGTGCTTTAGGAAGCAAAGAGGTTGATGAGTACGGCTAGAAACAATGTACAAGGGGAAAGAGAAGGAGGAGAAGAAGTTAGGGAAGTAATGGGAACTAGATCACACAAAGCCTATAGGCCATTTTAAGGACTTTATTTTTCTTTTTTTCTGAGTCAAGTGAAAAGCCATTGGAGAAGACCAGAGGAATGACATGACAGGATTTATGTTAAAAAACAAACAAACAAACAATTTGTTTCTGAGTTGAGAATGAACTGTAAGCAGAACCAGAAAGACCAATTAAAAGGCTATTACAATGATTCAGGTAAAAAATTGATGGTACCATGTATTTGATATCAGTTCAGTTCAGTTCAGTCACTCAGTCGTGTCCAACTCTGAGATCCCATGAATCGCAGCACACCAGGCCTCCCTGTCCTTCACCAACTCCCAGAGTTCACTCAAACTCACGTCCATCGAGTCGGTGATGCCATCCAGCCATCTCATCCTCTGTCGTCCCCTTCTCCTCCTGCCCCCAATCCCTCCCAGCATCACAGTCTTTTCCAATGAGTCAACTCTTCGCATGAGGTGGCCAAAGTATTGGAGTTTCAAAAGGGATGATAAAAAAGTAAACAGCTTTTGACACATGATTTTCTGACAGGCTAGATGTGTGTTATGAAGGAAAGGAAGAAGTTAATAATGACTTAAAGTTCTTTTTTTTTTTTTTCCATTTCTCTAAGCCATTAAAAGAACAAGGTTGCCAGATGAAGGACAGTCTTTCAATTTACTGAGTTGGAGAAGACTTGGAAGAAGTTTATGGAAGAAGATCACTATTGGGCATGTCAAGTTTGATACGACTGGTAAATACCTTTGGAGGTGTTGTGGTGGTTGTTAGACAAAGGGTCTAGAGTAAGAAGATCAGGCTCAAGCTTTAAATTTGGGAGTTAGCAGCAGACAGATAACGTTCAAAAAGGTGCTAGTCTGTGACACCCCCAATTTAATGTACAAAGAGAGGAGGGACTAAACTTGGGACACTTCAAAGAATGACTAGCAGAGGAAACTGAGCAAAAACAAGTTACTGAGATAGAAGAAATGCAAAATGTGTTGCACTAGAAAAAAAAATGGAAAAAAAATGTTTTAAGAGAGAAGGAATAACAACTATCCAGTTGCTTCAGACTGGTCAAGTAAGAAGACTGAAAATCCATTACTGTATTCAATAACATGGAGAATCTGTTTGACCTTAAGGCAGTAATTTTGTTAACAGTGGGTGCAAAAACCTGAACTAAGTGAACTTTGGACAATGTAAGAGAACACTTGTAGATAGAGTTTAGAGAAATCTTTAATAAATATTCCTGTCAATAGAGAGCTGAAAAGTGAGATGATGATAGATAAAGAGAAACACATGGACAAAAACAACTTCAATATCATCAAATAGGATGAACCAGGTAAAGGAAAGAAACTGATGGGGCGGGAGAGTTGAAAGGACAATGTTCTTAAACAGAAGGCTTGGATAGGCAATATGTGGAGTTGTCAATGCAAGGAAAACAAGAAAGTCAGCACAAGAGTGAGGACACTGCAGATGTGAAGGTAGGAGCTTAGGGAAGAGCACAAGCCCAATGTTCCCTAGAAAATGTTACTATTTCCCAAGAGCAGACACACTAGGGGTTCACCTCTTATACTGCCAAACCCTCCACATAATAGAACTTCCACAAATTATTCTTTAAGAAGATCAAAGTGGTACACTCTATATATACTACACAAACACACATACACTATACCTGTGTGTACATAGTTATTCATATCATCCTTCCACAGCTTCGACCTCCCTGGTGGCTCAGACGATAAAGCGTCTGTCTACAATGTGGGAGACCTGGATTCGATCCCTGGGCGGGAAGTTCCCTGGAGAAGGAAATAGCAATCCACTCTAGTACTCTTGTCTAGAAAATCCCACGGGTGGAGGAGCCTGGTGTCCATGGGGTCACAAAGAGTTGGACACAGCTGAGTGACTTCACTTCAGTTTCCCACAGCTTCAGCAAAGAAAAATGCCAAAACTGTTCTATAAATATTAAATCTGGAGCTCAAGTATAACAAAAACTGCAAAGAAAGAAAGTGGCATAGCTTTCTCTGTATGTATTCATATTTAATAACCTACTTAATGCTTAAGTTTTCTCATCATACTAAGTCATTTGTACTTTGTGAAATAAATTTTGCAGAATAGACTCAGTACCATGTCATACATAGTAATACTTCGTACATTCTACATTTTCTTAAGATGGTCAAGACTGAACCAAAAGATTCATTTTTTCTTTTTTTTAGCATTTGCATGATCTCTCATCATTTGAAAACTGATTGGATAGCTTTCTAAATTCCTTGACCAATCAAGCAAGTAAATTAAAAATACTGACTCACTCTATTTGGGTAAAAAAAAATGAAAAACTAATTTCCCAAAAGAACAGGTTGCCTTCTGTTTCTGGCACTTTGGCAGCTCTATACCCTGATTGATTCCCCCACTGTTAATGACTGAAAATGAAAAATAAATGATATTTTGAAACTTTTGATATATCAGTGAACTAGCAATCAATAAATACTCAAAATAACTGAAAAAAAGAAGTGAAAATACCTAAGCTACTGTACTTCCGTTTTGTTTTTATGAACACAGAGAATGGAACACAAAAGTTGAGGCCAAACCATAACACACAGACTAACAGAAGACCACCCCGTGTTATCCAAGAACCCCCACGTAAACCCAGGATTCCAGGGAATGGAAATCTCGAAAAGAGCATTTTCCCCATTGCCAGGAACTTGCAAAAAGATTGCTTTTCTTGAAGTTTAGCAGTGAATGGATAGGGACAAAAGTCTCCCTTAATAATCTGAAACTTCAAACTAGTCTTTACTTGGCTTTACATTGAAAGCAGAGACATTACTTTGCCAACTAAGGTCCGTCTAGTCAAGGCTATGGTTTTTCCTGTGGTCATGTATGGATGAGAGTTGGACGGTGAAGAAAGCTGAGTGCCAAAGAATTGATGCTTTTGAACTGTGGTGTTGGAGAAGACTCTTGAGAGTCCCTTGGACTGCAAGGAGATCCAACCAGTCCAATCTAAAGGAGATCAGCCCTGGGTGTTCTTTGGAAGGAATGATGCTAAAGCTGAAGCTCCAGTACTTTGGCCACCTCATGTGAAGAGTTGACTCATTAGAAAAGACTCTGATGCTGGGAGGGATTGGGCGCAGGAGGAGAAGGGGACAAAGAGTATGAGATGGCTGGATGGCATCACCGACTCAATGGACGTGAGTTTGAGTGAACTCCAGGAGTTGGTGATGGACAGGGAGGCCTGGCGAGCTGCGATTCATGGGGTCACAAAGAGTTGGACACGACTGAGCGACTGAACTGAACTGAACTGAACAGTCTGAGAACACGCCATGATGTCTTGCATAACTCCAATCTGAGAATTTAATTATAAATGGTCCCACATTTGTAGTATTTCAACTGCCAGAAATAAGTAAACACAAATCTGTAGAGAATTTCACTTTCCTCAATGATCTCAAAGAATTACCAAGGATAAAGTTGTAAGGACTATGATTATAGTCTAGAATGATCTAACTGACAAGAAATAAAACATTATGAGGAAGAGCCAGCAGAAATGCAAAACAATAAAATTAGATCTGAAAAAGTTCTAAATTTGAACTATCAAATAAGATTATAAAGTGTGTACATATTACACATCTTGAAAATAACATAAAAAATTCCAAATGCAAAAAGATTAAGATTAAGAGACTATGTCAGAACAGTGGACTAAATACTCACTACCCTCCCAGTACGAAATAGTAAGATACTGCATAAAAAATAACTTTCATGTACTCCAGATTTAGAAGAAGTAAGGAAAACTGCCAAGCAAAAGCACTTCAAAACATATAAAGTAAAACAATAGCAATGAGACTAAGTACATTTTTAAAAATGCAGAGTGCTCATGAAACCACCTGCCATGTATTGGAAGACTGACCTTTGAAACAGATCGAGTTCATGTAGTTTACATAATGGTGACTATGGACAATGGAAAGAAGCAAAGAAGTTTAAGGACAGAAGGTTACTGTTGATGAATACAGCAAACACTGATTTAAATAATTATCAATTTTAGTTTTTATATCTATCACAGATTAAGATCAGCTAAGAAAGGGCTCAAAATCAGAAAGAACAAAATATATATGAAAACAAAATTGAGATTGCTAATCAAACAATAATCATCAAATTTCCATCTCAGACACATAATATTTAACAACTATGTATAAGATATTTAGAAATAAAGAGTGAAATAAAAACAATGAGTAAGTAATAAGAGATTATTCCAAATAATTAGGTATATTTTTAAAATAATTAGAATTTTTAGAAAATAAAAATATATAGCTCTTAAATTTTCTTAATGTAATGAATGAGGTTGAAGAATATATTATCTCAAGCTGAAGAGAAAATAAAATAGCCATAGAATGAGGGAGTTACCCTGGATACAATCTAGAAAGTCAGGAGATATAAAATATAAAAGAAAGATTAAGAGATATAGAAGACAGAACAAAAGGTCTAACATGAAGCTACCTGAAGTTCCAGGAGGAAAGAATAGAGAAAAAAAAAAAGGGGGGGGGGGGGAGGGGTGGAGAGAATAGACAATATTTAGAGAGAAAATGTCCTACAATACTCTAATACTGGAAGAAGGAATGAATTCATGATATAGGAAATACGATTTAAAATGTGGAATAAGCAAAGAGAAGATAACACCTAGAAACATGATGCTGAGATTGTGGAAAACCAAAACAGAGAAAATTTTGAAAGAATTGAAAAATATTAGACAGTACAGCTAAAATGAAAAGATAATTAGCCCAATACCATGTTTCTTAATACCAACAATGGAAATTTTTAAAAGAAAAATTATATATTGAACTTGCTGACAGAAAATAGCTCTCTAGTGCATTTTTGCATCTAGAAACCATTATTATTTTTCAAGGAAGAGAGAAAATAAATTCAGCAGTTAATTACAAAAAACACAAAATGTTTTTAACCAACTCTCATTGCTAAAATAATTCATTATAAAATGAAATTATTCCACAAAATATATATGAGAAGAAATGGCAAGCAAAGAAGTTTATAAACTTGAAGGAGTAATGAGTAGGAAGGAATGGCTACAAAAATATATATATGTAGGCATATATGCAAACCTCAAACACAAAACAATGTACTATAACTATTGTAATAACAAGATAATAATAATAATAAGATGAGGTCATTAAAATATTTTAGGCCCTTATATTATTCAGAGAAGGAGCTAAAATACTAATCTTTGAATTTGTTAGATATGTATGCACCAAAACATTTTTATGTTAACCACTAAAAAATTGTAACAGGGGCATATAATCCCCATACCTTTAAAGTGAGGAGAGATGGAATAGGAAAATGAACAAACAAGAATGGCCACAAACAAGAATGACTGTAATTTTAATCAAGGACAAAAATTAAAGAGAAAAAAAAAAAAAACAGAAAGAAAAGAGAAACAAGAACGTATATAAAAAGAAAAAAAAATAAGAGTTCAAATAAGTGAGTACTCACAGTGAGTGAGTAGTCAAATGAGCACAAATGAGTTAAAGTTGTCATTTAAAAGAAACATGAAAAAATTAATTTTTTAAAACCCTTATTCTGTTTAAGGGTCTTCCCTGGTATCTCAGATGGTAAAGAATCTGCCTGCAATGTGGGAGACCCAGGTTTGATTGCTGGGTTGGGAAGATCCCCTGGAGAAGAGAATAGCTACCCACCACAGAATTCTTGCCTGGAGAATTCCATGGACAGAGGAACCTGGCAGACTATAGTCCATAGTGTTGCAAAGAGTCATTTGTATACTATTTAAGAGAAATACCAAGAATATAAAGACAAAAACCAGAAGTTTAAAGGTGGAAAAAGATACTAGACAACACTTACCAAAGAACATATTGATGTAATTTGTCAGACAAGATAGATTTTAAGAAAAGTGTTATGGATCAAACAAATTATTACATGAAAGTAAATTATTCAATTCACAAGATATAACACTATATATAACAAAAAACTTTCATTAAAAAAATTTCAACTTTTGTAAATAAATTAATAAACTGTGGTGACTTGTAGAATAAATATATTATCAAAGTAAGATGCATCAACACAACTCTCTCAATTGAAAAAGACAATCAAAAATAAGTGAACATATAGAATATCTGAATGCCACAATTAGCAATTTTTATTTATTGTCACAAGTTCTTGTTCCTATACCCATCAGCTAGAATGTACACATATGTATAAATAGACCTGAATATCTGCAAAAATTGACCTTTTCTCAAGTGACTTAAAGCAAGTAGCAAAGAATCAGTACCTGATTGTCTATTCATAAACATATTAGAAGTTAACTTAAATAATTAAAAATCTGTCTCTGTTGGAATTCAATACAGAGTTTTAAATAATCTAGGCATCAAGAGAAAACATAAAATTTAAATGTATAAGAATTGGACAAAAAATGAAGATATGACATATTGAAACTTAAATCCAAATAAGTTTTTTTTTATTTTCTCATAACTGAGAAATTTGCAGCTTTAAATGTGTACATTTAAAATATGAAACAGAGCTTCATGATATTGTACAGGAGACAGCATCAAGACCATGCCTAAGAAAAGGAAATGCAAAAAAAACAAAATGACTGTCTGAGGAGGCCTTGCAAAATGTTGTGAAAAGAGGAGAAGCAAAAAGCAAAGGAGAAAAGGAAAGATATACCTATTTGAATGCAGAGTTCCAAAGAACAGCAAGGAGGGATAAGAAAGCCTTCCTCAGTGATTAGTGCAAAGAAATAGAGGAAAATGATAGAATGGGAAAGACTAGAGATAGCTTTAAGAAAATTCAAGATACCAAGGGAAAATTTCATGCAAAGATGGGCTCGATAAAGGACAGAAATGGTATGGACCTAACAGAAGCAGAAGATATTAAGAGGTGGCAAAATACACAGAAAAACTGTACGAAAAAGGTGTTCATGACCCAGATAATCACAATGGTGTGATCATTGGCCTAGAGCCAGACATTCTGAAATGTGAAGTCAAGTGGGTCTTAGGAAGCATCACTATGGACAAAGCTAGTGGAGGTGATGGAATTACAGTTGAGCTTTCTCAAATCCTAAAAGATGATGCTGTGAAAGTGCTGCAGTCAATATGCCTGCAAATTTGGAAAACTCAGCAGTGGCCAAAAGACTGGAAAAGGTCAGCTTTCATTCAAGGTCAGCTTTCATTCCAATCCCAAAGAAAAGCAATGCCAAGAATCCTCAAACTACTGCACAATTGCACTCATCTCACATGCTAGCAAAGTAATGCTCAAATTCTCCAAGCTAGGCTTCAGCAATATGAAAACTGTGAACTTTGAGATGTTCAAGCTGGTTTTAGGAAAAGCAGAGGAACCAGAAATCAAATTGCCAACATCTGCTGGATCATTGAAAAAGCAAGAGAGTTCCAGAAAAACAAATATTTCTGCTTTATTGACTATGCCAAAGCCTTTGACTATGTGAATAACCACAAACTGTGGAAAAATCTGAAAGAGATGGAATATCAGACCACCTGACATGTCTTTTGAGAAATGTGTATGCAGGTCATGAAGCAATAATTAGAAGTGGACGTGGAATAATAGACTTGTTCAAATAGGGAAAGGAGTACATCAAGGCTGTATATTGTCACCCTGTTTATCTTACATGAAGAGTACATCATGAGAAATGCTGGGCTGGAGGAAGCACAAGCTGGAATCAAGATTCCTGGGAGAAACATCAATAACCTCAGATATACAGATGACCCTACCCTTATGGAAGAAAGGGAAAAAGAACTAAAGAGCCTCTTGACGAAAGTGAAAGAGGAGAGTGAAAAAGTTTGCTTAAAGCTCAACATTCACAAAACTAAAATCATGGCATCCGGTCACATCACTTCTTGACGAATAAATGGGGAAACAGTGAATATAGTGGCACATTTTATTTAGGGGGGCTGAAAATCACTGCAGATGGTGACTGCAACCATAAAATTTAAAGACATTTACTCCTTGGGAGGAAATTTATGACCGTCCTAGACAGCATATTATAAAGCAGAGACATTACCTTGCCAACAAAGGTCCATCTAGTCAAGGCTATGATTTTTCCAGTAGTCATGTATGGATGCGAGAGTTGGACTACAAAGAAGGCTGAGCACCAAAGAATTGATGCTTTTGAACTGTGGTGTTGGAAAAGACTCTTGAGAGTCTCTTGGACTGCAAGGAGATGCAACTCAGTCAGTTCAGTTCATTTCAGTTGCTCAGTCGTGTCTGACTCTTTGCAACCCCATGAATCGCAGCACGCCAGGCCTCCCTGTCCATCACCATCTTGTGGAGTTCACTCAGACTCACGACCATTGAGTCCGTGATGCCATCTAGCCATCTCATCCTCGGTCGTCCCCTTCTCCTCCTGCCCTCAATCCCTCCCAGCATCAAAGTCTTTTCCAACGAGTCAACTCTTCACACGAGGTGGCCATAGTACTGGAGCTTCAGCTATAGCATCATTCCTTCCAAAGAAACCACAGGGTTGCTCTCCTTCAGAATGGACTGGTTGAATCTCCTTGCAGTCCAAGGGACTCTCAAGAGTCTTATCCATCACCACAGTTCAAAAGCATCAATTCTTCGGCGCTCAGCCTTCTTCACAGTCCAACTCTCACATCCATACGTGACCACAGGAAAAACCATAGCCTTGACTAGACGGACCTTAGTCGGCAAAGTAATGTCTCTGCTTTTGAATATACTACCTAGGTTGGTCATAACTTTTCTTCCAAGGAGTAAGCGTCTTTTAATTTCATGGCTGCAGTCACCATCTGCAGGGATTTTGGAGCCCAAAAAAATAAAGTCTGACACTGTTTCCACTGTTTCCCCATCTATTTCCCATGAAGTGATGGGACCAGATGCCATGATCTTCGTTTTCTGAATGTTGAGCTTTAAGCCAACTTTTTCACTCTCTTCTTTCACTTTCATCAAGAGGCTTTTTAGTCCTATTCACTTTCTGCCATAAGGGTGGTGTCATCTGCATATCTGAGGTGATTGATATTTCTCCCAGCTATCTTGATTCCAGCTTGTGTTTCTTCCAGTCCAGCGTTTCTCATGATGTACTCTGCATAGAAGTTAAATAAGCAGGGTGACAATATACAGCCTTGACATACTCCTTTCCTTATTTGGAACCAGTCTGTTGTTCCATGACCAGTTCTAACTGTCTGACACTGTTTCCACTGTTTCCCCATCTATTTCCCATGAAGTGATGGGACCAGATGCCATGATCTTTGTTTTCTGAATGTTGAGCCTTAAGCCAACTTTTTCACTTTCCTCTTTCACTTTCATCAAGAGGCTTTTTAGCTCCTCTTCAATTTCTGCCATAAGGGTGGTGTCATCTGCATATCTGAGGTTATTGATATTTCTCCTGGCAATCTTGATTCCTGCTTGTGTTTCTTCCAGTCCAGCGTTTCTCATGATGTACTCTGCATAGAAGTTAAATAAGCAGGGTGACAATATACAGCCTTGACATACTCCTTTCCCTATTTGGAACCAGTCTGTTGTTCCATGTCCAGTTCTAACTGTTGCTTCCTGACCTGCATACAGATTTCTCAAGAGGCAGGTTAGGTGGTCTGGTATTCCCATCTCTCTCAGAATTTTCCACAGTGTATTGTGATCCACACAGTCAAAGGCTTTGGCAGAGTCAATAAAGCAGAAATAGATGTTTTTCTGGAACTCTCTTGCTTTTTCCATGATCCAGCGGATGTTGGCAATTTGATCTCTGGTTCCTCTGCCTTTTCTGAAACCAGCTTGAACATCAGGGAGTTCACGCTTAACGTATTGCTGAAGTCTGGCTTGGAGAATTTTGAGCATTACTTTACTAGCATGTGAGATGAGTGCAATTATGCGGTAGTTTGAGCATTCTTTGGCATTGCCTTTCTTTGGAATTGGAATGAAAACTGACCTTTTCCAGTCCTGTGGCCACTGCTGAGTTTTCCAAATTTGCTGGCATATTGAGTGTAGCACTTTCACAGCATCATCTTTCAGGATTTGGGTACCCATTAATAATACTAGCACTTATCTCAATTGCAATTATATGCTATTTATTTACTTATCTCCTAAATAGTCTAAAAGCTCCCCTGAGCCTGAAACTGTGCTTACTTTTGCTCACTAGCAAGTGTTTAGCTCCTGGCCCTGTGCCTTGTATGTAGAAATGTCTCAGTAAATTGCATGGAATGTACAAATAATGGAAAACATGTTCAACAAGTATAAGTTAGTAAATGCTTATTGTTTTTTATTTTAATTTTTTATCTTATATTGTGTTAACTATAACAATGTTGTGTTAGTTGAAGGTGTACAAAGTGATTCAGTTATAACTATATGTATATGTGTGTGTATATATATATATTACAGATGTATATATTCTTTTTCAGTTTCTTTTCCCATATAGATGATTACAAGGTATTGAGTAGAGTTCCTTATGCTATTATACAGTAGATCCCTGTTGATTATATATTGTATATATGGTAGTGTGTATATGTTAATCCCAACCTCTTAATTTATCCCTTTCCCGCACTTTTCCCTTTGGTAACCAGAAGTTTGTTTTCACACTCTGTGTTTCTGTTTCTGTTTTGTAAATAAGTTCCTTGGTATCAGTTTTTTTAGATTTCACATATGAGTAATATCGTATGGTATTTATCTTTCTCTAATTTACTTCACTTAGCGTGGTAATCTCTAGGTCCAGCCATGTTGCTGCAAATGGCATGATTTCATTGTTTTGAATGGTTGAGTAATATTCCACTGTCTACGTGTACCACATGTTCTCTATCCATTCATCTGTTGATAGACATTTAGGCTGCTTCCTTGTATTGGCTATTGTGAATAGTGCTACAGTAAACATTGGGAGTGCATCTATCTTTCAAAATATGATATTCTCCAGATACATAGCCAGGGGTGGAATTGCTGGATCATATGACTGTTCTATTTTTAGTTTTTAAGAACCTCCATACTGTTTCCCATAGTGTCTGTACCAATTTATGTTCCCATTAGCAGTGTAGGAAGGTTCCCAGTAAATGCTTATTGAATTGAAGTACATACAGAAGCAGAGAAAGAAATTCTAAAGTAAAATTTAGAAACTACATTTCACTTATCATTCTGTCTTTCCTCTTCTGACCCAAAATGTTTCAAAATACTTAGAAATGTATCTTGGTAGGTTTTGTAAGTGCTTGAATAAAGTCGACCCTATCATGGCTACTTTATCAGTGAGTGAATGAAGTCGCTCAGTTCTGTCTGACTCTTTGTGGCCCCGTGGACTGTAGCCCACAATGCTCCTCTGTCCATGGGATTCTCCAGGCAAGAATACTGGAGTGGGTTGCCATTTCCTTCTCCAGGGGGTCTTCCCAACCCAGGGATCGAACCCAGGTCTCCTGCATTCCAGGCCGATGCTTTAACCTCTGAGCCACCAGGGAAGCCCACTACTTCATCAGTAGTCTATAATATTTCCTGTTCTCATACCATTCCTATGTAACTTTTTCCTCTTTTACTTGGAGTGGGTTGCCATTTCCTTCTCCAGGGGGTCTTCCCAACCCAGGGATCGAACCCAGGTCTCCTGCATTCCAGGCCGATGCTTTAACCTCTGAGCCACCAGGGAAGCCCACTACTTCATCAGTAGTCTATAATATTTCCTGTTCTCATACCATTCCTATGTAACTTTTTCCTCTTTTACTGAGTGTGATTGCATTGCCATGTGACATATTCTAGCAGTCAGCCAATATTGTACCTGTATTGGTGCCATTTAACTGCTATGCTAATTTTGCCTGATGTGTTCTGATTTCCAATAACTTTCATTCAGCCAGACAGTTCCAGATGCCTGCCTAACACAACTTGCATCATTATATGAGCCCCTGTATAGATCAGATTAGATCAGCAACCCCAACACACAATGTTGAAAGGTGGTCTCTTCTGGTCTTCTGACTGTAAAGCCAAATCAGTGCCAAAAGGCATCTTTCATGTTACTGCACTTACTGTCAGTAAGTGCCAGAACAACCATCGTAACAGGGTTAGGAGAAGCACTGAGGTACTTAAAGTCAGTGTGCTGCCAGGACAACAGGGTATACTGCCTCTGTTTCCTGGGATACACTTCTACAACATGCAACAAATAAACTATAGAATTTAGTGTTTGAGAAAAGCCAAGAACATGAATATCAAGCAAACAGTTGAGGAGGAATTGCCTTAGGGGGCAAGCACAATCCAAGGGCTCACAAAAGGAACAGAGGTCAAGGTACCAGTGAAACAGCAGTTCAGTATATCAGATTTTCATAGGGAGAAATCTATAATGATCTGCTTTTTAAAATGTTATTTGAACCAGTAGTAATCTTCTCTAGACAGTCTTTGTTCAGCAGGACTGCACTTGTGCACTTTGGTGAAAGAATAGTTTGACCATAAGTAATAATTTTCCAGTGACCTGAAAAGGTCATGTAACTATACATATTCACAGTTTGGGATTTTTGGAAGATTCCTTTCCTTAGTATATTCTGTTTGTACATGAAAGGAGCCAGATGCTTGGAAATCCTCATCAAGATATAAATTATATTTACCTTCCTTTTCAGTCTGGGCTGGCTTATGACTATTTAACCAAAAATGCACAGTGGAAGTCATGTTATTCCAGCCTTAGACCTAATCTTTAGGATGACTGGCAGTTCTCACATCGATCTCTTGGAGACCCGAGCCTCCTTGTAAGAAGTTTGAAATCCCACTGAAGAGACTACATGAAGAGGTCCTACAACTACATGGAGAAAAAGAGGAGCCCAGTTGAGCCCAGACTTTCAACTGCTACCATCAAAACATCAAACCTGTGAGTAAAGCAGTCTTGTTTCCTTCAGAATGTCTAAGATAGCTACTGGCTACCACCAAGGGATCCCACATAATACCATATGAAGCAGAAGAATCAGATAGCTAAGCCCTGATAGAATCCTGACATATAAACTTCTTATATATAAAGGTACTATGTTTTGAAGAATCTTCCTGTACAGCAACACAGTAGATAACTGAAACACATGGACATCAAACACACAAATTTGGTAGCATGGCTTTTATATGAATTTAGGATCTATAAATTGATGATTACACAGTAAAATTACTCCATCAGGAGAATGGGGAAAGAATCTAGATGGACAGTTACTGGCTGCAGGGGTAGGTCACATCAGAGCTGGCCACCAGAAACAGCCCTCCTAACAGTCAGCTCAGTCACCGTTCCTTAGCTTCTGCTGACTGGCCAAGGGGATTTTATTCCAAAAACCATAAGATTAAATTAGAATTCACTTAAGCATAATGACTTACCACTGTTTATGCTGGTTATCATTTACAACCAACTGGCATTTAATCAACCACTATTTTTTCTCAGGACCAGAGAACACAACATTGTGCTTTTTCTCTTCCTCCCTGTTGAGCTAAGTAGCTCCATCCAAGTTAGGAAGGGACATCAAATTGTTTATGAAAAAAAATCAGCATGTAGTATTGTTTTCAAACAAATTTATGATTTCACACCAACCTAGGAATGATTTAATTCATTTCATTGATGTCCTCAATTTTACACTTACATATATAATATCAAAATCTCCTGGAGGAAAAAGAATTAAAGGAATACAACCATATCTGATATAAACTTACCTATAGAACACAGTATTGTCTCCAGATTCACATTCTTCTCTAAATTGGAGATGTCGAGAATATGCACGTAATTGCCTCACCCAAGTGAACAATGTGTATTCTCACCTAAAGCCTCCCAAGTCCACACTCTTGCTCCTACCACTCTTTTGTCCAGATTCCCTCTCTCCCTCTGTATTTCTGCCTCTTAAAATCAGCCAGAACCACCTAAACACAAGGTCTGCTATGCCCACCCATGGGCTTATCTGCCCTGAACACCTCCCTGTAATTCTAAGTAATACTGCTCACTTTCTATCCAAGCTCTGTCCTCCTCCTCACTCTGACCCCCAAATATCTAAACAACTACAGCAAGACAAATCACATTTCTTCTTTTAAACTAACCAGGGTTTATTTCTGTCATCACTTGCAATCTCACAAGTCCCAGCTTCTTCATTCGGAAGCTTTTCCTATCTCAAATGGAAAACTCTCATCTCTGAATGCCTATAGTTATATGTTTATTCCAGTCTCAAAGTTCTTATTTAAAGTTAACATGTAATAAATTAATGTTCCTTGTGGTAGGTACCTGATTGATTTTACTTTCCCCAACTCTTCCTTCCACTTAGTATGTATTTACTTAGCAAATGATGTTAATTAATATAAAATCTGCCAAAATTTAATGAGTGAACTGTGGATATTCTTTCCATTAATAAATTGTAATGGCAGTTGAAATGCAAAGTTGGTAATGTAGTAGTTGGTTATTATGAAAATTACCTATGCAACCCCCTTCTCCTACTATCATCACTTAATAGTACTAATGCTGGGGGAGAGGGAAAAGTTCTATTGAATAACTGTTAATAATAGGTTTGCAGTGTCTGTATAATTTGAGCCATGGAATAACCAATATCATCTAACTATATTATGACAAGCCCTATTAATTTATTTACTAAAAATAATTCATTGGCTTCATAATTTCTTCAGAGCTCAAAAGATAAAAGTTTTGAAAATGTATAAAGCTTGATGGTGTTTCAGTAATCACTAGTTTAATAAAGCAAGTACAATAAGAATGGTATTTGCATATATGGGCAATCTCAGTTCAGAGAAATGCACATTTTATTTTACATGTGCTGGTGGCTGTCATGGTCGTGCTACAGCTGTTAGAAATTACAGGTTTTCAGTAACAAGCGTCAGCCATCGCTGTAATTATTATTATTTTATCAAACAATCGCAGGGAGTATTTTAGGCTGACAAAAGCCTTCTAGGTCTTTGTTTATTCACTGCACCGTATGCTCTGCCCTCCACACCAACTGAGTTAAAGTTCTCTTACTCCTGATTTAAAACCTATTATTAGAGAAAGCAAAGGTTCCCATCTTTAGCACAACTGAAGATTGGTGCTTGCACGGAGAGAATACTGGTCTGGGAATGTAAATAAGAGCACACAACCTGAGAAGCCTTATTTAGTGGGTTCCCAGCAACATTCCCAGACAGGGACCACGGATCACCCTGCAATGTCAAGAAATAAGAATTGAGGCACCAGGCAAATGCCAGTTTAAATGGATTTATAATCTCAGATGCAAGACTAGCAGCTCAAGGAGGCCAAGTTTTCTATCTAAGCAGCAGGCACAGCAGAATTTCTACCTCTATGCCCATATGTTGCCCTCTACTAGGGAAAGATTAGTGTAATGAAAAGTTTCTTATGGACAAGAGGGACTTCTCCTTTAAGCATCAGTCAAGGTAGAGAACTCAGTGATCAAGGAGAAAGGGATATCAGAAACCAGCTGCTGCGCAAAGGAACTGCCAGCCGGCCACTGGATGTTCGAGTGGAACATTTCTAGTAGTGTACATTATAGTCTCTATAGCTAGCCAACCTTTATAATTGTGTATATGCATTAAGATTACACATATTTTGGTGCCCAATTATGCCAAGGGCAGAGTAGGAGGATGATGGTGGTTTTATTTCTTAGCCTTTTACCTAGGAAGAGAGATGCTTCACCTCTGCTTACTGAATAAAATAGAAAAACTCTAAAGCCCTTAGTCCATGTTGTGCAAAGAACTTAAAGGTTTCAACTAATGGTGTGTAGTCTCTGAGGAGCTGATGCCATGGGAGAAGAATGACATCATCCCCAGAAGGCTGTAGAACAAGTGTGCTCAGGTGGAGCTGGATGCCATCCTTTGGCTTGTAGAATCTCGAATTCATGAATAACAAGACAAATTGCAGTCCTGCCATGATCTTTGGAAATGTGAAGCACATTTTCCACACACTTTTATGTGTAAATTAGGTACTTTTCTCTAGTAGAACTCCGAGTTATAGTATTAAAGTTAATAAAGGTTTATAAAGATTTTATGTAACCAACATAGCACTCAAGAACAAAAAATTCATTCAGATGCTGAAATGCTATTATACCTTTGCCAAAGCTCAAATATCATTAAAGTATTATATTAAAATGTAATGTGCATCATTATATTTCAAGCTTATGTTTGCTGTTATTATTTGCTTCTCTTAAGAGCTTCCCACTTAATCCTATTACCATACTCAAAGTAGAAAGTTCTATTTGAGGCTCAGTTGCTGCACAAGCCAAAGCTGGGCCTACTTAAAAATCACATAATTGCCCTTAAGTTGGAAAGGATGTTTCTCAGGAAAATCATAATTTAACTCCACTAGTCCTAAGAAAATTTTTATAAGAAGAGTCCAATTTGGGTCACTGGTCTGTCTTTTAGGTGCCAAATTGAAAGGCTATTCTACAAGGTCATAGCTGAATATTTAACCAAGTCAAATTTTCTCCTTTTATTTTCACAGTCCAATGGTCTCACCATTAATTTCCCCTGAAAATTAACCTTGACATTTCTCCAAATGATTCTATTCTAAAATTAGCAATTACTCTCCTTTGTTTTTTTTTTTAATTTAAAAATCTGTTAAAAGACATAGAAAATAAAAATTCACACATCACAAAAGTAGACTTCAATATCATTTTCAGGAAAATATTCTAGCAAGGGGGAGATGCACCATTTCTAAAAAGCATCTGGAAAGAAAAGTATAGGGGACAATGATACTTTCAAAAGTAAAGACTGAACTAAAAAGATGCAAAAAAATAACATGAGCTTTAAAGATATTGCAGTCAGCCATGGGAAGGAGTTAAGCTGTATATTACTCAATTTATATAAAGGAAAACACCACAAATGTCCAAAGTGCCTCCAGACATAAAATGTTTATTGTTGGCAGTTTGATGAGATTCAAACTCCGTGGAGAGGTATTGTGCAACCAATTTGCTGTATCAAGGTAAATCTGAAATAAGTACTCAAATGTGCCCAGAGCACTAGGAATAAAAATCAGATTCTTTCCTCTTTTCTGAGTCAGAGGACAGGGATTGTGCATCATTTTCTCAAGTCTCCCTACACAGATAGTTAACACACAGAGATTCCTGTACAAAAGATGACAAATGCACACCATGGCTGTCTTCTAGTCACCTAGTCCTAACTCTGTGTAGAAATAAGACATTAAAACCACCAGAGAGAAGGAAAGAGATCTGCTTCAGACATCATCAGAAGGTAACACCAAGATGAAAATGTTATTTCCTCCCCATATTTCCCTGAACAAAAGTGTTTGAGAAGGAAAAACAATATTTCCCCAAATTGGAAAAGTTTGGATTGCACTAAATGCTAACCGACATTATTTTCTTAGGTGTGATAAAATACTGAAAATTATCTACAAAAATGCCTTTATAGTTAGGACATATACACTAAAGTAATCAGGGATTGATTCTAGGGAAAAGAAATAGGAAGCAAGAAAGGAAAAAAGATAAAGCAAATATAGCCAAATGTTAACTTTTTTGAAGATGTGACAATTTTCAGAGCAAAACTGTCAAATATTGCACAAATAGAAAAATGTAATAGATGTTGTGGATATAAATTCTTGTGAAACAATTTCTAGTTATAAGTAAGCTCCTGATCACTCCTTTTTAATTAGTATTTTCATCATAAAGCATTATTTCTGGCATATATCTTTCAAATAACCACATTAGCTTTCAATCTGATATATATCTTTCAAGCCACCACTTTAACCTTTTGATGGTATGCCTGGTGAGACATGAATGGGGATAGCTTCAACTCTGTGGAGCAGAATCGTGAACCAATTTGTTCTATCAGGGTTGATCTAAAATTGCACATAGAAACAGAAGTGCTGACAGGGGACAGAGGCTCAGGGGAGGACTGCTACATTGCAAATTGAAGTAAAAGTCATTGATCTCTTAGGAAAACTCTAAATGAGGAAGGGAAAACATAATGCTTGCTAGACAGGATGGGGTGAAGGGGCCAAGTCAGAGGGAAGAGCACAAGTTCTATAAAATATTTGTTTTTTTTAACACAATATATGTGAGTGAGTGATAGTTGCTCAGTTGTGTCTGACTTTTTGTGACCCCGTGGACTGTAGCCTGCCAGGTTCTTCTGTCCATGGGATTCATCAGGCAAGAATACTGGAGTGGATAGCCATTCCCTTCTCCAGGGAATCTTCCTGACCCAAGGACTGAACTCATGTCTCCTGCCTTGCAGGCAGATTTTTTTATTGTCTGAGTCACCAGGGAAGCCATGATTACACTATTCTTTTAGGCAAAATTTATAATAATACTCCATTGTGTGTGTATATGTACCACAGCTTTCTTATCCATTCATCTGCTGATGGACATCTAGGTTGCTTCCATGTCCCGGCTATTATAAACAGTGCCGCAATGAACATTGGGGTACACGTGTCTTTTTCAATTCTAGTTTCCTTCGTGTGTATGCCCAGCAATGGGATTGCTGGTTCATATGGCAGTTCTATGTGCAATTTTTTAAGGAATCTCCACACTGTTCTCCATAGTGGCTGTACTAATTTGCATTCCCACCCACAGTGTAAGAGGGTTCCCTTTTCTCCACACCCTCTCCAGCATTTATTGCTTGTTGACTTTTGGATCGCAGCCATTCTGACTGGTGTGAAATGGTACCTCATTGTGGTTTTGATTTGCATTTCTCTAATAGTGAGTGATGTTGAGCATCTTTTCATGTGTTTGTTAGCCATCTGTATGTCTTCTTTGGAGAAATGTCTATTTAGTTCTTTTGCCCATTTTTTGATTGGGTCATTTATTTTTCTGGAATTGAGCTGCATAAGCTGCTTGTGTATTTTTGAGATTAGTTGTTTGTCAGTTGCTTCATTTGCTATTATTTTCTCCCATTCCAAAGGCTGTCTTTTCACCTTGCTTATAGTTTTCCTGTTGTGCAGAAGCTTTTAATTTTAATTAGATCCCATTTGTTTATTTTTGCTTTTATTTCCAGTATTCTGGGAGGTGGATCATAGAGGATCCTGCTGTGATTTATGTCAGAGAGTGTTTTGCCTATGTTCTCCTCTAGGAGTTTTATAGTTTCTTGTCTTACGTTTAGATCTTTAATCCATTTTGAGTTTATACACAATGGAGTATTACTCAGCCATTAAAAAGAACACATTTCAATCAGTTTTAATGAGGTGGATGAAGCTGGAGCCAATTATAGAGAGTGAAGTAACTCAGAAAGAAAAACACCAATAGAGTATACTTACACATATATATGGAATTTAGAAAGATGGTAATGATAAACCTGTATGCAAGACAGCAAAAGAGACACAGATGTATAGAACAGCCTTTTGGACTCTGTG
>SJXQ01008821.1:221682-417359 GCA_006408695.1 Aepyceros melampus
TTATAATAATGTTAGGTTTTCTTGGAAAAAAAATAACCTGGGTCTTGAATGAGATGTACTTAAATGCATAATTTGGGGATGATTTAAGTGTTTGAAATATCGAGGATTTTGTATCATGGAATGTTTTCTTTCGTGTCTCAAATTCTACAACCATTTTTACATAGGCCCCAGCCATTATTGTTAAGTTTATTCTGAAATATTGTCATAACTATTGTTGATGTCATTTCTATAATGATTAATTTTTGCCATTATATTTTTAGTTGGTTGTTATCTTTGCAAGTAAATGGTAAGAGATTAAACTCAGTAAAAGGAGAGAGAAATCCAGAGATATCTGACAGCTTGTTTCTCCCCCTACATAAGCACAGAAATCATAATATACCTTACTCCTCAACTTTGAAGAGTTGTTTTCTTCTAGAAATAAACAAAATATAAATATCAAATGAAAAAGAATGTGATTAAATTCTAAGTACAGAGGTAATGTTTCTATGTTACAAATAAATAGTACACTTAACTCTATGAAAGGAAGCCCAAGTTTAACTTGAAGTACTGAGCATTTTAGTGACAAATTCTCACACCTGAACTTAGTTCATCTCAACATTATTTCCTTATAAAATCTTGTCAAAAGCCATGTAGTCATTCTGACCCCATAACTTAACCTTCGTTATACAGTCATACCTCATTTTATTTCACTTTAATTGCCAGTCACAAGGGACTTGCCATTGCTTCAATCAATGTGCTGTGACTATGAGAACTCAGTTATTTCTAGAAGCTGGTAAGAGATAAGAATTTTCTATTGCGATGGTTGACATCAGCCTTCTGTTTGTTGGCCCTGGATTTTTATTATTATTATTTTTAGGTAAACATTTCAGGCAAAGCCCTAGTCAGCTGCACCTCTATTTCATTTCTAAGAACAGAATGCTCTATCAGTCATCGACACAGTTTCTCTCAAGTCAAGGCATCCTGGTTGTTGCTCTGACTTTCCTGCCTATTTTACATCTTGCTGCCATTAAACAAATTCTGTCATTTGATCCTTTTCGATTTTAGAGCCTATTTATTCAACTAATACTAAAGAGCCTAGTTAAATGGCAATAACCCCTACTGTCAACACTGGCTTGACAGTAGGAGATAACAACCCCCTGTAAGCTTTTCAGAAATGCAGACACTCACCAGGTCTTTATTTCTTGATGTCTTAATGAAGGAAGTTTCTTCCTGGCCCTATTGAGGAATCTAGTCAGCTAGAGGGTACTCTCTTCTCACATAGTAAACCCAATCTAAAATCTTCCCTTCTAAAGCCTTCAAATCCCTTTCTTAATATTCTGCCAAGGCAGTGCTAGCATCTCTCTCCAGTTAACTGCACGTCATTGTGTCCATGCCTCAAGGAGCCGTCCCAGCAGCATATCAGGGCCAACTCCAAGTGTCCTTGCCAGAATATGAAACCATGAGTCACACAAGAGTGCTGCCAATACAGTCCTCCCTACCAGCCTTCCATCTCCCCTCTCTGGTCCAGTTCCCTCAACATCATCTCCCACATATGTTACCATAGTTCCAGCTGGAACACATTAGCCAAACCTTATATTCCTTTGGGTCAATATATTGTTTCCTGGTCTGTGCTATCATCTGATTTTAATGATATTGAGTCCTTTGTTGGCGGAGGGGACAATATTGCCAATAAGCATCATTTGTGAGGTAGCTATCACTGCCAGGATAGTTTGTAGGTCTCCGGCAAAGTGAAGCAGCTCACTTCTAGAAAGGCTAAGGAAGCTGTTGTTCCTCACTTGAAGGGCTCGGGAAAATAGGCTTATCAGGTTACATTTGTTGTGGTCAGTAACAGCCACAGCAAAAAGGGAGACTGAAAAGCTATAAGGCAGAATGTAAGTGTCTGACAAACTGATGAAGCATTTAAGGTGGGTTTTGGTTGTGAGGAGGTAAGCTATCAATACACTACCAAGGATTTAATGAAAGAACACCCCACAGTAAGTGGCAATAAACACAATCAAGTATGAAGGAACAGGAGGCAGACCCTGCTAGTGAACTGGCTGTTACTAAAGTGAAAGTCAGAGCAAATAGAGACAATGCAAAAAGGCAATCCTTGTTCAAAACACTAATACAATCTTTCCTATTTAGTACTCAGTAAATCACTAGAGAGAAAATCTGAATTAAGAATTAGCAAAACCCTCATCAGAGAGCAGCTTGATAACTTGACATTCAAAGATTAGGAAATTGCACAGAAGTACACATTTAGGGTCTTTGAAATAGCTCTGACTTTCCCCCACATTTCAAATCCAGGTTAAAACAGAAAAAAAAAAATGTGGCCATTTCAGAAAAATAAATAGATTTACAATCTATACATCTAGATTTCAATTGATGTATCCTTAATTAAATGGTTTAATTGTAGAAATATTATCTATCATTTGTTTTAAAAAATAATTATCCAAAGAAGAGGAAGGAGTTGGTTCTAGGCAACATTAGGCATCGCACCCTAATGCCCATCCTTTCCTCTTATTGAAACTAAAAATTCTGTATAAGACAGGACAATCAACATCTAACTACCTAGTTGGGCTTTGCTGATGGCAAAGAATCCACCTGCAATGCAGGAGACCTGGGTTCAATCCCTGGGTTGGGAAGAACCCCTGGAAAAGGTAACACCTACCCACTTCAGTATTCTGGCCTAGAGAATTCCATGGACTGTATAGTCAATGGGGTCGCTACCTAGTCAACTACCTGGTTGAAAATTCTACAATAAACAGAGGGAGATCATTCAGGAGAATGAAAACCTTAGAGAAATGACCAATCTGTTATTTTCTTTCCCAGCTTTACCTTTGTAACTGGGAAGGGTTAATTTTGAATTTATGCGGAATCTGCCTCTGTGACTTTAACCCCCATCTTTCCACTTTTGTTATTAGAATCATACATAGTGACCTGCCTCAGGGAGATAACCTGACCCTGCCCACCTCTGAAGGACTGTGTGTATGTGCATGCTAAATGGCTTCAGTTATGTCCCACTCTGTGCTGCCCTATGGACTGTAACCCACCAGGTTCCTCTATCCACGGCATTCTCCAGGCAAGAATACTAGAGTGGGATGCCATGCCTCCTCCAGGTTCTGTTTGATCCTATGGATTGTAACCCATGAAGCTCCTCTGTCAATGGCATTCTCCAGGCAAGAATACTGGAGTGGGCTGCCATGCCTTCCTCCAGGGGAGCTTCCTGACTCATGGATTGAACCCACGTCTCTTACATCCCCTGCACTGGCAGCTGGGCTCCCCTTGTGGCTCAGCTGGTAAAGAATCCACCTGCAATGTGGGAGACCAGGATCTGATCCCTCAGTTGGGAAGATCTCCTAGAGAAGAGAAAGGCTACCCACTGCAGTATTTTGGTCTAGAGATTACCATGGCCTGTATAGTCCATTGGGTCGCAAAGAGTCAGACACAACTGAGCTACTTTCCCTTTCATTTGTTCTTCACCACTAGTGCCACCGGGGAAGCCCTGTGAAGGATTGTAACACTCTTGAATTCTTTGTGTGGCAAATGCCACAACACCCTGCATTTCTCTTCTGCTACTGACCCGCATGGCCCATAAATTCACTTGTGGGGAGGCCAGAATCACAGGTAAATGTGACATCTTTGTTTGTTGATATAACAGGAGATAGTCCATTTCACACCACCCACGAAATGACTGTAAGGAAGTGAAACTAATACATCCCCTATCCGAGGCTTGCCGTTCTAGAAGACATTTGCAGAAATCAAATGATCTTTTTACTTTGTTTCCTCACCTCCCCCCATGTCTGATCATTAAAAGAATCTGGCATCCAGGCCCTGACAAGATGGTTATTTTGAAGCATGAGACTGCTATCTTCTCAGTTAGCTGGCTCCCAAATTAAGTCCCTTTCTCTTCCCAATACAACATCTTGGATTCACTGACTTATCATGTGGCAAGCAAAGTGAGCATGGACTAGGTAACACCTTAAGAAAGGTCCCTGTTGCAGAGTAATGTGTCATTGTGGGCTTTAAAAAACCAGATAGAAAATAATCGTTTTGGCCAGAATAATCAGGAAAGCCAGGCTTCAATAGTATGTGAATCATGAACTTCCAGAAGTTCAAGCTGGATTTAGAAAAGTCAGAGGACCAGGGCTCAACGCAGAGGGAATAGACAGAACTGGCCATTTTCAAGTCTTTTCCTGAAATAGATATATCTGAATACTTTAAAAGCTGCTGCCTAAGGGTCTCTTTTACAATCAACCTGCATTTCAGTGCTGACTGATATCCTCTATTTTAAGACAATGACAGGTTTTGACACACCTTCCACTACTGGGAGCCACTAAAACAACAATAGAAAAAGGCAGTTCACACAATGAAATGATTTGAGAGACAACCTAGAGCTCAGACTAGGCTAAATAATAGGGTTCATCTCTACACAGGAAGACTCCAGTAAGACTGGGGAAGGTGACTGTTTTATCTAAGGCCAGAAACCAACCAAGAGTGTCAAGAATAATGAAGAGGAGAAAATTTTCCAAGCAAAAGAACAAGATAAAACTCCAGAAGTAGCGTTTAATGAAATGGAGACACATAATTTACCTAATAAAGAGTTCAAAATCATGGTCATAAATGTGTTCACCAAGATCAAGAGAACAATGCATGAACTAAGTGAGAATTTCAACAAAGAAGTAGGAAATATAAGAAAGAATCAAACATAAGTCACACAGTTGAATATTACAAGAACTGAACTGAAAAATTCAATAGAGGGATTCAATGGCAGACTACATGAAGTGGAAGAAACGATGAGCAAACTCAAAGACAGGGCAGTTTAATTCATCCAGTCAGAAGAGCAAAAGGAAAAACAGCAAAAAAGGGTGAAGACAGCTTAAGAAAATCATGGTATATCAGCCAACAGATCAACATTTGCATTATAGCAATCCCAGAATAAGAGAGAGAGAAATGGGCAGAAAGTTTATTCAAAGAAATAATGTCTGGAAACTTCTCTAATCTGGGAAAAACACAGATATACAAATCCAGAAAGTCCTAAATGTTCCAAATAAGAAGACCCCAAAGAAACCCACACCAAGACACACAATTAAAATTATGAAAAATTAAAAACAACTTGTCACATGACAAGGGAACCCCAGTAAGATCATGAGAAGAGTTTTTAGCAGAAACTTTGAATGACAGATGGGAGTGACATGCTGTATTCAAAATACTGAAAAAAGCCCTGCCAATCAAGAAAGTCTCAAAGAGGTATTAGCACTCCAATATTCATAATAGTATTATTCAAAATAGTCAAGATTTGGAAGCAATCTAAGTATCCATCAATGGATGAGTGGATAAAGAAAATTGATTATATATATACATGTATATGTATAATTGAGTTTATAATATACATGTATGCTCAATTGCTAAGTGATGTCTGACTCTCTGTGACCCCACAGACTGTAGCCCACCAGGCTCAGACTCTGTCCATGGGATTTCCTAGCCAAGAATACTAGAATGGGTTGCCATTTGCTTCTCCAATAGAATTGTAAGATAAGTGTACAAATCAAAAAAACTGAAATTAAAAACAGGCAGAGTCGGAATTTTAAAACTGAAAAATACAGTTGCTAAAATTTTTTAAAAGCTTCTAAAGTAAACAAGGGGCTTCCCTGGTTGCTCAGATAGTAAGGAATCTGCCTGCAATGCAGGAGACCCAGGGTGGATCTCTGGTTTGGGAGGATTTCCTGGAGAAAAGGAATAGCTAAGAGTAAAAACAGAAATCTTAGAATACAACTGAGTTTAAAGACTTAGAATACCTGATTTCAAGACTTATTATAAAGCTATCATGTAACCAAGACAGTTTGGAATTCTTGAAAGTCTGTTCCATAGATCAATGCAACAGAATAGAGTCAAGAAACAGATCAGTACATGTATGTTCAGCTGAGTTGTGACAAAAGAATCAAGGCAATTAAACTAAAGGAGAGTCTTTTGGGAAAAAAATAACCCTAAATAAACAGGGTATCCAAACAGTGAGGGCAGGAGGATGTGACGAACACAACTCACACAACACACAAAACTTAACTCAAAATGAATTAAAGACCAAAATCTAAAAGTACAAAACTTTTAAAGAAAACATGAGGAAAATTATTGCTTTCTTGAAGTACACACAACATTTCTTTGAAAATTGAAATTATGAAACATTAAAAACAACTGATAAATTGGACTTCATAAAAATTCACAACTCCTTCTTCAAAAAAGTACTGTTGAGTAGCATTGTCATATACATTTGGTTGAATTTTAAAGACATTATACTAAGTGAAAGAAGCCCGTCTCAAAGGTTACATATTATATGATTCCATTTATATGACATTAGAACTGCTGACGTTTCCCAGAGTTATGAGTGGGGAAAGGAGTAACTGTAAAATGATAGCATAAGGGAGTTTGGGAAGAGAATTAGAACTAATTTTTTCCCTGAATATGATGCTATGTTTATGCACCAATATACAAGTTATAATTCATAGAAAGTCAAAAGTCACAAAAGTTTGACACAAAAGTCAAACTGGGTGGAGGGTAATTTTAAGAATTAAAAATATACCCCTAAAGTGGCTGACCAAATAAATACTCCACTGCATTTCTATTAATAGTGTGAGAATGTCTCCTTGTATTGCAATTAATATCCCGGATAACAATAGAAAATAATAAAACATTTTCTATCTGAAGAGAACATACAGTCCTAATGTTTTGATTTGTATCTGTTTAATTTTAACTTTAAAGTCTTTTCCCATATAATGAGAATTTATTGTGCTCTGTTGTCTATTTTATTTAGAGGAATGGTGTATATGCGTATATGTGTTGGAGCAGAGTATGGGGAGTTCTCTTGTTTTCTATTTACTTATAATATATTTCTGGATCATTTTCCCTACCTTTTAAAATATTGACTTGTATAACCTCTATATAAAACTTGAAAACGAAAAAAGTTGAGTCACTTATTTGGCAGGATTGTAGAAAACATTAATGAGAGTAATTGGAGATGAGATTAGAGATATTCTGGTGTTTTGTTTTGTTTTGTTTCGAAGATCATAAATGGCCTTGAATGTCATGCTAAGCAGATATTTAGAGATAAGGATCTGAGTTGGTAATGACCTATATTCTAAACTATAACATCAGAACTCTTGGCAGGACTACTGAGCTTTATCTGGGGACTGAAGTGAATTTGACAGGTATTTATTAAGCCAAAAAAGTCTAAAAAAAGGAACCATGCCTAGAGTGATGTGTGTACCATTATCTTTAAAGCAGGTGGATAGGCAATCTAAGTGGAAAACCTGGAGTTCAACTGATGGCACACTCTTGATTAGATTTCTGTCCCTGACTATTAAGAAATGTTTCTCTATTGGTATCATCACTGGACCATAAATTTCGAAAGGAAAGAAACTCACTGCCATAATTCCACTGCTAACGTGAAGGTCAGTTAGACCCTTAACCAGATTAGAGCTCCCTTTGGTATTCCAGTGTTCACCATCCTCTGTGCTCCATCCAAATGCTTATCTGGCTTAGTGCCTGGAACTTGACCTGAAGTTCTTCTTCTTCTTCTTCTTTTTTTTTTTTTTGAGATAAAAAAGAGTAATACCACCTCCTTCTTTCACAAATATTTCAACTACTATTTTTTATTGTTCTCTAGACAAACTGGCTGCTTTTAAAGTATACTTTTTTTTAAATAAGATAGGGTTTCCTCATCCCCAGGAACTGTTGTATTGGCTATTTATTGGTCTAGCTTTGTCATTCATTCTTAGCATTCTGACTTCTTTTGTACAAACAGAAGTTGACCAGCAGAAGATGGCAGGAGGAACACTTCAATTACTCATACCCACCTCAGAATGAAAACTGTGTTGCCATCTATGACTGCTGAAGTGGATGGCGCATTAACTAAGATCAAACTCTAAATCAAATTATTTAATTGCTGAAAACAAATACAGTCACATTTAACCACAGAACTAACAAAATAATCTATAGCTTTTCAACTAAAACAGTAAAACAACAATAAAACATCCTCTCTTCCTTAAAATTCTGTATAATTATATGATTAAATACACTCTCTCCCTCTACCCCATGTAAATTAGAATAATGGAATGCTTGGGGAATACTTTCAACCTAAATATTTATTCAGGGAAGTGAATTACTTGTCGTTTGTATAAACAACTTGTTTAGGCATAATGTTTATTTCTAAGTAGTAGTGTAATGATATAAAACTCTTTGAAGCTGAGTTCTGCAACCGTCTATAATGTTTGCCATTTTGGAGAATATTACTTTTTCCCTCCTGTAAACATATTTAATGAAGAATTTAAATGCATGCAACCATATGTCTCTTTGCCAAGCAACAACTACTCAGAGGAAACAAAGTCCCCAGTGATCAGTTACTTATGTACTAAGTAAAATAATATCCTAAGGAAGACACATGCTAGAGCACTTGAAATATAATGTAGCCTTTACTATATTTCATGTAAATATAAGCCCTAGACTATTTCCACAAGTTATTCAAAAAAGAATAACTACATATTTTTATTAGAAATTTGACTTCCAAAATTAGATCCATGCCAGGCACTAAGCTCATGGGATGACTCATAAAGGACACCACATAAAGCATTAAAACTTGAAGAAAATGCCATTATAGACCACCTCATCCAAGTTTCTGTTATTACTGAGGGACCCCTAATAGCCCACCACTCTGCCAAGGGTATGTTTTTCCCTCTAGCGAGACCTACATACAGACTTTGGGTATAGCGGTCCCTTTGCTTCCCTCGGTTTCTATCATAAAGGAGGACTGCTATTGAAATTACAACAAACATTTTCTGTAATAAAAATCTTGGCAGCCTTAAAACAACTCTAATGTGTACCTTACTTTACAGATGGTCCAAATATCAATAGCAAGTTGCAGAAAATCTTCTATTGGGGTCAAGAATATTTGACTAACGTGTTGCTTTGTGCTGACAATTTCAGTTTACTAGTTATGATTCCTTTCAAATGACCATTGACCCTCTTTATGCATTAATGTTTTTCTAAGTGGCATAGATATTACTTGATGGTATAGACTAGAGTTAAATTTTATCTTAAGAGTCGTTATTTCAGAAGTATCTGCTGCTGCTAAGTTGCTTCAGTCGTGTCTGACTCTATGCAACCCCATAGATGGCAGCCCACCAGGCTCCTCTGTCCCTTGGATTCTCCAGGCAAGAATACTAGAGTGGGTTGCCATCTCCTTCTCCAATGCACGCATGCATGCTAAGTTGCTTCAGTCGTGTCCGACACTGTGTGACCCCATGGACAGCAACCCACCAGGCTCCTCTGTCCACAGGATTCTCTAGGCAAAAATGCTGGAGTGGGTTGCCATTTCCTTCTCCACAGATGTATCTAATAAGGCTAAAAAATACACTTCTTTCCCACTCTTAGCTCATAATATTCATTTATCAACCTTTTAATTCTAATTATACTTTTAGTGCTCTAGTGGAAACATGGAATACCTTTGATTTGATAATATTTTCCAAATATTATATTTATATTATTAATGAAATTTATTGTTTACATAATGCTATTGATCTGCCCTGAATTTGTCTTTATAGTCCTCTAGGTACTGTGTCATTATAGAATTGACTAATGTTCTGATTTTCAAGTCAGAATCCTGCTGAAATACAATGAATATGAATACAACCAGTAATCTCTTTTTAAACACAGTAATATTGAATTGCTTCCACCAATTTCTCTACCCAAATTTGTCTTTGACATTTTACACCTGAATGTAAATTGGCATAGAAGAGCATAAATCCTTTTAAAGTGAGATTGGTAATAATATGACTGCTGAGCATCTGAAAGATTGATTTAAAAGAAGCTTGTAAACAGAACAAGACAAGATCAGTGCAGTCTTCCATAATTCAAATAGACGATTAGTCTATTTGAAGAAATCAATACTATAATTCACATCAATAGGGTTTTTTTTAATACAAAAAGCTTACCATTAATAAATAAGTTAAATACTAGTGATTATATAAGAAAAATACACAATGAATAATAGAAATTTTCGGGAAGTATCATTATCACCAATTGTTTTTCTTTCCGAATAAATGCTATAATTTACATAATGCACTATAATAATAACAGAATGATGACACCTTTTTTGTTTCCTAGTAGCATTACTACTGGAGAAGGCAATGGTACCCCACTCCAGTACTGTTGCCTGGAAAATCCCATGGACGGAGGAGCCTGGTAGGCTGCAGTCCATGGGGTCGTGAAGAGTCAGATGCGACTGAGCGACTTCCCTTTCACTTTTCACTTTCATGCATTGGAGAAGGAAATGGCAACCCACTCCAGTGTTCTTGCCTGGAGCATCCCAGGGACAGGGGAGCCTGGTGGGCTGCCGTCTCTGGGGTCGCACAGACTTGGACACGACTTACGCGACTTAGCAGCAGTAGCGCATCACTACATTCCTATTTATTTTCAACTTTGGTAAACTTTATTTTATTAGCTAAGAATGTACTAATTAATAATCAGCCAACAGGAATTTAATTGCATGCATTCTTTTCATTCAGATTGAAAAGATGAGGGATAAAAACCTAAGTTTTAGAAGTACTGACAATGTGCAAGATAATTAAAACAAAACAGAAGTACTTACAGCAGATCAGCACTGAATTGAGTGATTCCAACTACAGAATGTAGGGTCAGTGAGTGAGAAATATGGGGGAGTGGAAGGTAGTACTATGGGCTTGATGGAGAAGGAAAGAATTAAGCTGAGACTTGAAATTGGGAAGATTCTGAAGCAATGGGACTAAACCAAGAGTGTTAGAAATGTAGCTTAAGAAGGATACTGGGCAGAGGGATTGTAAATATGATTTATGAGGGACTTCCCTGGTGGTTCAGGTGATTAAGAATCTGCCTGTAATGTGGGAAACTCTAGTTCGATTTCTGGTTCTAAAGATCCCCTGGATCAGGAAATGGCAACCTGCTCCAGTATTCTTACTTGGAGAACTCCATGGACAGAGGAGCCATGGGGTCACAAAGAGTCGGACTCGACTGAGCAACTAACACTTTCACTTTACTTTCATGAGGGAAAAAACAGTCTAATAGTAAGTTATTGCTAATGATACACCAGGTAAGTAGGCATTGGATAAACACACAAACCATATACATGTGTGTATGTATATGTGTGTGTGTGTGTGTATTTTATATATATATTTAGAGAGAGAGAGAGCAGTACACAGAAATCCTAATAAAATTCACAGTTGCTGTACTCAGTGGCCATTTTAACTACTTGAACTGAAACAACTGTTGAAAGATAACGTGGAACAAAGAAGTCTATTATGCAAAAGTTAATTTCATTGTTTCAGTCCTGTTGTGTGATTCCACTGACATCCACTGGTGTAATTTAAACTTCTTTAGTCAAGCCCGTGAGGATTTAGAATAACAAAGAATACTCATCTAGTAGTTGCAGTGCCTATGCTAAAATTAGAGATATGAATACTATAGCTTATTCATGCTAAATTAGTATTTTCCTATGCTATCCTTTCCTTCGGAGAAGGCAATGGCACCCCACTCCAGTACTCTTGCCTGGGAAATCCCATGGATGCAGGAGCCTGGTAGGCTGCAGTCCATGGGGTCGCTAGGAGTCGGACACGACTGAGCAACTTCACTTTCACTTTTCACTTTCATGCATTGGAGAAGGAAATGGCAACCCACTCCAGTGTTCTTGCCTGGAGAATCCCAGGGACGGAGGAGCCTGGTGGCTGCCGTCTATGGGGTCGCACAGAGTCAGACACGACTGAAGCGACTTAGCAGCAGCAACATCCTTTCCTTATTATCACGGAATTGCCTGAGTGGACATTATTTGGATTCAATTCAACAAATAGTTATTAAGTGTTAAGAACATCAGGGGTCTTAGTACCAGTATGGTAAAACATGCACAGAAAGCACTAAGATATTTCTCCCCACAAAGGTCCAAGATTGCAGATATATAATATTCAGTAGGTGAGAAAGACATGGGAATTAAGTTGTAAGTGAATATAGGACTCAAATAATCAGGGAGAGAATTCCAGACACAAGAAAAGCAGGAGTGGAATACCAAGGTGGAAATGAGTAGATGGTGTTAGAGGAAAAATTAGAGATACTGCTCAAGGGAGTAAGGGTTTCTGTGGTTGAAATACTTTGATTTGACTACAGATCACATGACCTAAATGAGTTGGAAGCAGACTTGGGAGTTTTTGAAAACAAATCAATTGAGACAAAATAACATATAATGTGAAAAGCAGACTCTGATTCAAGAGTTGAACTCTGGTATTGGTAATATAGGCATTGATATTAAAGGTTGATAAAAGGTAAGTAAAATGTATTTCTCTCCTTTTAGAGCTTAATCTTAGAGTGATGAGGGGCTTCCCTGGTAACGCATGGAAAAATTAGAGATACTGCTCAAGGGAGTAAGGGTTTCTGTGGTTGAAATACTTTGATTTGACTACAGATCACATGACCTAAATGAGTTGGAAGCAGACTTGGGAGTTTTTGAAAACAAATCAATTGAGACAAAATAACATATAATGTGAAAAGCAGACTCTGATTCAAGAGTTGAACTCTGGTATTGGTAATATTGGCATTGATATTAAAGGTTGATAAAAGGTAAGTAAAATGTATTTCTCTCCTTTAGAGCTTAATCTTAGAGTGATGAGGGGCTTCCCTGGTGACGCAGATGGTAAGGAATCCATCTGCAATGCAGGAGACCCAGGTTTGATCTCTGGGTCAGGAAGATTTCCTGGAGAAGGGAATAGCTACCCACTCCAGTATTCTTGCCTGGAGAATTCCACAGACAGAAAACCCTGGCAGGCTACAGTCTATGTGGTCCCAAAGAACTGGACACGACTGAGTGATTTATACACACACACACACACACACACACACACACATGAATGATGAAAGGATTTGAGAAGATAGAATTAAGTATAATTTAAGGGAGTTCATTAAGTATCAAAAAAAGGTACTACATAGAGTATGCTATGTGTTCTAAGTCTTCTGGATGTTAAAAAATTATGTTTAATATAAACGGAAACAGTTTGAGAGATAATTCTGAAATCTCTGATATCAAGTATCTAGTTTTCAAGGTCATCTTTTTCTCCAATTTCCAAATCAGCTATAATTCATATTGAGCTCTGTTGGATAGGAAGTAAAGGTCCATCTAGTCAAAGCTATGGTTTTTCCAGTAGTCATGTATGGGTGTGAGAGCTGGACTATAAAGAAAGCTGGGTGCTGAAGAACTGATGCTTTTGAACTGCTGTGTTGGAGAAGACTCTTGAGAGTCCCCTGGACTGCAAGGAGATCCAACCAGTTAATCCTAAAGAAAATCAGTCCTGAATATACATTGAAAGGACTGTTGCTGAGGCTGAAGTTCCAATACTTTGGCCACCTGAGGCGAAGAACTGACTCATGGGAAAGGCCCTGATGCTGGCAAAGATTGAAGGCAGGAGGAGAAGGGGATGACAGAGGATGAGAAGGATGAATGGCATCACTGACTCGATGGACATGAATCTGAGCAAGTTCCAGGAACTGGTGAATGGATAGGACGGTCTGGCATGCTGCAGTCCATGGGTTTGCAAAGAGTCAGACACGATTGAACAACTGAACTGAACTTTCTCCCCAAAGCCATCCTCATCAGATGTCTTGCTCCAGATCAATGCTTTGGGAAACCCTCAGCCCCAATCATCTCTAGCCATTCCATAATTGCTTCTCAATAATGCTACTCTTCTCTTTAGTTCTCCTTGGTCTCAATGACTACACACTGATCACTTGCTTTGGTTTCCCAAGCACAAGTAGATTGACAATTAGATACAGGGATGTAAAGTAAATTTTGAAGCTAAATATGCCCCCAAACCATCTCTCTTCTGAATTTCAACCTCCCATCCTAGTCTTTGGGCCCGCATTCTCCACAGACCAACTTGAGTGTCCCCTACCTATGTGCTTATTTCTCAAGGCCCAGCATCCCAGCCAGTCTCTAAGCCTCATCAAATAAAGCAAAAATAAGTTAATATTGTAATATCTGCCAACTATGAAAGTAATTAGTATTTTGTTTTTTAATATAAATTTATTTATTTTAGTTGGAGGTTAATTAATTTACAATATTCTACTGTTTCATCAACATGAATCTGCCACAGGTATACACATGTTCGCCATCCTGAACCCCCCTCCCTCCTCCCTCCCCGTACCATCCCTCTGGGTCATCTCAGTGCACCAGCCCCAAGCATCCAGTATCATGCATCGAACCTGGACTGGCGATTCGTTTCATATATGATATCATACATGTTGCACTGCCATTTTCCCAAATCATCCCTCCCTCTCCCTCTCCCACAGAGTCCAAAAGGCTGTTCTATACATCTGTGTCCCTTTTGCTGTCTCGCATACAGGGTTATCATTACCATCTTTCTAAATTCCATATATATGTGTTAGTATACTGTATTGGTGTTTTTCTTTCTGGCTTACTTCACTCTGTATAATAGGCTCCAGTTTCATCCACCTCATTAGAACTGATTCAAATGTATTCTTTTAATGGCTGAGTAAGTAGTATTTTAGATAGCTAAATAAATTGTTTAATACTCCAAATATTCCTAACTTCTTTTGGAATCACTGATTTTATGTTTCTAAATCCATGAGTAGGAAGACTGAATGGTTAAAAATCTCATCAGAGACTTTTAGCTTTCACTCAAATTAATAGAGTGCCGTGCTTTAGAAATCTAATTCTTCTTTATTTCAAAAGTAGAAAAGGTAAGAGTCATGCTGTAAGTAATTCATTATTTAAGACTTTAACTGGGCTCTCAGGTTTCTTTATCTCTTATTTTACTGAGTTTTGGTCAGCTCTGTCTACTTTCTTGTTCCCCTCAGTTTCTCAGAGTTGCTTTTGCCTCTCCCACATACTCATGCATTCATCTATCCTAACTCTCTTGCCATCTTGATTCCACCCTGCCCCATAACATTTCCACATTCTCCTAGCAATGCTTCTCTCTCTCCTTTGCCTTTTCTGTGACTGGTGACTTGACTATCTCCTTCCTTTCATTCAGTTATCAACTTTATCAAGTTTGTCCAGTCGTAATATTTATTCTCAGACCCTGCATTCTTGTTCCTATCCAGATTCTTCTTTTCTTCAGTGACAAACTTTTGAATATTTGGTTTCTCTGTGTTTGAGGATGTAATTTAACCTTCCCTCTTGAATAATAAGGTAGTTTGGTATACTATGTATTACCCACAGGGGTAATGAGCCCCAAGCCTTGCTACTAATGTTAAAAAGTAGTCACAGCCTGGTAAAACCTCTTAATATTGAGAAAAATCAAACATAAGATCCTTGTGAATGATACAAGATCAACCCCAAACTTACAGAATACCAACAGTGAAGTTTCATCTAACATATGTTCAAAATCCAAAATGACAAAATATATATGGAAGCAATACACCAGGAATGGGAGTCAGAAGATTTGACCAACACTAGGAGTAAAGCATTAAAACCTTCATGTAATGGAATCAAGATCAGCAACAAGGCAAGGGTTCCCACTCTCATCACTGTTACTCAACATAGGTTTGGAAGTCCTAGTCATGGCAATCAGAGAAGAAAAAATAAATAAATAAAAGGAATTTGGATTGGAAAAAAAGTAAAACTCTCCTGCTTGCAGACAATGTGATATTATATATGGAAAACCCTAAAGATACTATCAGAAAATTACTAGAGGTAATTAATGAATTTAATAAAGTCTCAAGATACAAAATCAATACACAAAAATCACTTGCATTTCTATACACTAACACCGAAAAATCAGAAAGAGATACTAAGGAATCAGTCCCATTTACCATTGCAACAAAATGAATAAAATACCTAGGAATAAACCTACCTAAGGAGACAAAAGAGCTGTATACAGGAAACTATGACACTGATGAAAGAAATCAAAGATGACATAAACAAATGGAGAAATAGTCCATGTTCCTGGGTTGGAAGAATCAATATTGTGAAAAAGATTATACTGCCAAAGGCAATCTACAGATTAAATACAATCCCTGTCAAATTATCAATGGTGTTTTTTCATAGAACTTGAACAAAAAATTTCACAATTCATATGGAAACCCAAAAGGCCCTGAATAGCCAAAGCAATCTTGAGAAAGAAGAATGGAGCTGGGAAAATCAATCTTCTAACTTCAGATTATACTACACAGCTATAGTCATCAATACAGTATGGTACTGGCACAAAAACAGGAATATAAACCAATGGAACATGATAGAAAGCCCAGAGATAAACCCACACTCCTATGGACACTTTATCTTTGCCAAAGAAGGCAAGAATATATAATGGAGAAAAGATAGCCTCTTCAATAAGTGGTGCTGGGAAAACTGGACAATTATATGAAAAAAAAAATGAAATTAGAACACTTCATGTCAATGTATGGCAAGACCAATACAGTATTGTAAAGTAAAACAAAAAGAAAAAAGAATAAATTTTAAAAAAACCACTTCCTAACACCATACACAAAGATAAACTCAAAATAGATTAAAGACTTAAATGTAAGCCCAGAAACTATAAAACTCTTAGAGGAAAACATAAGCAGCACACTCCATGACATAAATCACAGCAAAATCTTCTATGACCCACCTCCTAGAGTAATGAAAATAAAAACGAAAAGAAATAAATGGAACCTAAACAAACTTAAAAGCTTTCCACAGCAAAGGAAATGAAGAACAAGGTAAAAAGACAACCCTCAGAATGGGAGAAAAGAAAAGCAAATGAAACAGCTGACAAAGGATTAAACTCCAAAATATACAAGCAGCTCATGCAATTCAATAGCAGAGAAATAAACAACCCAATCAAACACTGGGAAAAAGGCCTAAAGAAACATTCCTCCAAAGAAGACATACAGATGGCTTATAAACACATGAAAAGATGCCCAATATCACTCATTATCAGATAAATCCAAATCAAAACTAGAACAAGGTATCATCTCACACCAGTCAGAATGGCCATCATCAAAAAGTCTACAAAAAAAAAAAAAATGCTGGAAACTGTGTGGAGAAAAGGGAACTCTCTTGCACTGTTGGTGAGAATGCAAATAGATACAGCTACTATGGAGAACATTATGGATATTCCTTAAAAAACTAGGAATAAAACTACCATATGGCCCAGCAATCCCACTGCTGCTGCTGCTGCTAAGTCGCTTCAGCGTGTCTGACTCTGTGCGACCCCAGAGACGGCAGCCCACCTGGCTCCCCAACCCCTGGGATTCTCCAGGCAAGAACACTGGAGTGGGTTGCCATTTCCTTCTCCAATGCATGAAAATGAGAAGTAAAAGTGAAGTCGCTCAGTCGTGTCTGACTCTTAGCGACCCCATGGACTGCAGCCTCGCAGGCTCCTCTGCCCATGGGATTTTCCAGGCAAGAGTACTGGAGTGGGGTGCCATTGCCTTCTCCCACTACTGGGAGCAATCCCACTACTGGGCATATATTCTGAGAAAACCACAATTCTAAAAGACACATGTACCCTAATGTTCATTGTAGCACTATTTACAATAGCTAGGACATGGAAGTGGAAAAGGCAATGGCACCCCATTCCAGTACTCTTGCCCGGAAAATCCCATGGATGGAGGAGCCTGGTGGGCTACAGTCCATGGAGTCGCACATAGCCGGACATGACTGAGTGACTTCACTTTCACTTTTCACTTTCATGCATTGGAGAAGGAAATGGCAACCCACTCCAGTGTTCTTGCCTGGAGAATCCCAGGGATGGCAGAGCCTGGTGGGCTGCCGTCTCTGGGGTCACACAGAGTCGGACACGACTGAAGCAACTTAGCAGCAGCAGCAACAACAGCAGGACATGGAAGCAACCTAGATGCCCCTTGACAGATGAATGGATAAAGAAGTTGTGGTACATAACCACAATAGAATATTACTCAGCTATGAAAAGAAATGCATTTGACTCAGTTCTAATGAGGTGGACAAACCTACAGCATATTATACAAGGTGAAGCAAGTCAGAAAAACAAATATCACATATTAAACACATATACATGGAATCTAGAAAGATAGTACTGAGGAACCTACCTGCAGGGCAGCAGTGGACAGAGATCAGACTTGGGGACACAATGGGGGGAAAGGAAGGAGAGGGTGGGACGAATGGAGAGAATAGAATAGAAGTATATACACTGCCATATTTAAAACAGATAGCCAGTGGGAATTTGCAGTATGACCAGGGAGCTCAATAGTGCTCTGTGACAATCTAGAGGGGTGGGATGGGGTGGGATGTGGAAGGGGGATTCAGGAGGGAGGGAACATATGTATACTATGCTTGATTCATGTTGATATATGGCAGAACCCCAACACAACATTGTAAAACAAGTATCCTCCAATAAAATTTTTTTAAAAAATTATGTAATATTCTGCAAATCAAACTATACATATATGATTCACACTATTTGTGGACTAAAAGCTTGTGATTTCTGACCTAACATTTGTTCTGATATAAGAGCAAATTCTAATGTCTAATAAAGATCTGAGACACAGTGGACCTCAATAAAGGATTTTTGCACATGTACAGAACAGGGCACAATGTTATTAATATCTCAGTTTAAAAGGTAGCCGAGAATATTGGGAAACTCCGATTGAAGTAGAAGATTCTTTCCTAGACATTAGTCCATATCTGAGGGACTTTTCTTCTTGCCCACTAATAGGATTCTGAAACAAAAAACACTTGGATGACTATCTACGACATATATCTGTAAGATGATTTGAATCATTTAATTTGTTTTCAGTAACATAAGTCAGAAAAAGGAAAACTGAAGAGGAAGCTGGTGCCTGGGTCCAATATACAAGCATCTTCTGTCCTGAATACAGTATTTTCCTAAGGCATAATAGAGGACCTTTGAATGCTGAAGATGTTTTTACCAGCTTTGACAATGCAGGAAATGTCTAGATTAAACCCTGAGCCTTTGGAGTGGGAGCACTGACTCCAAGACCCCAGACTACCAGAACTAACCCTAGAGTGTATCAGATAGTGAGAACTCACACAAAGGAGAACACTGGAATAAAAGGTAGCTGGAAAAAAATTGAAATATTTGGGGATTTTGAAACTAATAAAGGTATCACATTAACTCATTATTTTTATTCAGAGCACATTTGAAATATTTCATAGATTCTCTTTGTTTTCCTCCCCTCCTCAACAAATATATTTCATACAATGAGCAGAAAAATGAGGTTGATTTGTTACATGTTTTCCCTTATTTAGCCCCCTTTGCCTCCACTTCCCAATTCTACAACTTGAATAAATATAATATGAAATTAATAAAATCCCTTTCATTGTAACTGGCCTCTTATAAATTATTTGTGACTCCACAAGTAGGAACACATGGCAAGCTTCAAGGTTGCTAAATAGGCAAACAAAATATTTACATAAATGGTCTTATGATTTGGTTATAAATTACACAAATTACTCAAACAAAAGGTGCTGTGTAAATGTGAAATAATAAGGGTGATGGAATATCCATTATTAACAATATAAGAAGAAAATGAAATATTTTGTGTATACTTAGCACATAAGCAAATTCTTTTACTAGAAACAATTAAACAGCAAATAAAATATGCTTATGTGCTGGAAATGGACAGCTGGATTTATGCCACTCTTGCAATATCTCCATCTCAAGCCATATGGTTCTTGCTCATTAATGCAACTTTTAAAGAAAATCTCACTTGAGAGTGAGTCTGAAGTATGATAAATAAACAAAAACTTATTATATCATTGTCCCTTTTTTGCATCCTAAGTGTTTTTATTTAATTTACATTGGCAGTGGGTTTACTCCCAGCAACACCTTCAGATACAATCTGACATGCACATCCACTTTAACTTAGCAGATCTTATAATTAGGTTTCTCTTTACTAACAAAAGGTGATTTAGAACAATGAGGCTAATCCTAGTTGATAAAGGCAGCAATAAAACAGCAGTATTTTTAGACATTCTAGGGATGCTAATTTAGTTCAGGTATCTATATTGTTTCAGTCCATACAGTGATTATATTAAAAATCCTGAAATGGGCTTCCCTGGTGGCTCAGATGGTAAAGAATTAGCCTTCAATGCAGAAGACCTGGGTTTGTGCTGGTTTAAGGGAATAGCTACCCATTCTAGTATTCTGGTCTGGAGAATTACATGGACAAAGGAGCCTGGCAGGCTATATAGTTTATGGGGTTGCAAAGAGTTGGACATGACTGAGTGACTTTCATTTTCATCCATGGACTACCTGGGGTCCAGTGTTTGGGACTTTGCCTTCCAATGCAGGGCTTGTGGTTTAGATCCCTAGTCAGGGGAGCTAAGATCGCACATGACTCACAGCCAAAAAACCAAAACAGAAAACAGAGTCAATATTTTAACAGATTCAATAAAGGCTTTAAAAATGGTCCACATTAAAAAAATCTTTAAAAAATCCTATTATCCAAAAAATTTCTTGAATGTAAGGTTTATAGATTTTTGTTTTTCATTCTAAGACAATAAATTTTAAAATAAAACTACTTTGTAGGGTTTGTTTAAAAAAATAGCTAGTTCTTCTTTGAAAAGGTAGTCAGAGAAGAATGGTCATTAAGAAGCCTTTCACAAGTTATATATAGAGACAAATATCTGTGGAAACTGCTGTACAAAATTCAGTATTTTCTCTCTTCCAATAGTTTTATATTTGAAGAAACATGTATCTTTCTTCCTAGTGTATTTAACATGGGCATTTTTAAAAATGTAACTATTTTGTATTAGTTCAGTTCAGTTCAGTCATTCAGTCGTGTCCGACTCTTTGCAACCCCATGAATTGCAGCATGCCAGGCCTCCCTGTCCATCACCAAATCCCGGAGTTCACTTAGACTTGTGTCCATTGAGTCGGTGATGCCATCCAGCCATCTCATCCTCTGTTGTCCCCTTCTCCTCCTGCCCCCAATCCCTCCCAGCATCAGAGTCTTTTCCAATGAGTCAACTCTTTGCATGAGGTGGTCAAAGTACTGGAGTTTCAGCTTCAGCATCATTCTTTCCAAAGAACATCCAGGACTGATTTTTAGAATGGACTGGTTGGATCTCCTTGCAGTCCAAGGGACTCTCAAGAGTCTTCTCCAACACCACAGTTCAAAAGCATCAATTCCTCAGTGCTCAGCCTTCTTCACAGTCCAACTCTCACATCTATACATGACCACTGGAAAAACCATAACCTTGACTAGATGGACCTTTGTTGACAAAGTAGTGTCTCTGCTTTTGAATATGCTATCTAGGTTGGTCATAACTTTCCTTCAAGGAGTAAGTGTCTTTTAATTTCATGGCTGCAGTCACCATCTGGGTATAGCCAATTAACAATGTCATGACAGCTTTAGGTGAACAGCTAAGAGACTCAGTCATATATATACACGTATCCATTTTCCCCAACTCCCCTCCCTTCTAGATTGCCACATAACATTGGGCAGAGTTCCACATGCTATACAGTAGGTCCTTGTTAGTTATCCATTTTAAATATAGCAGTGTATACATATCCATCCCCAAATCCCTATCCCTTCATCCCATCCTTCCCCTGGCAAATGTAAGTTTGTGTAACATGTGCATTTTAATAGATGGTAATAATGGTAGTGATAAACTAATATCAGTATTTTTACATGTTTCCACAACTATACTGAATATTATAGAAGATAAACATTTAAATTTAAGTTCATCCTAAAATCTGTGGGTGGCATAATTCTGACTTATAGATATGTATCAAAACATACAGATTTTAAGGGCCAGAGATCATCATTCTTATTTGCCAAATAACCATAAAGCTATCAAAAGAAAATACTTCAACAAAATAGGAAATAAATCTAGTATATTCTCTATTCTGGAAGGCATTTAACATTATTTAAGAAATGATGTAACAATATTCAGTCTATATGGGTTCTTGGGAAAGATATTGAGCCAAAAGCCACAGAAGTGGGAATCAGTCAGAATCAGCCTCAGTGTCCTGATTAATGGTCACAACACAGAACACAAAGTTCAACTTTGGGTGGGGCTGCCTTCTAAAAAATCCTCTCCACAAATGAGAGAGTAAAATTGCTAAATGTACAATCTTTCATTCCAATTCTTGGGAAACATTATAAGTTAAAAGTGTGAAAGCCTAGTTGCTCAGCTGTGTCGACTCTTCGTGACCCCATGGAGTGTAACTCACCAGGTTCCTCTGTCCATAGAATTCCCCAGGCAAGAATACTGCAGTGGGTAGCCGTCCCCTTCTCCAGGGGATCAAACTCAGGTTTCCTGCATTGAAGGCAGATTCTTTACCATCTGAGCCACAGAGAAGCTCAAGTTAAGAGTAAACAGTCTTTAATTCCCATTAGGCTGTAACATCAGCTGAAGCTAGTGTAACAGGAGGTGGTAAATTAAAGCATTATCTCAAAGTGATTTTCTTCCTAACTCCCAAAATATAGAAGTAATTTCCCTGAATAATCTTTCTCAGATTAAGCAATCAATATAGGTTTAGAACCCACTTACTAGCCTCAGCCATGGATTGATCTTTCACCAAAATGAGTGCCAGCAACTTACCACTGGTCACAGACTCAGGTGATTGAAAAAGTGCTTCAGAGCTGGCTTCTCATGAGATCATTCTCTAAGAACTAGTGAAATGTTTACAAGAAAAAATAATGACTAGTGGAGAGGGGGTACTAGCAATCATTTCAATAGTTTGACCCCCATGAGAAAATTCTATATTAAAAAAAGTTTCCTTCACACTTTTGTTATGCTTTGCTTTTTTAGAAGTATAAGCCATATTTATATTCGCTTTATTTTTCTCTCTTCATTTATTTACATGGGGTCTTTTAAAATGTGTCAGAATTAGTGTAGAGCATTGAGCAAGCACCATAGCCTGTGTACCAGACTTTTTCAGACTGTAGAGTGTGAACAGACACTGAGGGCTCTGTGAAGCGCTCTAGGATAAACTTTAGTTTGGGATCAGAAAAGCTGTGGGATATTGAGTCAACACAGCATACTCAGCAGGATAAAGATGATGGACTATGATACAACCAGTACTTTATTCACATTTTAACCAGAAATGCCTTGTCATCAAAGCAGCATCATTTACTTTATTATATTTTTGTTTAAATTTTATTATGTTTACAGTTTTTATCTTGAATTAGTATATCTACTTGGATTTCATGTTTATATAAGATCTGTTAGCATTTGGGATTTTATGTTCTGTTTGGACATGATTAATTAACATGATGTGAAAACCAAGTTAAGTCAATACAGAGTTCTATACATGTTTAGGGGGGCTTCCCTTGTAGCTCAGGGAAGCTGCATCGCAGGCAGACGCTTTACCACTTTCTGATTCCTGGGTTGGGAAGATCTCCTGGAGAAGGGAATGGCAACCAACTCCAGTATTCTTGCCTGGAGAATCCCATGGACAGAGGAACCTGACGGGGTACAGTCTAAGGGGTCACAAGAGCCAGTTACAACTGAGAGACTAAGCACACACACACACACACACACACACACATATTTGAAGGAGGGTTTCTGAAAGCAGTACAAATAATAAGAAACTTTTAGATTCAACCATATCTAATAATAGAATTATCTTTTCAAGACTGTAAAAAAAAAAAAAAAAATCAGCTCAGACCCCAAGGGACTAAATCAAAGTGCTACATTAATCATAGGTCTTACTTAAGAAAAATATTAGAAAATGTGAAAGATTTCCCACTATTATTTACCTCTAATCTATTGGAATTCATGCAGTGAAGTCCCAGGAAGCAATATTGTGTTTACTCTGTAGATAATAAAGCAGCTTATGAGCTTTGCCTTCTCAGATCCTTGTCAAACAAATGAGGCAAGTGTTTCACCTTCCTTCAGTGCAGTTACCAGAATTGTGATTTTATTTAACACAGCTTTCAGTTTCATGTGTGTCTGCATGCTCTATCAGTCCTGAAAATTCACTGGAAGGACTGATGTTGAAGCTGAAACTCCAATACTTTGGCCACCTGATGCGAAGAGCTGACTCATTTGAAAAGATCCTAATGCTGGGAAAGATGGAAGATGGGAGGAGAATGGAACGACAGAGGATGAGACGGTTGGATGGCATCACCGACTCAATGGACATGAGTTTGAGTAAACCCTGGGAGTTGGTGATGGACAGGGAGGCCTGGCATGCTGCAGTCCATGGGGTCACAAACAGTCAGAAACGACTGAACAAATGAACCGAAATGAACTGCATGCTAATTGCTTCAGTTGTGTCTGACTCTTTGTGATCCCATAGACTGAAGCCCACCAGGCTCCTCTGTCCATAGTATTCTCCAGGCAAGAATACTGGAGTGGCTTGCCATGTGTTCCTCCAGGGGATCTTCCCAACCAGGGATCGAACCTGCATCTCTCAAGTCTCCTACATTTGCAGGCAGGTTCTTTACAACCAGCGCCACCTGGGAAGCCCTTTTCAGTCTAATACACCTACCCAAATACAGAAACTGTTTAGTCTTCCAGAAAATAGCACAAAATAATATATTCCTACAAGTCATAGAATTGACCAGCTTGTCTACTTGTAAACATTTTCTTCTCCTTACCTTATTTACTTGATGTTAGCTGCTTTTCTTCCTATAGACAGGAACGCACCCAGCTGTCTTCCAGATGAGTAGACAAGTCAAATTCGCCATCACTCTACAGTGTGTTAATACTTATTAGATAAAACATGTTTTCTTGGGCCAGTGTTTTCCAAATAACAAGAGGAGGGAAAAGACATCCTGGCTTCACTCATCTTTCTTCCTAACTACCTCACTTAGCTTTGCAGAAGGGAACTCTTTGCCTAGTTCATAAATTTGGTGTAATCCAGAGAAGCATGCATCCTTTAGAGGATGAACACTGTTCTGATTTGGGGAGTACTGCCTGATAATTTATTAAATCCACAAGAGATTTTGGGGCACTGCTGTAATCTTAGCTGCAAAACATGTTTAGCAAGATCTTAGGACTGAGACTCAATTTCTAGCTGGCAAGTAAATATGTCATATAAGAATTGATTATATCACATAGTAAGATACGTGAAAGTGAAGTTGCTCAGTCGTGTCCGACTCTTTGCGACCCCATGGACTGGAGCCCACCAGGCTTCTCCATCTATGGAATTTTCCAGGCATGAGTACTGGAGTGGGTTGCCATTTCCTTCTCCAGAGGATCTTCCCAACCCAGGGATTGAACCCGGGTCTCCCACATTGCAGGCAGATGCTTTACCATCTGAGCCACCAGGGAATCGTAGATATAAGTAATGAAACTGACCGTTTTGGTTACCTTCCTGGTAAAATGTCATTTTCACATAGTAAGATACGTGAAAGTGAAGTTGCTCAGTCGTGTCCGACTCTTTGCGACCCCATGGACTGGAGCCCACCAGGCTTCTCCATCTATGGAATTTTCCAGGCATGAGTACTGGAGTGGGTTGCCATTTCCTTCTCCAGAGGATCTTCCCAACCCAGGGATTGAACCCGGGTCTCCCACATTGCAGGCAGATGCTTTACCATCTGAGCCACCAGGGAATCGTAGATATAAGTAATGAAACTGACCGTTTTGGTTACCTTCCTGGTAAAATGTCATTGACATGGGCCTGGTGGTGAAGGAGGACCTGGAACCCACAGGTCCATTTAATTTGCCTGAACATTTTTTTAAAATTTGTATTTGAAAAGTCTTTACACAAGGCACTCAAAGCTCACCAATTCCTATTGTCTTACAGCAGGCTAGTTTCACCCATTTGTTACCTACCCAGTACTTAGAGGTATGCTTTGCTTTGTAATCCCTGGATAGCCTTTAACAATTCTCTGTTAGAGTTTATGGCTTCTGCCAGTATCTGAAATACTTTTTATGCCTAACAATCCTCTTTGCTATTCAGATTGGTATAATATTCAATGTACAATAAGTCCTTAGGGGATTTTATGGGAAAGGTCAGCTGTAAGAGCTGATTATTGCTCATTATTATTAAGACTCCTTTGTTGCATACAATCCCTTCATCCAGTTGGGGAATATCCCTCAAGGGATGAGTTTATCTCTGTGTACTTTTGCAATAAAAGCAGTATTCATTTGTGGTCTTTGCCTTCTTTTAATTCCTGCCTAGTCAAAGAAAGCCTGTTTTTCTGATTAATGCTTTTAAATTATTACATTAAAAATCTATCCCTTGTGAGATGTATTAGATTTATCTGAGATGTATTAGATTTATCTTTACCTGCCACCTCTGGGCTTACAGTGACTCTGCCCGCAATAGACACATGTAACCTCCTGGCTTATATTTTTCCTAAGTGTGGCTCTGACTACTGGGTACCAATTCTTGGTCTAAAAGACAAAATTAATGATTTTAAAATTACTTTAAAAATCATTTAATCATGCCCAATCTCATAAAAATCACCATTAAAATTCCTATATTTTGTTATGAAGCCCCCCTCTCCCCTATCCTTCACTAGTCTTATCTGTTATCTTTTATGGTATACGGATTTTTTTTCTTCTAATAGAATATTTTATTCTGTTGAATCTGTGATAACATTTTTATGAAAACCACTTTGAACATCAGAATGATGAATCAGGAAAGGGAGTCTGAAGAAGAAAGAAACATATTGCAAAGTCTAAATACTAAGCTGTCTCTACCCTGCCAGCTGCAAGTTGGAGGCATCCTTCACATGGAAACTACACTCTTGTGAGCTGATCAATGAACCCTATCCCTTTAGAATAGGAGTTTTCAGCTGTGAAAGTAGCTGACATGACACATAAGATCTAGAAAAAGCCTCTGAGGGAAAGAAGCCAGAACCACGAATAGGAGGATTGATGTCCATGATGGTAGAATTAGCCTTAATATGAGCCATGTTTCCCCACTTCCGCTAGATATGCAGAAGCCTGGAAAAAGGGATGTTCACCTCCTAACAAGGCTAAGGTAGAAGCCATAAAGTCCTAACTTTAATTGACCAAAGAGTTGATGGACAGGGCTAACAAACTGAATTCCAAATAGGAACAACCTTCTCTAAAGAGAACATGTAACCTACTTCACTTGTGATAAACCATGAAACCTAGGAGCAGCCCACCACACCTCAGTGAGGTTAGAGAAAATCAGCTACAATTTCAGAAATTGCCATCCAGTATCAGCTAATGCATCTCTCTGGAAGAGCTGATGACTTCAAATATTGTTAATTTCCTATTTTACTCACTAGCAGATTTAGGGATTTTTTGTTTGCTTGTTTGTTTTGTGGGTGATTCTCCTTTTTTCCTCCTGATGAACCTCCTCTGTGTACTCGAAAGAAAGAATGAAGCAGAATAGTTCAGAGAGGGAACCCATGGGCATAACAGACCTGGGAGTGATTAGCAGATTAGCCTGGCCCTTTCTCTCACTTCAGCAAAGCCTTGAAGCCACTAAGGAAGGAAAGGGGATGTAAAATCCATGGTCTTTAAGAAACAGAAAAGACCTACTGTGTGTGAAGTGAAAGTAGGGAAAAACCTCTCTTTACGCTTGGGGGAAGAGCAGAAAAGTATCCAATCCCAAGGATCCTATCCCAGTATCAAGCAGAGGTGATAAGGAAAGGGCAAGAAACGTTTGCCCAAGATTAACCACAGAAACAGAGCATAGTTAGACTGCCATGAGAACAAGAGGCTGGAACACCAAGAAAACCCAAGGCCCAGTGTACAGGGCCAAACTAAGACCAGGACAATACAAACCCACTTCCATCCCCTCAGTGAGTGACAAACAGCACAGTCTACACTGCGTGAGGAATCACAGTATGGACAAAAATTCCAGGTAAGCATGCCAGAATGGTGCCTTCTGGGAGTTGAATACAAACCCTCAGAAGTTCTTCAGCATCACAGCCCTCCCTTTACGTACAAGGAATGACAGCCCAGCCCACCACTCATGGAATTCAAAGAGGTGTTGAAAAACAAAACCTAGGGGCTGTGAACTGAATGCTTGTTTCCTCCTAAAACTCATATGCTGAAATCCTAGTACCCAACATGATATTTGGAGGTAGAGCCTTCAGGAGGTTATTAGACCATGAGAGCAGGGCTCACCTGAATGGGATTAGTGCCTTTATGAAAGAGACCCCAGAAAGATCTTTTGCCCCTTCTGTCATGTGAGGATACAGTGAAAAAAGTACACTCCTTATGAACCAGAAAGTGGGTTCTCAGCAGACACAGACACCAAATCTGCTAGCTCTTTGATGTGAGACTTCCCAGCCTCCAGAACTGCAGTAAATAAATTTCGGTTGTTTATAAGCCCCCAGTTCTGTGGTATTTCTGGTATAACAGCCTGAGTAGATAAAGACACTAAATTTAGCACAACTCCTAACTAGACTGACTCAATCTCCCACACCAATGACCTGACATAAGAAGAGCCTCTTTCTGGGTGTAAATAATATTAATAATATTTATCTCAATTTCATATTTTGTTTTAAATTCAAATAAATAAGAAATACCAATAAGGAAGAAAACAAGCTACTGTCAAGAGATAATAAAATTTATATATAGAACCAACCTCAGAGATGGCCCAGATATTTGAATCATTACATTGGGCCTATAAAATAACTTATTCATATGTTAAAAAATCAGGACTTCCCTGGAGACTCAGCAGTAAAGAATTCGCCTGCCAATACCTGCCAATTCAGGAGACATGGGTTTGATCCCTGGGTTGGGAAGATCCTTTGGAGAAGGAAATGGCAACCCACTCCAGTTTTCTTGCCTGGAAAATCCCATGGGCAGAGAAGCCTGGCAGGCTACAGTCCATGGGATTGCAGAGTCGGTATAAGAAGAGCCTCTTTCTGGGTGTAAATAATATTAATAATATTTATCTCAATTTCATATTTTGTTTTAAATTCAAATAAATAAGAAATACCAATAAGGAAGAAAACAAGCTACTGTCAAGAGATAATAAAATTTATATATAGAACCAACCTCAGAGATGGCCCAGATATTTGAATCATTACATTGGGCCTATAAAATAACTTATTCATATGTTAAAAAATCAGGACTTCCCTGGAGACTCAGCAGTAAAGAATTCGCCTGCCAATACCTGCCAATTCAGGAGACATGGGTTTGATCCCTGGGTTGGGAAGATCCCTTGGAGAAGGAAATGGCAACCCACTCCAGTATTCTTGCCTGGAAAATCCCATGGGCAGAGAAGCCTGGCAGGCTACAGTCCATGGGACTGCAGAGTCGGACACGACTTAGGGTCTAAAGAACAATATGTTAAAAGCCCAAGTGGAAAAGGTGAACATCATGCATAAGCAGATAAAAATTTTTTAATAAAGAGATGGGAACTATCAGCAAGAATTTAGTAGAAATGGTAGAAATGAAAAAAGTATCAGAGCATTACTCTGATAGGCTCAAAGACCTGAAACGACTTAAAGAACTATTGAACTTGAAGATAGATCTATGTAAATTATCCTCATTAAGAAAACAGGAGAGAAAAGAATGAAAAAATAAAACCAGAGCATCAAACAGTTGAACAATATCAAATGCATATATATATATAATATTTATATGTATTATATATATGTATATATATGCATAACTTAATTCATATAGGAGATGAGAGAGGATAGAGAAATACCTGAAGAGAAAAAAGCCAAGAATTTTTTTAAATTGTTAAATACATCCAACCACAAATCCAGGAAACTTAGAACTGTAAGAAGGACCAAATTCAAACCAAACAAAATAAAAATAAAACAAAACAACAGACACAATCACACAATAGTCAAATTGCAGTAAACTATAAAGAGAAAATCTTGAAGACAACTGAGAAAGAAAAGGACATATTACATACTTTAAACAATAACAAAAAAGTGAGGTAGAGCAGACTTCTTGTCAGCAACCACGCAAAGCATAAAACAATGGTGTGACATCTTTAAAAAACTAAAAGAAAAATCTGTCAAACTAGAATCCTAAAATCAGTGAAAATATCTTCCCAACAATGAAAGCAAAAATAAACATTTCAGAAAAAACAAATTTTTAGAGATGTCTCATTGCCAAGAGACACTAAAAAACATTAAAAGATGTTCTTTAGGCAGAAAGAAAATAATATGAGATCAAAACTTGGATCTACACATATAAATGATGATCCATGAAACAGAGCAACAGAGGTAAATATTTTTCCTTATTTTTAATTGCTACAAAATAACTAACTTTATAAAGTAATATTATTAATAATCTATTAAGTAAAAGTAAAACATATACAATAATAGCAAAAAGGATCAAAGGGAGGGTTTGGAATTACATTGTCATGAGCTTTTTATACTGCATGTGGAATGGTATAATAATACCCTGTGAATGATGTTACATGTTCAAATATTAGTTTAAATGAGACAGAAAAATCTATCAGAGTGTTTTAAGCAAAGACATAACAAATAATATGCTAAATTTTGGTGATAGTGGGCTTACATACAGGGTCCAGTTAAATAGTAAAAGTGTTTGAAACTGTTTACTCTATTATTGCTTCTAACACTTAATGTTTATTATGTTCTAGGAATTTTGTTGAGAAATCTCCCATGTATTACATACAAGCTTCACAACAGTCCCGATAGGAAATTGAGCCTTAGAACTTTTGTCACAGGGTCATATAACATTTAAGTTTCTTACTGTAAACAATTACCAGAGAGTGGATTAATGCACTTTATTGTCTCACACCTCTGAAGCCCAGAAGTGTAAAATGTGTCTACTGGGCTGCATTCTTCCTAGAGGCTTTTGGGAGTCTGTTTCCTTCCCTTTTCCAGCTTCTGGAGGCTACATTGCTTAGCTCATGGCCCCTTTCTCCATCTTCCATGCATGTCAATCTAATTTTTGTGCTCTGATTCCATTTTATTCTCTCAGACTCTAACTTTACTGCTGTCCTCTTTCATTAACCCTTGTGATTACACTAAACCAACTGAAATAATCCAGGATAATCTCTATCTCAAGATAGAAAATTTAATCATATGCAAGTCTCTTTTGTCATATAAGGTAATGTTTTCACAAGACCTGAAGATTAGGATGTGGAAATCTTTGGGGAGTCATTATTTGGCCTACACACAGTCAGAATTTAGCCCCTCCTCCCATCTTTCAGGTGCAAGATGAAAAAGAAGTTAATTATAAGAGGAAGGAATCTCTGAACAAAGGATAAGAAAATGCATTCATTTATAAGAAAGACAGTGAACTGAAAATGATTTCCAGGTAGATGCAAAGTAAAAATGTAACCTGGCAGGAAAGAGCCCACATGTATGGACCAGACTGGTACCATCAAAGAAAACAAGGAAAGAATTAATATTATTGTGTTGCCTACCCTAAGCCAGACCAAATAAATATGCCCTAAATATATATCATCCATTTAATTCTCACAGTCAGTAAGTAAAATACATATTATACTCCCAGTTTTACAAGGGAGGAAACCTGAAGTCTGTCCATACAAGTCAGTGAAGTAGTAAGCCACCATCTGTATCTAGCTCAGATTCCAGAGCTTATGTTACATTATTTTTTTAATTCAAAATATCAGAAAGAGAATTTTAAGAGAAAATTTGTCAAACTGGATTACTAAACTAGGAAACAGATTATTTTGAAGAAAAATTGAAAGAATTGGGGATAATTAACTTGAAAGAAAGAAGACTTTAAGAAGACATGATGATATTGTCATGTGGAAGAGAGCTGGGCCTGGCGTATAAAAGTTAGAAAAGAAAAAGTCATACAAGCAATATAGATTTAAGGTGTTTGAATTGCATTGAATTGCATTGTTGAAAAAACTGCAGAAGGCTCTAGACTAGGCTGGATGACTGGATTTTTTCCACTAGGGTTGTTAATAACTCAGCTCTGGAGCCAGAGTGCCTCTCTTAGAATACTGGCCCCACAAATCACAAGCTATGTCCCTGGGCAAGATATTTAACTTCTCTGTGCCAGGATTTCTTTTTCTTAATTATATTTATTTAGTTGTAATTGATTGAAGATTGCTTTACATTATTCTTTGATTTCTGTCATACACCAACATGAATTAGCCATAGATGTACATATGGCCCCTCCCTCTTGAACCTCCCTCCCACCTCCCACCCTTTTCCACCCCTCTAAATTGTTACAGAGCCCTGTTTTGAGTTCCTTGAGTCATACAGCAATTTCCATTGGAGATCTATTTTAAAAGTGTTAATGTATATACTTCCGTGCTGCCCTCTCCTTCCCGGCACCCTTTCCTCTCCCATGCCCTTGTCCATAAGTCTGTTCTCTGTGACTGCGTCTCCGTTGCTGCCCTGCAAATAGGTTCATCAGTACCATCTTTCTAGATTCCATACATATGCGTTAACATATGATATTTGTTTTTCTCTTTCTGACTTACTTCACTCTGTGTAGTACATTCTAGGTTCATCCACCTCATTAGAACTGACTCAGATGTGTTTCTTTTTATGTGTGCCCAGATTTCTTTTTTTTTTTTCCCTGATTTCCTGACTGAGCTTAGTCACTCAGTCGTGTTTGACTCTTTGTGAGCCCAGGGACTGTAGCCCACCAGGCTTCTAAATGGGGATGAAAATAGCACCCTACTATATAGGTTATAGGCTTCCCTCATAGCTCAGTCGGTGAAGAATCTGCCTGCAATACAGGAGACCAGGATTCGATTCCTGGGTCAGGACAATCCTCTGGAGAAGGAAATGGCAACCCATTCCAGTATTCTTGCCTGGAATATTCCATGAACAGAGGAGCCTGGCAGACTATAGTTCATGAGGTCACAAGAGTCAGACACAACTTAGTGACTAAACCATATATAGGTTATACATATTCAATGAACTCATAGATATAAAGGGTTTAAAAAAGTTTCTAGCAATAATAATTTCTCCATAGGTATTAATTATTATCATGATATCTGTAGGAAGCTGAACTAAAGTACTGAGTACTAGGTACAAAGAAATATCTGGACATATAGGATTGGTAGATCTACATTATAAGAATTTTTCAGACCAAAATTAAACAGTCACAAATAATAGATGTTAAAAAGAATATTCCTGTGTTGTGTAGAAACAGTAGGTCATCTTTTCTATATTGCGTTCCATGAAATGTTGGTGAAATGAGATCTTGAAAACTGATCCATGAGTTGGAAATGAGGATATGGTAATTGGTTAAATACATTTTAAATATGCTATAAATTATATTCTTGTTTTGAGAATCCACCATGTATTAACATGCAAAAGCTCCAAGTCCTACAGAAAGAAATTCACAAAACTTCTAAAATCCTGCTTTTCAACTGTGTGTTTCTGTGTAATGTTCGTTAATATCCAATGAAATATTCTTTGAAGTATAGTTTGTGGTGTAAAAAATTAATAGACTAAATAATTTTGAAAGTGCCTTCTCCCTCTAAGCCATTATGAGTCTAGGTTTATATAATGTGCTTCCAAATGTATTGAAATAACATGCTCTACAAGGATATAGATTCTTAGGATTTAAGTCTATTTCAGTATAGCTTTAGGATGTACTGCCCAGGATAAAACTATTTCACTAGAGACTGAGGATATACCTCAATTCTTCAAATACTTATGTGTATGTAGTTGAAATTTTCCAGGAAGACTATTCCTAAATAACAACTTCCTATGACAAGGCTACTTTGGATTCTGAACAGCTGCCTTTGGATTTTACAACCTGTCTCAACAGTAATTACCTTCTAATTCAGGATGAGCCATAAAGATATAATGGTATGCTCACTGGCAAATGACCAAGTACATAAAATTCTGACCAGGAATGCTGCACACTGATTCCAAAATCTAATATATTATATAAGACACATGGAAATGTTTTGCAGAGTATAACTATAAGCTGTTCATCTATCCTTAAAAAACTGGAAATAGAACTGCCATACGACCCAGAAATCACACTGATGGATAGACACACCAAGGAAACGAGAATTGAAAGAGACACATGTATCCCAATGTTCACTGCAGCACTGTTTACAATAGCTAGGACAAGGAAGCAACTTAGATTTCCATTAGCATAATAACGGATAAGAAAGTTGTGGTATATATATGCAATGGAATAGTATGCAGCTATAAAAAGAATACATTTGAGTCAGTTCTAATGAGGTGAATGAAACTGGAGCCTATTATACAGAGTAAAGTAAGTCAAAAAGAGAAACACCAATACAGTATATTAATGCATATATATGGAATTTAGAAAGATGGTAATGATGACCCTATATGCAAGACAGCAAAAGAGATACAGATGTAAAGAACAGACTTTGGACTGTGTAGGAGAAGGCAAATGTGGGATGATTTGAAAGAATAACATCGAAACATGTATATTACCATATGTAAAGTAGATGACTAGTACAAATTCAATGCATTAAGCAGGGCACTCAGAGCTGGTGCTCTGGGACAACCCAGAGGGATGAGGTGGGGAGGGAGTGGGGTTCAGGATGGTGGGACACATGTACATCCATGGCTGTTAAGTCACTTCAGTCGTGTCCGACTCTGTGCGACCCCAGAGACGGCAGCCCACCAGGCTCCCCCGTCCCTGGGATTCTCCAGGCAAGAACACTGGAGTGGGTTGCCATTTCCTTCTCCAGTGCATGAGAGTGAAAAGTGAAAGTGAAGTCGCTCAGTCGTGTCCGACTCTTAGCGACCCCATGGACTGCAGCCTACCAGGCTCCTCCGCCCATGGGATTTTCCAGGCAAGAGTACTGGAGTGGGGTGCCATTGCCTTCAATGTGTGGCAAAAACCACCACAATATTATAAAGTACTTAGCCTCCACTTAAAATAAATTAATTAAAAAAATAAACTGTTCATTTATTCAAGAGTAAAATATCTTAATTATGAAAATTATATACTGAGCATGAGTCAGGTCTTTTTTGCATGCACCAAACAAGAGCATGTATTTATAGTTCACATCATTGGCATTGGCACACTGTAGGTGTACTCCCATTCTCTTAACACAGTAGGTGTTCTCCTTTCTTGCTTATGAAGAAGGTGTTATAATCTTTATTTTACACTCAGCAAACTAAGGTTCAGAGAGCTGTGCCCCTTGCCCATGATAGTCTCGCCGTCTCCACCTTCTCCCACACCTCAGGCTTCTCCCGTGGTCTCTCTGCTTGCTGTATCCTCTGCTTGAATGTCTTTACCCTTGACTTTGCCTTAGCTGACTTCCTTTCACTCAGATCTCAGTTCATAGTCACCTCCTCAGAGAATCCTCCTCTAACTGCTCTTATATGAGAGCCAACATGCCGATTTAGAAACTGCCTGTTCTTTGTACTTATCACTATTTAGAGTATGATATAAATATCTCTTTATATAAATTACCTGGACCACACTATCATATATGCCTTATGAGAGCTAAAACCTTGTCTAAGATGGTTCCCTGCTGTTTTCTCTGTCCCTAGAACATTGCTTGTACATCAGACGCTGTGTTGTGTCTGACTCTGCGATCTCATGGACTATAGCCTGCTAGTCTCCTCTGTCCACGGAATTCTCCAGGCAAAAGTACTGGAATAGGTAGCTATTACCTTCACCAGAGGATATTCCCAAGCCAGGGATTGAACGCCAGTCTTCTGAATTGCAGGCATTTCTTGACCATCTGAGCCAGCAGGGAGGAATAATACGTAACCCATTGTTGGTTCTCAATAAATAATCCATTAGGGCTTCCCTGGTGGCTCAGAGGTTAAAGCGTCTGCCTGCAATGCGGGAGACCTGGGTTCGATCCCTGGTTTGGGAAGATCCTCTGGAGAAGGAAATGGCAACCCACTCCAGTATTGTTGCCTAGAGATTCCCATGGACGAAGGAGCCTGGTGGGCTGCAGTCCACGGGGTCGCAAAGAGTCGGACACGACTGAGCGACTTCATTCACTCAAATAATCCATTAGTTAATGAATGAAGTATATCTGCCATTTTGATTAAAATGAGTGAAAGTACATAAATAAAAAGAAACTCTTCTCATAGAAAACTTATTTTACTTTCAGTCTACCTCAGATCCACTAAAAAAAAAAAAAACTTACTTTTTCACTCTGTTTTTCTGATTACTGCTAAGAACAGTGCAGTGCATGCATACCAATAAAAAAACTGCTCAAGAAGCTCTGGCAGATTCAGGCCTCTTAGGCACAAATGACATTTAAAAGAGTTTTTTAAAAAATAATTTGGAATCTCTCCAAATAACTGACAACACAAAGCAATATCATGGAAACAACTGCCAAGGAAAATCACTAATCATTGCAAAAATTGCCTTGACAAAAATAGTATTGGGAAAAATGCTCAAAGAATATACAAATCTATTAATAACATTCAGTTCAGTTCACTTAGTCATGTCTGACTCTTTGAGACCCCATGAATTGCATGCAGCACGCCAGGCCTCCCTGTCCATCACCAACTCCCACAGTTCACTCAAACTCATATCCNTGAAGGCCTCACACCAGCCCAAAAGTTAGGAAGATGATAGAAAACTGATAATAAGAGACAAGAACTTCTGACATCAGCAGAAATAGTAATATTAAAACCATCAATAATCTGGTGTTATTTAAGACAAGACCTGGTGCTCTGCACTCCATAATTACAAGCAGCATCACTCTACTTTCTAATGCAACAATCATTAACTTTGGGGAGGACTACCCAGACAATTAAGGAAGGTGAATATATGTCCAGGAGCACATGTTTAAATGAACTTAGGACACCACCCTTATGGGAAAAAGTGAAGAGGAACTAAAAAGCCTCTTGTTGAAAGTGAAAGAGGAGATTGAAAAAGTTGGATTGAAGCTCAGCATTCAGAAAACGAAGATCATGGCATCTGGCCCCATCACTTCATGGGAAATAGATGGGAAAACAGTAGAAACAGTGTCAGACTTTATTTTTTGGGGCTCCAAAATCACTGCAGATGGTAACTGCAGCCATGAAATTAAAAGGCGCTTACTCCTTGGAAGAAAAGTTATGACCAACCTAGATAGTATATTCAAAAGTAGAGACATTACTTTGCCGACTAAGGTCCGTCTAGTCAAGGCTATGGTTTTTCCTGTGGTCATGTATGGATGTGAGAGTTGGACTGTGAAGAAGGCTGAGCGCAGAAAAATTGATGCTTTTGAACTGTAGTGTTGGAGAAGGCTCTTGAGAGTCCCTTGGACAGCAAGGAGATCCAACCAGTCCATTCTGAAGGAGATCAACCTTGGGATTTCTTTGGAAGGAATGATGCTAAAACTGAAGCTCCAGTACTTTGGGCACCTTATGCGAAGAGTTGACTCATTGGAAAAGACCCTGATGCTGGGGGGGATTGGGGGCAGGAGGAGAGGGGGATGACCGAGGATGAGATGGCTGGATGGCATCACGGACTCAATGGACATGAGTCTGAGTGAACTCTGGGAGTTGGTGATGGACAGGGAGGCCTGGCGTGCTGCGATTCATGGGGTCACAAAGAGTCAGACACGACTGCACGACTGAACTGAACTGAGGTGTCTGGAAAGTTTTTCTGTAGAAATTGTTTCCACAGCTGAGCAGAATTGTTTCCTTGTCTGAGCAGAAGTCGCATCATTTTTACAAGGATGCTAAATAAATAGCACTGTTTACATATTTACGGCCCTTTTCATACCAGCCTTTGGAATTGGAATATATCCAACTCAGAACTGCTGGCAATAGCAGTATCTAGTATTCAGGTAAGACTATAAATAAGAAATGAGGTAAGATACAGGAAGGTATCCCTCTGTCTAAGGCTGGGAAGGGTCACATCACAAGTGGTGGAACATCAGGTAACAGTATGGGTGGGGCACAGTCTTTGGCGCTAATGGCCCTGAGTTCACATCCTTATTCCAAAAGCAGTTCTGTAACTTCATGAAAGTTGTATACTTTCTATATTTTTATATTTCTCATTTTAAAAATGGGCTAATAGATAGATGGTGAGCTTATGATTGACACATACACACTGCTATATTTAAAACAGATAGCCAACAAGGATCTTCTACATAGCAGAGAACTCTACTCAATACTCTGTGACAACCTAAATGGAAAAAGACTGTAAAATTCTTTTACAAATATGCATAACTGAATTAGTTTGTTGAATACCAGAAACTAACACAACATTGTGAATCAACTACACTCCAATATAAAATTAAATTTTTCAAAAAAAAAAAAGGAGGGGGCTAATAGCCCCTGTTAAGTCGCTTCAGTTGTGTCCGACTCTGTGTGACCCCATAGACAGCAGCCCACCAGGCTCCCCTGTCCCTGGGATTCTCCAGGTAAGAACACTGGAGTGGGTTGCCATTTCCTTCTCCAATGCATGAAAGTGAAAAGTGAATATCCCTTACCCACAGAATTATGTTAATTATTTGAAATACATCAAGTACTAGTCACAGTGGCAATGCATTAGGGACACGACTGAGCGACTGAACTGAACTGAACTGATCAACATTTGCAGTGATTATTTCCCCAATAAAGGTAGCAGAGGAATTTAGGAACCAGCTCAGAAGGTGCAGAGCAGAAGCTGAGATTTCTTCTATGAGTGGCTTGCAGTAAAGGTAGGTGTGTAAAGATACAGGCTTAGAAGCCATATCTAGTTTAGCATCTGATTCCCTGAAGCAAAATGAAGTTCTAGCCAGGAAATAAGCTTCCTTCAGGACACAGACAGAAGGGTTACAGTGACAGGGAAGGCTACATGTCAGTAACATATGAATCTGCTCATTGAAATAGATGTGCGGTTTTGTAAAACAAAAAATGGGATCTCTCTCTGAACTCTACTTTCCTTCCACCTATACTCACCCTGCTTAATGTCATCAAAGGGTGCTTAACAGTTGTTCCTGGTAGGCTTGGGCAGTTCAGGAATTCATTTGGTGGCACCATCAGTAACACGCCATGTCCTGTTTAATTGTTTTTTTTTTTTTTCCTGTGAAAGGAGAAAACGGTGGGCAACTGTAGAAGTGAATGGAGCCCAGAGATCCCCCTGTGAATAGATATTGGCTCTGGCCACATCCAAGAACTCCAACGATGAGAAGCCCATTCATTGATCACACACAGTTTTTGCTGTCAGGAGCAGGGGGCAGGATGGCACTGCAGGTGGACAGAAAAGACAGGACCGAAACAACAAAACAGAAAGAATAGTACGATGCAGCTTTTTTAGTTTATGTTGTATGGCTTCCAGAGACCTTTGCTCTACCTTCTCTGAAAAGCATTTTCTGTTTCTAAACTAAACCCAGCTTTGTTTCTCAAAGCAAAAGCAACAACAAACCATTCTGTGTTTATATGAGACAGTAGCACAAAGCAGGCCTGACCCTTTCCTTTGTGAGCTAGTGAACAAAATAGATCCTATAAACACAGGGTGGAAAGGCTAGCTAAGAAATAGATACACAAAACATGGATAAGAGAGATGCATAAATATATATGAGGATGTTGAGAAATCATCACACTTTGGGACAGAGACGCATTCTTTTAGATTTTAAGCATTCTTGCACTTGAACTCCTCTATAATGCACCTGTCAAGTAATTTTCCTGGAATTATAAATTATGTTCAGGGAAAGAGAGTTTGTATACATCTGCTCAGTTGTGCCCAACTCTTTGCAACCTCATGCTTATAGCCTGCCAGGCTCCTCTGTCCATGGGATTTCTCAGGTGAGAATTCTGGAGTGAGTTGCCATTTCCTCCTCCAGGGGATCTTCCTGACCCAGGGATTGAACCCATGTCTCCTGGGTCTCCTGCACTACAATGGTGGATTCTTTAGCTGCTGAGCCTTCATCATCACAGAATCTATGAATCCCAAGACTAACTTCAGTCTGGAAGCTTCCTTTGAGTGAAACCAAAATCTTAATCCATGATGTGTGCAATCCTGGGTTCATGTTCTATCTCTTCATTTAGCTCCGTGTGGAACAAGAATGAGCTTTCCTAGCTGGATGTGAGTAGCAAGTTTATATCACCTTCCTGCGTCTCAGGCTTTTCTTCCATAAAGAGAGGGTAACATAGATGTTTACTTCACAGGGTTGTTGTAAAGACTGAATGAGATAATCAGGTAAAAGACTTATCATCTGATTTGAAGCAGATAAGTATTTTTATTTGCTAAATATTAGGAATTTCTATGAGTATTACGTTTCATGTGACAGTTTTTGAAGCACTTTAAGATGTTTATAATCTAGATTATCGTCGGGGAATGCAATCTTAGATGTGAAGAAATACAATTCTCTAGATCCACCTCACCAAGCCTTTAGGGAGAACTTTCTACTGGCCAGAGAATGGAGCCCAAAAGTGAACAAAACATAAGCTCTGTAAGAATAAGTGAGCAGGTGGCAATAGTGATAAAGAACCTGCCTGCCAATGCAGGTGATGTAAGAGATGTGGGTTCAATCCCTGGGTCATGAAGATCCCTTGGAGAAGGAAACGGCAACCCACTCCAGCATTCTTGCCTGGAGAATCCCATGGACAGAGGAGACTAAAGGGCTACAGCCCATGGGGTCGCAAAGAGCTGGCCACGACTGAAGCGACTTGGCACACAGCACACACTGCTAATCTGTAATACAGAGAGGACGGGGGAAGGAGACCCAGCCGTGTGGATAAGACAGCAGTGGATTATGGCCTTGCCGGTGGCATTTGAACAGTCTTGGATAAAGAGCTTTGACAATTCCAAGTGGGGAAGTGGTTTTCCATTCTCCACTGCGTGGTCTCACTAAGCAGAAGATAAGCAACAGAACTTCACACCAGGAACACCAGTTATTATATATGTTCTGCAGAGAACTGGCAAACCTGGAGTGTAGTCTAAAGTCTGCAATTAAGTAGGTATCTGTGTGCAATGAATTGGAGGTTTATGTCTGTCTAAAATTCATACATTGAAACCCTAACACCCAATGACTTTAGGAGGTGGGACCTTTGGGACATAATTAGGTCGTGGAGGTGAAACTCTCAGGAATGGGTTCATGCCTTTATGAAAGGCCCCAGAGTGCTTTCTTGCTTGTTTTTCACCATGAGGATGCAGAGAGATGTCATGCAGTCTGCAATTCAGAAGCAGGCTTTCACCAGAGCCCAAACCTGTTGGCACTCTGATCTCTGAGTGTCAGCCTCCAGAATTGTGAGAAATCCATTGTGTTGATTACAAGCTTCCAAGCCTCTGGTATTTTGCTACAGCAGCTTACATGGATGGAGATCCCCTGTGATCCTGGGTACGTGGGCAAGAGTCTGCATTTCCTGTAAGCTGAGCATGATCAGATGTCCTCTAGACCCTTTCAACTTAATTACCATGAAACAAGCCAGTCTTGTTCCTGGTGGTGGGGAGCAGGGGAGAGTTCCCAGCTGGCTCAGAGTTGGACCATAGAAGACACTGGAGGCGTTGGAGTAGAGGGTGAAGTGAAGTCAAAGAGTGGAGAAAGCACATGTAGTGACTAGGAATCTTCCAGTACAACTACTTAAAAGAAGTGGGAATAGCTTCTTCAAATCAATTGAAACCTGACCATTTAAGCCTCTAGGTCTTGGAACAGGGGGTGATTTTCAATCTGTCCTTACTGAGGATCCATTATGCTCCCAACGCCAAAGGGAAGATATATAATTTTGTTTTTGCTCAAAGGGTGAAGCTTGAATGTGAAAGTGAAAGTGAAGTCTCTCAGTCATGTCGGACTCTCTTGCAACCCTGTGGACTGTAGCCCACCAGGCTCCTCAGTCCATGGGATTCTCCAGGCAAGAATACTGGAGTGGGTTGCCATTTCCTTCTCCAGGGGATCTTCCTGACCCAGGGATCGAACCCAGGTCTCCCGCATTGCAGGCAGACGCTTTAACCTCTGAGGTTAATTTTAGACAATTCTGCTTTTAGTCTCACAGCACCACCCACACAAAATCTAAAAAAGAGTGGCCCACTGCTTCAACCAAGGTGAGAAAAAACATAGCAAGAGCAAAGAGTAAAACACAAGCTAATGTTCTGATACAAATAAACACCAGTTACAATCTAATTGGGTTGGAGAGCAGCTGGAATTCTAGGAAGTTATTCTTTGTGGGTCTCAATGGGTTTCTGCAAGGGTTTTGGGCCCTGGGTCTTCCCTGGTGGCTCAGATGGTTAAGAATCTGCCTGCAGTGAGGAAGACCTGGGTTCAGTCCTTGAGTTGGGACAATGTCCTGGAGAAGGGAATGGTAATCCATGGCAGTATTCATTCCTGAGAATTCCATGGAGAGAGAAGCCTGGCAGGCTACAGTCCACGGGGGTCGCAGAGTTGGACACAACTGAGTGACTAACACTTAGGGCCCTGGGGGTTTTTGCACACTGACAGTCTACCTCCCTCTCTCTCTTGATTCAGTCTTCCTCTTTCAGTGTCAGGAAAAGCCCAATTTGGCCTACACCTTACTTTGTGTGTGTTGTACATGAGCCCTCCCTATGAAAATCATGCACATTTAATAAATGCAAGTGATTCAAAGAGGTGTCAAAGTCTATTAAGTTCAATAAGAGTCTGTATCCAAGACTGACCTTTTCTCCTGATTAATACTCATTGCATCCCATTGGCTCCATTTATTTACAATCCTCAGGACCCTGTTTCTTCTCCAACATCCCTTTTTATTTCCATTTCAATCAGGAGAATTTTTTATGCCTTTCTCCCATCCTTGAAACCTTGTGAGTAACACCTTCATTTCACTGATTTCAAATTAGAGGTTCTTCCCCCTTTGCTGACAGAAGGTCCTTTATTGCCATGAACTCAGGGATTCAAGGATGTATCAGAGAGGACAATTTTAGTAAGACTGAATATGTATGGATAAATATAAGGCCTTCTATCTAAGTGAAGATGGAGTGTAGAGAAACCGAATATCACAAGCTTGGGGATTAATCATAGGTGCTGATAATCACTAAGAAAAGTTGGAAGAAGTAAATAATTTTGTAATACTGTTATATATTCTACCAAATAGAAATCTCTTTTGCTAAAAGTCCAAATAAAGGGCCAATGCAAGTAGGCACACAACATAATTCCAACAGAATAATTACGGTGTAACCTCTGCAAATTGCCAACATTTGCTGGATCATCAAAAAAGCAAGAGAGTTCCAGAAAAAAGTCTATTTCTGCTTTATTGACTATGCCAAATCCTTTGACTCTGTGGATCACAATACACTGTGAAAAATTCTGAAAGAGATGGGAATACCAGAACACCTGACCTGCCTCTTGAGAAATCTGTATGCAGGTCAGGAAGCAATAGCTAGAACTGGACATGGAACAACAGACTGGTTCCAAATAGGAAAAGGAGTATGTCAAGGCTGTATATTGCCACCTTGCTTATTTAACTTAAATGCAAAGCACATCATGTGCTGGGCTGGATGAAGCACAAGCTGGAATCAAGATTGCTGGGAGAAATATTGATAACATCAGATATGAGGATGACACCACCCTTATGGCAGAAAGTGAAGAGGAACTAAAGAGCCTCTTGATGAAAGTGAAAGAGAAGAGTGGAAAAGTTGGCTTAAAACTCAGCATTCAGAAAACAAAGATCATGGCATCTGGTCCCATCACTTCATGGCAAATAAATGAAGAAACAGTGGAAACACTGGCAGACTTTATTTTGGGTGGGCTCAAAAATCACTGCAGATGGTGACTGCAGCCATGAAATTAAAAGACACTTACTCCTTGGAAGGAAAGTTATGACTGACCTAGATAGCATAATAAAAAGCAGAGACATTACTTTGCCAACAAAGGTCAATCTAGCCAAGGCTCCTACAGTTTGGCCACCTGATGCAAAGAACTGACTCATTGGAAAAGACCTTGATGCTGGGAAAGATTGAAGGTGAGAGGAGAAGGGGATGATAGAGGATGAGATGGGGGGTCGGGTTGGGAGTTCATGTACACTCGTGGCTGATTCATGTCAATGTATAGCAAAATGAATACAGTATTGTAAAACAAAACAAACTAAAAAAATAAAAATTAATTAAAAGAAAAAAATAAAAACATTTATTGACATGCAGTTGAAATGTAATGTTAATTTCTGCTGGACAGCAGAAAGTGACTCAGTCTTACATGTTTTCATATTCTTTTCCTCTGTGGTTTATCATAGCATATTGAATATAGTTCTCTGTGGGATAAGGGAGGACCTTGTTCCATTCTGTATATACAAGTTTGCATCTGCTAATCCCAAACTTCCAACCCTTTGCTTTCCCTCCCTACCTTTTGGCAAACACAAGTCTGATCTCTAATCTGTGAATCTGTTTGTTTCATAGATAAGTTCATTTGTGTTGTATTTTAGATTCCATGATATCCTACAATATTATATTTGTCTTTCTCTGTCTTACTTCGTTTAGTATGATAATCTCTAGATCTATCCATGTGGCTGCAAATGGCATTATTTCACTCTGTCTTTATGTCTGAGCAATATTCCATTATGTATATCTACCACATCTTCATCCATTTGTCTGTTAAATAGGTTGTTTTCACGTCTTGGCTATTTTAAGCAGTGTTGCTAAGAACATAGAGGTGCATGTATCTTTTTCAATTACAATTTTGTCTGAGTGTATGCCTGGGAGAGGGATTGCTGGATCCTATGGCCACTCTATTTTTAATTATTTGAAGAACCTGCATGTCGTTTTCCATAGTGGCTGCCTTAATTTACATTCCCACCAACAGTATATGAGCACTGCCTTTTCTTTACAACCTCTACAACATTTAATTTTAGACTTTTTAAATATAAATTTATTTATTTTAATTGGAGGCTAATTATTTTACAATATTGTAGTGGTTTTGCCATGCATTGGCATGAATCCGCCATGGGTGTACATGTGTTTTTTAATCATGGCCATTATGACTAGTGTGAGGCAGTACTTTCTTATAGTTTTGAATTACATTTATCTAATAATTATGATGAGCATCTTTTCATGTGCCTGTTGCTTTCTGCAGAGCATGAGGTCTTTAAAAAATCACTTCATCTCACCCAAACCAGGGCTGTGAGTCAGATGCTATACTTGGAAAACTTTATAAGAGAAGTATCTGCAGCCATTCTCTCTAATTTCAGTTCAGTTCAGTTCAGCGGAATTGAACTGTCTGGCTCTTTCTTTGTGATCTCATGGACTGCAGCATGCCAGGCCTCTCGGTCCATTATGAGCTCCTGCAGATTACTCAAATTCATGTCTGCTGAGTTGGTGATGCCATCCAACCATCTCATCCTCTCTCATCCCCTTCTCCTCCTGCCATCAATCTTTCCCAGCATCAGGGTCTTTTCCAGTGAGTCAACTCTTCACATCAGGTGCCCAACGTATTGGAGTTTCTAGCTTCGGCATCAGTCCTTCCAGTGAACACCCAGGACTGATTTCCTTTAGGATGGACTGGTTGGATCTTCTTGCAGTCCAAGGGACTCTCAAGAGTCTTCTCCAACACCACACTTCAAAAGCACCAATTCTTCAGTGCTCAGCTTTCTTCACAGTCCAACTCTCACATCCATACATGACTACTGGAAAAACCATAGCCTTAACTAGATGGACCTTTGTTGGCAAAGTAATGTCTCTGCTTTTGAATATGCTGTCTAGGTTGGTCATAACTTTCCTTCCAAGGAGTAAGCTCCAATAGCCTAGTGCAAAGGTTCCTACCTTGCACTTCTGGAATGCCTTGAATATGCTTCAGGCTTGTGAAATTCCCTAAATCTGTAGGTAAATGTTATGCCCACCAGTATGCATATATGTGTATGTGCCTGGGATCATACATGTATTCCATATTCCTTCCTGTTCTTGGGAAAACGATTCATGGATTTTATTGGATTCATTAAAGGACTCAATACATTCAAAATGTTTAAGAAGAACTACTCTTCTTATGCAAAGTACATGCTATAGACTAAATTGTGTCCCATCATATCCATAAGCTGAAATGGTAGCTCTCAAAGTGATGGGATTTGGAGGGCAGCCTTTGAGCATTTACCTAACATGACAAAATTGCCATTTATTTCTGCCAGCAAAAAGGGTTTACTTGGGAGCAACTTAGACTTGCAATCTAGACATGAAATATGATAAACCACAGGCAAGTCTAGTACAGCAAAAGGAAGGAAACTTTTCTTATAGAAGGGAAAGGAAGTTGGGAAGGGTTGTTATAAACAAAACATCCATTGGAGGAAGCTGAGAGTTCAGTGTTGAGTGGCTTTTCATTGGCTGAATTGGGACAGTCTCTCACTGACTGAGTTGTTGCCAGGAAAACAGATAAATATTTCTTTCTCCTGTTGGAGTTACTAAAGTAGTGTTACTTCCTTCTGGAGGAGGAGGTTACCACTCTTCCTTCTGTGATCTTTATTGATGTTGAGTGGTAGCTGCCCTTCTGGCACTGCACTCCACTTTAGTGAGGGTTCTCTTTATTAATGTTTGCAGGAAGTGATTAGGTTGAGATGAGGCCCTGAAGGTGAAGCCCTCTTTAGTGCCTTTATAAGGAGACTCCAGAAAGCTTCATTCCTTTCTCTCTCTGTCTCTCTCTCATGGTTATAGAAGACAGCTATGTATGAGCCAGGAAGAACCTCAAAGAAGAATCAAATTTGCCAGTACTTTGATCTCAGACTTCCCAGCTTCCGAACTGTGAGAAAATGAATGCCTATGCTTAAAACCACCCAGTCTATGGCATTTATAATGACTTCCCAAGTAGACTAACACAGCATAAAACATTGAATTCATGAGACTGACATTCTAGGGCAATTTTTCTCAATTACAGAATATACAGAACATATCTGGAATCTTGAATATAAAAACATGATTTCTTCTGATATATGGAAACCATATAATTTTTTAAGGTCTAAATTCTACTTATATTTTCCGTATTACTTTGAAATTGAATGGCATAAATAAATAGTTTTTCTCCCTTTTACTTATTAGATAAAGAAACTGAAAGTCCTTTAGCTAGCTGAAGAAGGACTAACTGCTGAGTATAAATGCCCACCCCACTAAACTGTATGCTACTAAAAGCAAAGAGCTAAGGGTTTATGGTCTACATATTTAACACTGACATAGACTGGAAGCATGCCTTATAATTTTCTGGTTAGTGGAATAAAGCATGAACCAATCAAATAATGCCTATTACAAATAAGAACAAATTATTATTCATAATTGACTGGATTTTCTACTTAGGAAAATCAAAATAATTAATGTATTAGTTCCTTTTTCTAAGTCTTAAATAACTGATGGAGTATAAAATATAATTCCTAATAACTGTTTTAAATTGCTTCCTTTTGATTGTCTTATTCATGTTTTTCATTTTCTCCAGTTACTGCCAATTATGTGGGTATAAAAAGTTTTTCATAGGTAATTATTGAATGCCCTCTGTGTGCTAGAATAATGTATGTTTTCATTTTCATTTTGTTTTGCTTGGTACTGGAGGTACAATGACAGAAACTGAGTATAGAATCTCTACCTACAAATTCTTAATACAATAGAAGAGGGGAAAATAGACTGGCAATTATAATATAGAGTTTGGCAAAGAAAAGTACATTTGGGTTTTTTCATTACATCTTATAGAAAAACCTGAACTAACTTTTTGCCCTCCCAATGCAATATATTAGGTTCACCATATTTTTTGGTGAGCTTAGTTTATATTTTCTTATTATAATAAGTCACACATTTGTTGTATTACTCTTCTAACCTCTAATTTGTGTGTAGTTTTTAAAATTTTATTTTCCTGATTACATTTGCCAAATATTTACTTTTTCACTTAAAGATCTAACTCCTGAAGTTCTTTTGCAAGTCTATGGATTTTCAAGTGTTTAATGTGCTTTGCATTTTATCTCTATGACTTGACCTAAGGTTTGAGTTGGTATTGTTTTGCTTTTTAGCATGCATTCCTTCCATTATTTTCAGCCAATGTGTTTCATTTTTTATAAATCTTTGGCTGGTGCTGATTGAAGAAAGCCTCGAAAACAATAATTCATCTTCGGGCCCAAGGAAAATGACATTGGAAATGACAGAAAGCAGGCGACTGGGCACTTCGCCTGTTAATACTCATTTGCGTCTCCTCCTGAATCCTTTTAGATGATACTCTCACAGCTGGTTTGGGTCCTGAAGTTCTCTTCTGGCTGGGATCTAGAAACTGAGCCTCCATTTAGGCATCTGCCGAGTGTGTGGGGTTCTACCCTGATTCTGCTATATAAGACAGGAATATTTTTGCCTAATTGCCTAACATCCTTCAGCTTTGATGTTCTGCTTTGGTGAAAACTGAAGTTCACAACACTAGCCTCCAAAGAATGGCATGTTGTATATGGAAAGTGATTAAAATTTTGTCCACAAGCTCAGACATAGTAATTCTATTTTCTTTAAGTCAAATTAAACAGGACTCCTTTATCCCCGCTTGGTAGGAAATGTAAGCTCAGTGAATATTGGACCACAGCATCCGTCAAGTGTGTCCCCAGCTGGAGGTTTAATTGGCACTTAGAGAAAGGAGCCATGGCCTCTGGCCTTCAGGCCCTTCTGGTGGCCATAACATCCCCATTGTCTTCACTTCCTGTGGCTCCGGGAAGTCTGATGGCTTTGCTGGAAATCCTGCCAGTGTTTAGCTGATGGATATGCTGACTGTAGCTGATGGGGACTGCTGCAGAGTAGAGCTGACCACAGTGGGGGGAACATGGTGGTCTCCATCTCCAGGGCAGTTTCTCCCTACCAGGCTCACACAACCACTTTTCTTTCTTCCTTTTTCTCTCTTTCTCTTCCCCACTTTCCCTCCTTACTGAAAATTCCACCCGTATTTCCCTTTCTCTTCCACTGACAGCTCTCAATGAGTGTAGACCTTTACAAAGAACAAAAAGCGACATTAATTTCTAGGAGCTTATGTTTTTACATTGGAAAAACAGGTTGCTGGCCTGTCCATAATTTGAATTGGGGTCAGTGGAAATGTAGGAAACAGAAACATCAATGAAAATACTCGAATCATTTACTTTGGCACAAACATAAAGTGCTGACAGCTCAAAAATGTATGAGTAACCACTTCCCTTTAAAAAAAAATTGTAATTATTTGAAGATACAGAATTTCAGTTTGGGATGATAAAATGTTACAGAGATGAATAATGATGATGGTTACACAGCAATGTAAATTCACTTAATGCCATTGAACTGAACACTTAAAATTTAAAATCAAACTTTATGTTTTATGTATTTCACCAACTTTAAAAAGCATGCCATGACTTCTTGTTATTGTTCAGTTGCTCAATTATGTCTGACTGTTTGCAACACCATGGACTACACCATGCCAGGCTTCCCTATCCTTCACCATCCCCCGGAGTTTGCCCAAACTCATGTGCACTGAGTTGGTGATGCCATCCAACCATCTCATCCTCTGTCGTCCCCTTCTCCTCCTTCCTTCAATCTTGCTCAGCATCAGAGTCTTTTCCAATAAGTCAATCCTTTGCATCAGGTGGCCAAAGTAGTGGAGCTTCAGCTTCAGCATCAGTCCTTCCAATGAATATTCAGAACTGATTTCTTTTAGGATTGACTGGCTTGATCTCCTCACTGTCCATGGGACTCTCAAGAGTCTTCTCCAGCACCACAATTCAAAAGCATCAATTCTTCAGCACTCAGCTCTCTTTATAGTCCAACTCTCACATACATACATGACTACTGGAAAAACCATAGCTTTGACTAAACTGACATTTGTCAGCAAAGTGATGTCTTAGACACAATAAGAAAGAGCTCTTTATATGATCACAAAGGAACTTGCTTTTCCAAATATCTTTCTTTATGCGCATTGTGCCCTCCAGTTTTTGCTGTAATGGTGTTGTATAAGAAACAACTTCAATATTTAAATGACTTACAATTAACATTTACCTCTCACACATATAAGATGCTAAGATTCTGCTCTAAGCTATCAATTAGTTCAGGAAGCCTGAACTGTCTTTTCGTTCCAGGACTCAGAAACAAAGAGTCATCTTGAATATTATTTTCTTATAGTGGAGAAAAGGAGTACAAGAGAGTTTGTAAATCTGGAGGAAATTCCCAGTGACTATGATTTTATGCTTGGAAATGGCACATCAACTCTTCCTTTTTTCCATTGACCAAAACATTGGGTCCATGCCCAAACCTAGCAACTACTGGACAGAGAAAGTTACCTCTCCCACAAAAGTAGGAAAGACAAAGTTATTATTTGCTTTACAATAAGAAAATATACTCTAGTCTATATTTCTGATCACAAGTATTCACTCTCTTTCCACAAAAATAGAAACAGAAACTTCCTATAAAAATGGCATCAGACTCAAGATCCAGGATCTCATGATGTTTTCCACATCAGATTAAAAGGTGATTCCTCTGATTCAGAGAACTATAAGCTAAAAATACTGGTGATTTTCTCCCATATATCCAAAATATATTGGGTGAAACAGGGGCATGTCAACTTCAGAAATATTCACAACCTAAAAATTAAGAGCAATGTTTTCTTTGGTGGAGTTTTTTTTTAAAACTTCAAGCCTAGGAGGCAGCATCTCAGGTAACCCTGAGAGAACTGCTTCAAGGAGGTGAGGTGGGGGAGCATGTTATACAGAAATTTTGTAGCAAGGGGCAGGTAATATGAACATCAAAAAAGTATTGCTAATTAAAGGAGAGGCCGTAGAGTCAACGCTATGATTTTTCCAGTGGCCACATACAAATGTGAGTTGGACCATAAAAAGGCTGACTGCCAAAGAATTAATGCTTGTGGTGCTGGAGAAGACTCTTGAGAGTCTTTTGGACTGCAAGGAGATCAAACCAGTCAATCCTAAAAGAAATCAACCTTGAATATTCATTGGAAGGACTGATGCTGAAGCTGAAGCTCCAATACTTTGACCACCTGATGCAAAGAGCCAACTCATTGGAAAAGACTCTGCTGGTGGAAAAGACTAAAGGCAGGAGGAGAAGTGGGTGACAGGGGATGAAGTGATTGGTTGGCATCACTGACTGAATGGACATGAATCTGAGGAAAGTTTGGGAAAGAGTGAAGAACAGGGAAGCCTGGTGTGCTGCAGTCTGTTCTCTTCAGTCTCTCAGTCGTGTCCAACTCTTTGCGACCACATGAATCGCAGCACGCCAGGCCTTCCTGTCCATCACCAACTCCCGGAGTTCACTCAGACTCACGTCCACTGAGTCCGTGATGCCATCCAGCCATCTCATCCTCGGTCGTCCCCTTCTCCTCCTGCCCCCAATCCCCCCCAGCATCAGGGTCTTTTCCAATGAGTCAGCTCTTCGCATGAGGTGGCCAAAGTACTGGAGCTTCAGTTTTAGCATCATTCCTTCCAAAGAAATCCCAAGGTTGATCTCCTTCAGAATGGACTGGATGGATCTCCTTGCAGTCCAAGGGACTCTCAAGAGTCTTNTTCTCCTCCTGCCCCCAATCCCTCCCAGCATCAGGGTCTTTTCCAATGAGTCAACTCTTCGCATAAGGTGCCCAAAGTACTGGAGCTTCAGTTTTAGCATCATTCCTTCCAAAGAAATCCCAGGGTTGATCTCCTTCAGAATGGACTGGTTGGATCTCCTTGCAGTCCAAGGGACTCTCAAGAGTCTTCTCCAACACCACAGTTCAAAAGCATCAATTCTTCGGCGCTCAGCCTTCTTCACAGTCCAACTCTCACATCCATACATGACCACAGGAAAAACCATAGCCTTGACTAGACGGATCTTAGTCGGCAAAGTAATGTCTCTGCTTTTGAATATACTATCTAGGTTGGTCATCACTTTTCTTCCAAGGAGTAAGCGTCTTTTAATTTCATGGCTGCAGTCACCATCCGCAGTCAGGAAAACAGTTTATAACTGCTTCTAATCCTCAGAGTAGTTATTTTGTTGTTGCTCAGTCACTAGGTCATGTCCGACTCTTTGTAACTCCGTAGACTGCAGCATGCCAGGCCTCCCTGTCCCTCACCATCTCCCGGAGTTCTCCCAAGTTCATGTCCATTGAGTCAGCGATGCCATCCAACCATCTCATCCTCTGCCTCCCACTTCTCCTCCTGTTTTCAACCTTTCCCAGTATCAGAGTCTTTTCCAATGAGTCGGCTCTTCATATCAGGTGGCCAAAGTACTGGAGCTTCAGATTCAGCATCAGTCTTTCCAGTGACTATTCAGGGTTGATTTCCTTTAGGATTGACTGGTTTGATCTCCTTGCTGTCCAAGGGACTCTCAAGAGTCTTCTCCAACACCACAATTAGAAAGCATCCATTCTTCAGCACTCAACCTTCTTTATGGTCCACCTCTCACATCCGTACACAACTACTGGAAAAACCATAGCTTTGACAAGACAGACCTTTGTCGGCAAAATGATGTCTTTGCTTTTTAACACACTGTCTAGGTTTGTCATACCCTTCCTTCCAAGAAGCAAGTGTCTTTTAGTTTCATGACTGCAGTCACCATCCACAGTGATTCTGGTAGCTCTACTTGGTGGTTATTATTAGCCCCATTTTCCAGCTGAAGAAACTGAGGCTAAAGGTTAAGGGAAAACTGTCCAAGGGTAAACACACGCAAATAAGTATGGAGTTAGAAGTGATCTGGTGATGTCTGATCCCACACCGTCCTCGGTATCCCGCTGCTTCCCAGACAAGATTAGAAAACTGGCACAAGCTACGAGCTCTTGACTGGGTCAGATAAAGTGGTCCCACTTTGAAGATTTCTGGGAACTTGCAGCTGCTGAACAGTAAAAATACAATTTGGGGGAAGGAGCTGGCTGGCTCGCACAGAATTCTCAACTGGCACAGTACAGTAATTTAATACTCAGAGTTCCATTTGCTTCTGCTCTACATATAAATACCAAAAGGGTAAGTACCGTTGCCTTTTTAAAAAATCAAATGCTGGATCCGGCACACACATTTCGCACCAGAAAATGGGACCCAAAGGCCAGAGCTTTGCCTGTTAAATGGAGGGAGCACGTTCCCTTTTGTGGCTCAAAAGATAATTCACGCTGAAACAACTTCCTCCAGATTGGGAAGTGGACTGCCTGGGTATTAAGAGCCTTTTCTGGTGGAGGTTAAAGGCAGTGCTCGTCTCTCTGCAGTGTGATTTTTAACAGATGCAGAAAACGCCAGTAGGGATTGAAGTTGTCAGTCCCAAATGCTTTTCCTTGGCTCACTGATTTGCCTAGGCTGGATTTATTAAAATGGAGACCCTAGCAAAACTCTGCAGTAAGATATTTCTTATGACAATTTTCTCAGCATAACACTTTTGTTCTTTGCTAATCATAGTTTATTTAGGCTTTGAGAAACCAATTTGCAAAGAATTCATTGACAGTGATTTTGGTAAAAGCATCAAGTTTCTGAAGAAGTGGTAAGATATTAAGTAATTATCAGCCATCGATGTATATATGGCACACACACACACACGCTATCTTGTGAGATGAAACATAGATTGGGTGACTATTTGGGGAAGAGAAAAAGATGAAAAGTCCAGAACAAGACTCTGACTGTTTTTGTCCAGCCAGAGCGCTAAGAACATTTTTCACAGACGAACATCTATAATCCATTTGAAGATAATGAATCCCAGTGAGGCAAAATATTACACCTCCCCCAGCAAAAAATTCCAGTTTCCTCCTTAGCAGACCCAGACTCCAAAACATTGAACTCATTATTATAATATTTTGAATTCCACCAGTAAAATATTTGTGAAGTTGGTTTTCCTTTTTGTTTAGAAATAAGTATCCATAATAGCTTTGATTTAGCTTCTCTTGGTTCCTCAAGCCTAAAAATACCAACTATTTCGCCCTGTACAGAAAAATTTTTGCTGAATTCTGTTCTAGAACAGGAGCTATAGAAGGGAGTGCAGGTGCCCACGTTGAGCAACTTGGTACCTACCTGGCAAATGGCAGAAGGTAATTTGGAAAAGGATAGAAAAGGGGCTCAGGGGAGAGAATGATGTGGAAGATGGATGGGGGATAACAGCCTTGCTAGCTTCCAGGGCTGATGTAAGAACGCATTTGATAAATGCTTTGGGCCATACACTTGAAAATGGCATCAGGCTCGTGACACGTGTTTGGTTCTATAAAAGAAAGTGAAGGGCTAGCAGAATATGCCACCCCAAAATACGCCTCTCGGGCATGGGATTATCTTGAGCTGGTTATTTTTTAAGAAACAGCAGACTTAGAAGCTCAGAAAAATCTAGAAGTTACTCTTTTGAAAGAGAAATTTGCATTCAGAAAAGAAATCTCCGTTTGTAAGGATATGTCTCTCTGAACACCAGGAACAGAAGGATGACCGTGAATCTTTAGACACTCTCCTAGTGACACTGATGCTAGCTTTACTCTATGTCGCAAACCTCGCCCTTGTTTACTGTGCTTTTCTTGGTCACCTCCCATTAACAGGCCTTCCCTCCCTCCATAACATCTTCTTTTGTCTTTAGCTGGAGATGGTATTTAAGGTGGTGGGCTGGGCCATTTCGGGAATTACTCGGTTTTCTTGGGTATCTCCCATGTGTATAGGAAGCATATCGGTTATTAAACAGAATTATGCTTTTCTCCTATTAATCTTTTTTATTACAGGATGGGCGGTGCTCAGACAAGAGCCTAGAAGGGTAGAGGGAAAATTATTTTTCCTCCAGTACAAAAGGAAGACTATTGATACTTGTGCATGCTGGAGAATTTTCTTGAGAAGGTTTTGGAGTAGCCTATATACATGCAGGCACTATGGGATAGATGAAATTAAAACATAAGCAAATGGGAACAAGAGGACAAAGGGAAAATGAGCAGGATAAGACGACACCTTAGGGGTGAGCTTAGTGCACAAAATCATTGCTTAATAAGGGAGACCACAAAGTCAGCTCTGTGTCACTGCAGACAGAAGCACTGGCAAGACCTGCAGTGTCTAAATATTTTTTTAAAGAGAAATACAGGTGCTTGGACGGGCTACCCAGGTGGTGCTAGTGTAAAGACCCTGCCTAACAATCCAGGAGACATAAGAAGCGTGGGTTCAATCCTTGGGTCGGGAAGATCCCTGGAGGAAGGCATAGCAACCCATGTCGGCATTCTTGCCTGGAGAATCCCCATGGACAAAGAAGCCTGGCAAAGAGCCACAGGGTTGCATAGGGTCAGATACAACTGAAGCAACTTAGCTTGAAGCAGCTTAGCACACATGCACGCATGCACACTACTTGGCCAGGAAGACTCAAGAGAAATTTCTCTACTAAATAACTTGATAAGCAATTTCCTCACACCACCACTTCAGTAATACAAGCGCCACAAATATACCTCTTAAAGGACTTCTAGTAGCGGTTCATAGCATTTGAAAGTGTTAGCTGCTCAGTCATGGCTGACTCTTTGTGACCCCATGGACTGTAGCCCACCAGGCTCCTCTGTCCATGGAATTCTCCAGGCAAGAGTACTGGAGTGGGCAGCCATTCCTTTCTCCAGGGGATCTTTCTAACCCAGGGACTGAACCTCAGCCTCCTGTATTGCAGGCAGATTCTATACTGTCTGAGCCATCAGGGAAACCCTCATAGCATTTACCCAAGTATAATAGGATGAGAACAACTGTTTCCAAGGCCAAAATGAGGTCAGCATAAGAACACAGCTTTCTGATGGCCTTGACTATTTAAGGGCTAAATTAGTAGTAAAAAACAGTTACCAAAAAATAGTCAAGTAGAATAATAATATATTATGACCTATGTGACAGGACTTGTTTATTCCAGATTTGCTGTTTCATCCAGAGGCAGTCATGTGAGACAGGAGATATCTGGACCTCAGGCGGATCAGCTGGAGGTCACTTCCTGTGGACAGATACTCCAAAATAGCAGGAAGGAGGAGAAGCTGAGCCCTGCCTACATGAAAGACAGAGGCCACATATTTCTCATTCTCAAGGTCAAGGAGACCTTCCCACTACACAGGTGCAGAAAGGTTCCCTGAAGGTCAGAAAGGGAGGGGGCACCACCCCATAGGGGTGATATCAACCTACTCATAGACTTCTTTGATGGAATCCATCTTGGCTATGTGAACACACATAGGAAAATCTTGAGATAAACCCAATACGGACTCAGAAGCAGGCAAAGCAAGGGAAACTTGGAAGAAATGCCCCATGCAAGTGATTAAAATCACCACGGGCATGATTCTCTCTGAGTCTGTCTGTCTACACGTACTCTGTTTTGTTTTTTCCTAATAAACACTTTGTATGTTTCACTACTTTCTGCCTTTATTGGGAATTCATTTCTACACAGCTGATGGCCTGGAGTCCTGTCACTGGCGACTCGTTCCTTGCGGTCTGAAAAGTGAAAATCACTCAGTCGTGTCTGCCTCTTTATGACCCCACTGACTATACAGTCCATGGAATTTTATAGAATCCTAGAGTGGGTAGCTTTTCCCTTCTCCAGGAGATCTTCCTAACCCAAGGATCGAACCCAGGTCTCCCACATTGCAGGCAAATTCTTTACCATCTGAGCCACAAGCAAAGCCCAAGAGTACTGGAGTGGGTAGCCTATCCCTTCTCCAGCAGATCTTTCCAACCCAGGAATTGAACTGGGGTCTCTTGCATCGCAGGCAGATTCTATACCAGCTGAGCTACCAGGAAGCCCAGGATTCAGCACTCACTGCCATGACCCAGCCTCAGTCTCTGGAGGGAAATCAAAATCCTGCTTCAAGCCGCTGCAGGCTGAGGCCACCTGAGATCAGCAGCTTTGAGACAGGAGTGGGATGCTTTAAGATTAGGATGAAAAGAAGTAAAAAGATGTTCATTTTCCACCGTGCTGTAAAACCAACCCTTGAAGCTAACTTTTGAAACAGTCTTAAAGCCAGGATTTCAAGAGCATGAACCATACACTCGAGAAAGTATTTTCTAAACTTGGAGCATCCCTTGAAAATACTGAGGAGGGCAGTCAGGCCAGAGGATGGAGGAGGTAACAGGGTCATGGGTCTCGATGCTCGCTCACCTTAGGCTCACCTGGGGAGCTTTGAAAAATGACCTGGGCTCGGGCTCTCTTCCAGATCCTCTGATTCAATTGTTCTCCCTCCACCTTTGAGTCTAAAGTGCAATGAGGGTTGAGAACTTTGGCAGATGGGATGTTTGCAGTCCCAAAAGGAGGCTAGTTTTTCCTGGGTTGAAGGCTGAAGGGAGAGTAGAGAAAAGACCAGACCTGAGGGAAGACCTCTTGGGGTCCTCCTGCTCAGGTTGGAAGTCAGGGTGGGGAGGGAAAGCCTGCAAACAGACTTGAGGCCAGGAAGGCAGCAGAGATGGTGCTCTGCTTGCTGACTAGCATCCTGGGGGGAGGGAGAAGGTCTTGCAGGATGCCTAGAGTGGGGCAGACATGGTAGAGAGCTACTTAGGCAGAAAGAAGACCTACAATAGCATTCCCAGGGCTCAGAGCCAGCTCCTGGTGTCACAGGGAATCCTGATGTTCCTGCATTCCCCACGGAAAGGGTGGTGAAACAGTGAGCAGGCTGGGTCGTGATGAGGCAAGAAACTAGAGGATGGATATGGGTGGATATGGGGACCAGGACCAAGAACATCAGCATGGAATACAGAATCTGAAGATGGGGTTGCGTAAGTCAGCAGGGGTCAGAAGGTTTCAGAGGGCAGCCTGGAGCCCAGCACCTCTCCCCATGGCCAGCTCCCCTTGCTCTCACTAGGTGTGTCCAACCCTTTGTGGCCTCATGGACTGTAGCCCGCCAGGCTCCTCTGTCTATGGAATTTTCCAGGCAAGAATATTGGAGTGGGTTGCCACTCCAAGAGATCTTCCCAACCTAGCGATCGAACCCCTGCCTCTTATATCTCTGTGTTGGCAGGTGAGTTCTTTACCTTAGCGCCACCTGGGGAGATGTTATTCAAGAGGGAAGCAGGAGAAGGACATCCTGTGAGGAGGAAGCGGGGCCCTTACAAAGAATACAGACTGTTTAATCCTGATTTTACTGAGCAATTAACTTCAAAGAGATGGAGATTAGACTGGAAGAAACTGAGTTACCTTGAAGTGACAAGATTAGTGTCCTTTTCCATCATCAGTGAAACAGGAGTTTCAAGTTTAAATCCTTTCAAACAGGAGACCAAGTTAAATTCAAATGTGAAAAAAATAAGTCAATATTTTTACATCTGACTTGCAACCACAAGTTAAAACCATAGGGCTTTCCTGGTAGCTCAGCAGTAAAGAATCCGCCTGTCAATGCAGGAGACACAAGTTCAATCTCTGGGTCAGGAAGATCCCCTGGAGAAGGAAATGGCAACCCACTCCAATATTCTTGCCTGGGAAATCCCATGGACAGAGAAGCCTGGTGGGCTACTGTCCACGGGGTCACAAAAGAGCTGAGCACAACTTAGTGGTTAAATAATGACAATGGAATACTTAGTATTGAGAGTACTTAGGAGAATAAATGGGCTCTTAAGACATCAGCAGAACACTAAGGAAAAAAGAACAAAGAAATCACATAGGAAAAACAACTTTTCTGGGAAATAATTTGGCTATACGTTACAGAATTCTCAGAAATGGACATGCATTGGACTTAGAAATTCCATCCTTAGGAATAACACTTTAGGGAGGCATAATGATGTCTGCCTCTGAGAATATCAGATTACGTGATTTGGACAACTCTCTAGCTGAAAACCATGGAAGAAACTGGACGAAAAACTTAAATCTTAATAAAGAGGAACAAATGGAAGTTACCGAGTTGAGATCTGGCTGAGAATGGAAGGAAGAGACAGAAACCCAGGAGAGGGTTTGCTCCTGCGTGGAGGTACCTGTGTGTGCCAGTTGCTCAGTCGTGTCTGACTCTTCGCGAGCCAGGCTCTTCTGTCCATGGAGGCGCTACTAGTCCAGAAAGGGGGCTGAGAGGCTGAGTCCCCTTTTCAAGTTGCATTTTTGGTCTGAAGATTAGGGCTAGGAACACAAACATCAGCAGTGAATACGGAAGTGAGCTACACTCACCCTGTATGGCTCACATCCTAATTATTCTGTTTTTAAGTATGTTGGCATTAATGCACTGAAAGACAGGAGATGGTCAGAGTTCAAACATGGTGTTACTTGAGTGAGGTAAGTATACAGCTGCTCTTCCCTGGACAGACTGCCAAGTCTTCCCTCTAAATCTTTTCTTTGGTTCTCCTAACAGGAGCACATGCAATAGGATGAAATTCTTTTCCCACAAATATTCTGCCAGGGTTTTGGCATGGCCCCATCCTTTCCTGGGCGTGCTACATACCCAGCTGGGGTAACAAGGAGGGCATTTCCAACACAACTCAAGGAGAGAAAAGAAACACTCTAGCATAAGAAGACACTAAATCTCGTACTATAATCAGGTCAATGTTATGATCTTTTCTCATGGTCTTATAGATGCTTGACCTAGAAGCTCATGAAGGAAAACTCTCTCCTATCACCTCTTCGACCTCCTTGGGTCTAAAAGCCTCTGGACTACTTTTCTAGGTCCTACATATATGAATTAATATGGCCTTTTTTATCTTTCTGATTTAACTTCACTTTGTATGACAGACAGACTCTAGGGCCATCCACATCTCTACAAACGACCCAACTTCATTCCTTTTTATGGCCGAGTAATAGATGGGGAAACAGTGGAAACAGTGTCAGACTTTATCTTTTGGGGCTCCAAAATCACTGCAGATAGTGACTGCAGCCATGAAATTCAAAGACGCTCACTCCTTGGAAGAAAAGTTATGACCAATATAGATAGCATATTGAAAAGTAGAGACATTACTTTGCCAGCAAAGGTCCATTTAGTCAAGGCTATGGTTTTTCTAGTGGTCATGTATGGATGTGAGAGTTGGACTGTGAAGAAGGCTGAGCGCCAAAGAATTGATGCTTTTCAACTGTGGTGTTGAGAAGACTCTTGAGAGTCCCTTGGACTGCAAGGAGATCCAACCAGTCCATTCTAAAGGAGATCAGCCCTGGGTGTTCTTTGGAAGGAACGATGCTAAAGCTGAAACTCCAGTACTTTGGCCACCTCATGCGAAGAGTTGACTCATTGGAAAAGACTCTGGTTCTGGGAGGGACTGGGGGCAGGAGGAAAAGGAGACGACAGAGGATGAGATGGCTGGATGGCATCACAGACTCAATGGAAGTGAGTTTGAGCGAACTCTGGGAGTTGGTGATGGACAGGGAGACCTGGCGTGCTGTGATTCATGGGGTCGCAAAGAGTCGGACGTGACTGAGCGACTGAACTGAACTGAACATTCTACTGTGGGCCTCCCTGGTGGCTCAGGGGTAAAGAACCTGCCTGCCAATGCAGGAGACACAGGTTTGATCTCTGGGTCAGGACGATCCTCTGGAGAAGGAAACAAGCAAGCACTTCAGCATTCTTGCCTGGGAAATTCCACGGACAGAGGAGCCCGGCAGGCTATATACAGTCCATGGGGTCACAAAGAATGGGACATCACTTAGCAACTAAACAACAACAATATTCCATTGTACATATGTAGAATGTAGAAAAGTGTGGAGATGAACCTATTCCCAGGGCAAGAACAGAGATGCAGATGTAGAGAACAGACATGTGGAAACAGTGGGCGGATGGGAGATTGGGATGAACTGGGAGAGCAGCGTTGACATATATACCCTACAGTGTAAAATAGACAGCTCGTGGGAACCTGCGGTAAAGCACAGGAGGCTCAGCTGAGTGCCCTGTGATGACCTAGAGGGGCGGAATGGATGCGGGAAGGCAGGTTCAAGATGGAGGGGATGTTCATTGTACAGCAGAAGCTAGCACCACACTGCAATTACACACCAGTTAGAAAGTACATAAAAGCCTCTGGAATTCCGCTCAGGAATCAACTTGACAAAGAAGCAGGTGTCCAAGAGGACTGATAACCCTGGCCAACCAGGCTTGGAGTGTATGTAGGAGGCTGGCACAGCCAGAGCACAAGAAACACGGACCATACTGTCCACTGTCCCAGAATCCAAGTGGTCACGAGAGTCCAAAGGTTGGCAACGGGCTTCGCTGGACCCAGAACCCCAGAAACTCAGGGCCTCTCACACACCCTCACACTCTTCCTGGCTCAGCAAAATCAACCACAGTCCATTATTTCCTTCCAAGGCTGATTAGCTGATAATTACATGAAGATGTAACACATGTAATTAAGCAATATGCTACAGGAACGGGATTTTGGCTGCCTTTTTCCCCTTAATGAAATCATTCCTTTTTAAAGGGCTCTGCTCAGAGGAAGACGAGACAGGACACTGTAAGCACAATGAGACCAGCTGGCTCAGCTTCAAAACACCATCCCTGAAATGCCTCCTCCCAGCCCCCTCCCAGTGCACGAGCAATAGCCTTGCAAAGATCACTCTCATGCTCACTTTCAAGGTCTCCCCAACACCTGCCTGATGGATCCCAAACTCTCAAGCAACATTCAAGGCTGGCAGAGATCTGGACCCTTCTTAGTTTTCCAAATTTTCTTATCTACAGTCCCTTCTGTGAGTCCTCAGGCAAAGGCCAAGAGCAGCTTTTGTTTCCTCCTCTGCGTTTTAGTCTGGGCTTCCCAGGTGGTGCTGCTGCTGCTGCTGCTGCTGCTGCTAAGTCACTTCAGTTGTGTCTGACTCTGTGTGACCCCACAGACGGCAGCCCACCAGGCTCTCCCATCTCTGGAATTCTCCAGGCAAGAACACTGGAGTGGGTTGCCATTTCCTTCTCCAACGCAAGAAAGTGAAAAGTGAAAGTGAAGTCGCTCAGTTGTATCTGACTCTTAGTGACCCCATGGACTGCAGCCCACCAGGCTCCTCCGTCCATGGGATTTTCCAGGCAAGAGCACTGGAGTGGGGTGCCGTGGTGCTAGTGGTAAAGAACTCATCTGCCAATGCAGACGACATACACCCATGGCTGATTCATGTCAATGTATGGCAAAAACCGCTACAGTATTGTAAAGTAATTAACTCCAATTAAAATAAATTAATTAATTTAAATTAAAAAAAACAGATACTCAGGTTCAATGACTGGGTCGGGAAGATTCCCTGGAAGAGGGGCACAGCAACCCTCTTCAGTATTCTTGCCTGGAGAATCCCATGGACAGAGGAGCCTGGCAGGCTCCAGTCCATAGAGTCGCAAAGAGTCAGACACAACTGAAGCGACTTATCACGCATAGCACGGTGTTTAGTCCATCTTCTGCTCCTTTCTATTTAAGCCCTTATATTTTATGGGGTTAGCTTCAGCCCCTCTGGGCTTCCCATGTGGCACTTGTAGTAAAGAATCCACCTGCCAATGCAGGAGACATAAGAGACACAGGTCCATCCTGAGTAGGCAAGATCCCCTGCAGTAGGAAATGGCAACCCACTCTAGTAATTCTTGGCTGGAAAATTTCATGTTCAGACGACCCTGGTGGGCTACAGTCCGCGAGGTCCCAAAGAGCTGGACGTGCCTGAGCACACACATGTCATGTCAGCCCCTCTGCCTCCACGAATCCTTTGTTCAGCTCAGCACAGTGGCTCTCCACCTCTAGAGTACCTGTGGTCTGTAACCATCCTTTGGCTGGTTTGGTGAAAGTGAAGTCACTCAGTCATGTCCGACTCTTTGCGACCCCATGGACTGTAACCTATCAGGCTCCTCCGTTCATGGGATTTTCCAGGCAAGAGTGCTGGAATGGATTGCCATTTCCTTCTCCAGGGGATCTTCCCAACCTAGGAATCGAACCTGTGTCTCCGCATTGCAGGCAGACGCTTTACCATCTGAGCCTTTGGTACTGTTTGGTTTTTCATTTTCCCTGTGTCTTCCCACCCCTATCTCCACAGGCAAATGGCCACCTTGCTCTTTTCCTAATCAGGCATCGTGCCTGCAGCCTTCAGTGACGGGAGAGCTTGGGTACCGTGAATCAGCAGCAGCGCCCGCGTCAGCCTTTAATGGATATGATGACTGCATTGCAGCCCTGCCATCCACACATCAAGTTGGGTCCAAAAGAGCAGACAATTCTGTCCCTGGGGACTTTGAGACGAGGCCAGAAAGGAATGAGATACTGAGAACAGCTTCAACTCATGGGAAGCAGCTGGTTAGGAGGAGGGAGCTTGGCAGAGATGGAAGCCGGAGATCGGGCATGAGGCTAGTCTTCTGTACAGGCCTGGGATGTGCCTAGCAGCCCAGCTGGGCTGCGAGTTTCAAAGGTGAGACTCTAAACATGTTCCAGTGAGAGGCCAGAAAATCCAAGTTCAGGGTCAGAGTCAAGTCCAGATACAGAGTGAGGAGTCGGAGGGTAAAAATCAGAGCAGAAGTGTAACCCCCCAGGACTGTCTGGGCAGCTACCATTTCAGCTGGTTTCTATGAGCCTGGGGGTACCTCTCCTCCCCTGTGCACCATGAGTAGCCTCTGCTACCTGAGGGTCAGTGGTGTTTGAGCCACTAAATTTGCTGCTTTGCCACCAATGGTATCACAGCTCACATTAATTGAGTATTTCCAAGTCCCAGGTACTCTTCTGGGCTTCCTGGAAGCTCAGTGAGAATCCACCTGCCAAAGCAGGAGACCTAAGTTTGATCCCTGGGTTGGGAAGATCCCCTGGAGAAGGGAGTGGTTACCTACTCTAGTATTTCTTGCCTGGGAAAATTCCTTGGAGAGAGGAGCTTGGTGATCTACAGTCTGTGCGTGCATGCGTGCTAAGTCGCTTCAGTTGTGTCTGACTCTCTGCAACCCTATGGACTATAGCCTGCTAGGCTCCTCTGTTCATGGGATTTCCCAGGCAAGAACACTGGAGTGGGTTGCCATTTCCTCCTCCAGGGGATCTTCCCAATCCACAGTGTGAACCCACGTCTCCTCTGTCTCCTACACTGCAGGCAGATTCTTAACTGCTGAGCCACTGGGGAAGCCCCCGTCTACAGTCCATGGGGTGGCAGAGTCAGACACAACTTAGCAGCTAAACAACAAGGCACCGTTCTAAGCATTTACATACAGTATTTCTCCTAATCTTCCCAACAACCTACGCAGTAGAGGCTATTCAATCCCCATTTAAAGATGAGGAAACTGAGGCACAAAGGAAGTAAAACATTTTCCCAGTAGCAAACCACCGGTGGTACAGCCAGGACAGGAACCCAGGATCTCTCAGGTATGGCCCTCGGAGCTTTCTCTCCACCTGACCTTCTCCCCTTGTTTGCATTGCCTTTGGGTGGGTTGTGGCCCTTTCCTGGGGAGAACCACACTACAGGAGTGGTCCACAGAGCAGTGATGGGGCTGGTCCTCCCCTGGGGCAAGTGCTCCATCGGGCAGATTCTTCCTGCCCCTCCTCCCTCCAACTCTAGCATCTCCCTGACCTTCCAGAATCCAGTCTCTGGTCTCCAGGGAATGTCTACCTTTCCAGCTCCTCCAGCCTGCCTCCCTCCAGCTTCCACCAGGCCCCCGTCTCCTGTTCTTTCTCTGAGTCACAAGCCCTGTTGAGAATCGCAGCCTGTGCTCTGAGTCCTGTGTAGTCGAGGGTACGATGGACATGATTAGGGGAGTCCAGGGCACTGTTACTCCAGCCTCAGTTCTAACAACATCTGTCTCAGGGACCACTCCCAGGTTTGAGTGTTCACTAGGAAGATGCTAGGATGCAACATACGGTCACATCCATGGCTATGATTCATTACACAAGAAAAGATACAAAGAAAAATCAGCAAAGGAAAGGGATGAGGAGCAAAGTCTGGGAGAAACCAGGCATATGCTTTCAATATCCTCTCCCAGTGGAGTCACATGGCACATGATTTCCCCAGCAACAAAATAGTGTGAAATGCCATCTACCAGGAAGGCTCATCAGAGACTCCGTGCCTGGGGGTTTACTCGGAGGGTGATGATCCTTAGCAAATACCAAGATTCCAGCCAAGCAGAGAACAAGAAGGCACCCAGCATAAACCACACTGTTTGTTCAAACAGTTTAGGTGCAGTGAGTTACACGTATCAGATACCCAAGATCCTGGCCAAGGGCCAACCTTGTAGACAGGCTTTTTTTGTTTTTTTTTGGCTCTGCAGCAAGTCATACAGGATTTTGTTCCCCAACCAGGGATCGAACCCACACCGGCTGCACTGGAAGCAGGGTCTTAATCACTGGACTGCCAAGGAAGTCCCCTTAAGCAGGCCTTTTTAAGAATAAATGGTGAGACCTGTGATGTTAACCATTTTCTGCACACAGTCCAACACAGACAATATAACACCCCAACTGAATCTTTCTTTCTTTTCTATTTGTGCAAGATTCCACACTTTCCAAATCTGCCTATTTTATTTTTTCAATTTAAATTTTATTGTATATTGGAATGTAGCTGATTTACACTGTTGTGTTAGTTTCAGGCGTACAGCAAAGTGAATCAGGTACACATATACATATATCCACTCTTTTTCAGGTTCTGTGTCCATCTAGGTTAATCCAGAATATTGAGGAGAGTGCCCTGTGCTATTCAGGAGGTCCTTGTTGACTATCTATTTTATATACAGTAGTGCATGCATGTTAAGTCACTTCAGTCGCATCTGACTCTTTGCAACTCTGTGGACTGTAGCCTGCCAGGCTCCATGGAGATTCTCCAGGAAAGATGACCAATGGAATGGGTTGCCATGCTTTCCTCCAGGGGATCTTCCTGACCCAGGGATCAACCCAGCATCTCTTATGCCTCCTGCATTGGCAGGTGGGTTCTTCAACACCTGTGCCACCTGGGAAGCCTCATATATAGTATAATGTGTATATGTTAATCCCAAATTCCCATTTTGCCTATTTTATTAGAGTCTCATGGTAAATTTGTAGAGGAGAGAGTCAGGAATTAATCCCCTCATAGATCAGCAGGTCAAAGGCTTAGAAGATGCTTGCTTCTAGGTCACTGAGAAAATGATTGGAAATGCTGGATCCCACAACCAGCCAGTCTTCTCCCTCTCGACAGAGAAAGGAAAGGAGGCATGGAGCTTGGCACAAGGTCACACCTAGATAACCCTGGGCATAGAGATGTATGGAAAAGTTGTGTCGGGACTTCCCTAGTGGTCCAATGGTTAAGACTCTGCCTTCCAATGCAGAGGCATGAGTTCAACCCTGATGGGGAGACTAAGTTCCCACATGTCAGCCTGGGGTGCAGCTAAAAATTAAAAAAAAAACAACTAGAACAGGTTGTGTTTTTGTCATCATTTGGGGGCAGAGCAAGACAGGAATGTATGGCATTGAAACATGTATAATATCATATAAGAAACGAATCGCCAGTCTAGGTTCGATGCAGGATACAGAATGCTTGGGGCTGGTGCACTGGGATTACCCAGAGAGATGGTATAGGGAGGGAGGTGGGAGGGGGTTTCAGGATTGGGAACATGTTTACACCCATAGCAGATTCATGTTGGTGTACGGCAAAACCAATACAATATTGTAAAGTAAAAATAAATAAATAAAATTTAAAAAAAAACTAAAAGATGAACAGAACTCTGAGTCTTCATGAACTCTGAACTCTTACAAGAGGCTCTCAACTAAACCAATTCACAATTAGCGCTAGAAGTGTCTTTAAGAAATCTCCGTGTACGACTCATTTCTTTATTTGAAAAATACGAAACAATTAGCTTCTACCCTTGTTGCATGTGGCTAATAACCTATTGTTTAGAAAAGAGGAGAGAATGGGTAATGAAAGCTATTGCGTGGGATAGCTTTTATTGTGCTTTCCTACCCTCTGAAAATTGCCTTCATTATCAGTGAAAGTGGTGATGGTCCCTCCTCTGTCTGCTTCAATTTCTTTCCTGCTGCAGGGTGACACCAGGGACCAAACTCCTAAGTTTGGGACAGAATTTAAGAAAGTGACAAAGACAAAAATAAACTGCTGAGCTCTTCTAATGTTTAAAGGCAGGCAAATTTACCTAGATGTGGTCAAGTGGGCCCATGAAAGGGTTTTTGAGAAGAGGCTGTGTATGCCTGTGTATGCTTCATCTGGTGGTGCCAAGGTTAAGTCACTCTGGGTCTGAAGTGTTCTCATCTTAGCACTCAGGAAACCAAGAACAGCTCAGTTCAGTTCAGTTCAGTCGCGCAGTCGTGTCCGACTCTTTGCGACCCCATGAATCGCAGCACGCCAGGCCTCCTGTCCATCACCAACTCCCGGAGTTCACTCAGACTCACGTCCATTGAGTCTGTGATGCCATCCAGCCATCTCATCCTCGGTCGTCCCCTTCTCCTCCTGCCCCCAATCCCTCCCAGCATCAGGGTCTTTTCCAATGAGTCAACTCTTCGCATAAGGTGCCCAAAGTACTGGAGCTTCAGTTTTAGCATCATTCCTTCCAAAGAAATCCCAGGGTTGATCTCCTTCAGAATGGACTGGTTGGATCTCCTTGCAGTCCAAGGGACTCTCAAGAGTCTTCTCCAACACCACAGTTCAAAAGCATCAATTCTTCGGCGCTCAGCCTTCTTCACAGTCCAACTCTCACATCCATACATGACCACAGGAAAAACCATAGCCTTGACTAGACGGACCTTAGTCGGCAAAGTAATGTCTCTGCTTTTGAATATACTATCTAGGTTGGTCATAACTTTTCTTCCAAGGAGTAAGCGCCTTTTAATTTCATGGCTGCAGTCACCATCTGCAGTGATTTTGGAGCCCAAAAAAACAAAGTCTGACACTGTTTCTACTGTTTCCCCATCTATTTCCCATGAAGTGATGGGGCCAGATGCCATGATCTTCGTTTTCTGAATGTTGAGCTTTAAGCCAACTTTTCCACTCTCCTCTTTCACTTTCAACAAGAGGCTTTTTAGCTCCTCCTCACTTTCTGCCATAAGGGTGGTGTCATCTGCATATCTGAGATTATTGATATTTCTCCCAGCAATCTTGATTCCAGCTTGTGTTTCTTCCAGTCCAGCGTTTCTCATGATGTACTCTGCATAGAAGTTAAATAAGCAGGGTGACAATATACAGCCTTGACGTACTCCTTTTCCTATTTGGAACCAGTCTGTTGCTCCATGTCCAGTTCTAACTGTTGCTTCCTGACCTGCATACAGATTTCTCAAGAGGCAGGTCAGGTGGTCTGGTATTCCCATCTCTTTCAGAATTTTCCACAGTTTACTGTGATCCACACAGTCAAAGGCTTTGGCATAGTCAATAAAGCAGAATAGATGTTTTTCTGGAACTCTCTTGCTTTTTCCATGATCCAGCGGATGTTGGCAATTTGATCTCTGGTTCCTCTGCCTTTTCTAAAACCAGCTTGAACAGCTACTGTTGATGATCTGCTTTTTCTATGGAGGCTCCGAGGTCATGAGTTTCACCATATATTTGTGGTCCCATCTGATTCTCATAGCAATGATTTTAGATCAGTAATAGTACCTGTTGTTGAGGACTGGGAATACTGAAGTTCAGAGAAGTTGGGTGCCTTGCTCTAAAACAACTAAGAAAATGCCAAGCTCTCTGACTCTCAACACAGCCATTAAATAGGCTGTCTGCAATCAGAAAAATCTGCTCTAAACAAAGTCCCAAAGAAACACAAGGAAATTTGTCTGTCTCTTCCTGAGCTCTGGGCATAAAAAAAGTGACCCCTGAAAATTCACAGTGTCCCTAAAGGAGTTTGCTATTTTAATTTAATTAGCTGTATAGTCAGCAAATAAGCAGCCTAGAAATTTACATGAGACCTAATAGTTCACGGCTGGTGACAACTAGGAGTGACTGGCAAAGATAAGTGCAAAACCTCACTGGAGAGACCCACATTCAACCCAGAGCAAGACCACAGAAGCTCCACTGAACTCATCATCTAAAATTACAAAAGTCTAAGGAAACAATCTCGGAGAAGACAATGGTACCCCACTTCACTACTCTTGCCTGGAAAATCCCATGGGCGGAGGAGCCTGGTGGGCTGCAGACCATGGGGTCACTAAGAGTTGGACACGACTGAGCGACTTCACTTTCACTTTTCACTTTCATGCATTGGAGAAGGAAATGGCAACCCACTCCAGTGTTCTTGCCTGGAGAATCCCAGGGACAACGGAGCCTGGTGGGCTGCTGTCTATGGGGTCGCACAGAGTCAGACACGACTGAAGCGACTTAGCAGCAGCAGCAAGGAAACAATCTACTGTGAGTGAGAGTCAGAGAATACAACAGGACCAGAACCCCCGAGGACTTGAGATAACAGAATCTCTATCCGGGAATCAGGGCAGACCATCCCAGAATGTGCCACAATGGCATGTATATTATTTTGAATTAAAGTGACTTAAGAGTCAAGGGATTTCCCTGGTGGTCCAGCGGCTAAGATTCTGCACTGCCAATGCAGGGAGAGCCGGGGTTTGAGCCCCAGTCAGGGAACTAGCTCTCACATGCTGCAACTAATAGCTGGCATGCTGCAATGAAGATCAAAGATCCCACGCGACACAAGTAAGACCGTGCAGTCAAAGAAATAAATAAAAATAAATATTAAGCTGGCTGCGCTGAAAAAAAAAAAGCCAATGCAAGAGAGGCACTCCGACTTCCCTTTTTGTCTCTCTGAAAGGTGGAAATAGATTTCTCAAGTGAGAGGGGCATTCCCTGTGTCTGGAGGTAGAAGGCCACCCTTATTGCTAGAGACAAGGAATTCAAGCTGAGATATAACAACCTTTGTTACTTCTTTAATTTGTTACCCTCAGCCCAGACTCTGTTTAGAGTCTCTACTAATTGGGAACCCAAAATCCAAGTTATTCTGTCTTATCAATTCCTTCACAAACTTACTGTATTAGCTAAAAGCTGCCTGCTTTGGTCACGTCTGAGGTTCCATTTCTATAAAACCTCCACACACATGAATTAAAATTTGTTTCTTTTTCTCCTGATAATCTATCTTGTGTCCATTTTATTATTAGTCCAGCCAGAGAAGTCAAAATGGGTAGAAGGGGAAATATCCCTCCTCAAGTATCAGAGACTATAAAATAATGTTCAAAATAATTAAAAACATAAAAATTAGGATCAAAACCATAAGAAGACCTTATGAAAAATAAGCAGAGGTGAAAGACAATCAAACAAAACCTCTAGAAATGAGAAATGTAGTCCCTGAAATTAAAAACACAGCAGACAACTAACTAGGCAGATAAACCAGTAAATTTGTAAATAATAAATTTGTAATAGCAAAGTCAAATAGTAAATTACATAGCTGAAGAGAGAAATAGAGTGAACAAAGGAAGAGACTGATGAAATTACCCTAGAGCCTATAAAGAGATGGAAAATACGCGAAAGAGATTAAGAGATATGAAAGTTGGCTCCTGCCAGATGCCAACGTTAGCCAGCAAGCTACTGGAGCTTGGGCAATGTCTCCCTGTTGCCAACAGCAGTGCAAATTACTAAGTGATATACATTTGAATAAGGCTTTATAATTTATAAATAAAGCTTTAGAGGTTAATTCCTATTACTCACTTGATCTTTAAAAAATCCATTTGATAAAGGTACAGGTATTAACAGGTATTAAATTACTCATCTTACAGATGAAAAGATGGAAGCTAAGAAAGATTTGAGGGACTTACACAAAATCATACAGCTCATCAAAGACGAAGTTGGAAATCAAAGAGGATCTTCAAAAACCGAGTCTTCCCCCTCTTGATGAATATTTCTTATTGAAAGAGAGATGCTTTCTTAAGTCTGTTTGGGTTGCTATAACAAAGTACCACAGGCGGGGTAGCATATAAACAACAGAAATATATTTCTCACATTTTTGGAGGCTGCAAGTCTGAGATCAGGGTACCAGTATGGTCAGGTAAGAACTCTCTTCTGGGTTGCAAACCTCTCAGTGTCTTCACATAGTGGAAGGAACAGGAGAGTTCTCAGGCCTTTTAAATAAGGATATCAATCTCATTCAGGAGGGCCCTGCCTTCATTACTGTACATAATCACCTCCCAAAGGCCCCATCTCCTAATACCATCAACTGGGCATTGGCATTACAACATATGAATATGGGGCTGGGGGTGGGGGACACAAATTCAGACTACAGGATTTCCAAGTGGATAATAATGGAGAGAAATTTGCCAACTTAATTCAGTCTCCATAGTGTGAAGTCAACCACAGCCTCAGGTCAGAACCACAAAGCAACTTTCCTTCTTGGTTTTAAGAGCCCCTCTATCTGCTTAGGTCTTCCCTGGTGGTTTAGACGGTGACATCTGGGTTCAGTCCCTGGGTCAAAAAGAGAAGGGAGAAGGTGACCCACTCCAGTACTCTTGCCTGGAGAATTCCAACATGGAGGACCCTAGCGGGCTACAATCCATGGGGTTACAAAGAGTCGGCTAGGACTGAGTGACTAACACTTTCTTTCTGCTTAGGCAGAACTAGCCTGGGCTGGCTTGCAAAAAAGGTGGGTTGCTGACTTCGTCCATTTCTCAGAATGAACTCCTACCACTCTGGGCTTCATCATTTTGGGTGGGAGGGAGACAATGCTTCATTCATTTCCTCCCTATTTTAAGAGAAAATGAGCGGGATGGAAACTATGTCAGGGTCAATTTCACAGGCAGGGCACAAGATAAGAAACATATTCTCAACCGTAGGTTGAAACCATAAGTCAACCATGGGTTATTGCAACTCTCTGACCAAAGGACAAGGGAAAATGAAATTCTTTGGGAGCGTGGGCTCTCTTTTTAAAAGGTCAAGCATTTGCCCCCAGAGACATGGAAACAAACTATACAGCTGTCTTCTTCCTTAGACACCCCTCATTCATCATACAGGCTTGATTTCTATATTCTGGTATTCCAAACTGATAAGTTATTGGGATTCAACACATCTCCCAGGTGGGATCTTAAATCTGATGAGTCTCTGGAATCATCAACCTTGGCAAAAGGAGTCTGAAGAAATCTACTTGCAAAACATCTGTTCTATATTTTAATTCTCCAAAGGGCAGGGCAAGGGGCTTTCCTGGTGGCTCAGTGGTGAAGAATCCGCCTGCCAATGTAGGAGACACAGGTTCGATGCCTGATCCGGGAAGATTCCACATGTCGTGGAACAACTAAGCCCATGAGCCATAATTATTGAGCCTGTGCTCTAGAGCCTGGGAGCCACAACTACTGAAGCTCACATGCCCTAGAACCTGTGCTTACAACCAGAGAAGCCACCACAATGAGAAGCCTAAGCACCACAACCAGAGAAAAGCCAGAGCAGTAACAAAGGCTCAGCACAACTCAAATTAAATGAATGAATATTTTTAAAAGGCAGGGCAAGTAGAATGCAGACCTATGGTTCCTGCTCTTGTTGATTCACCTACAGTTTGAGTTCTCCTGCCCTAAAAATGTGCTCATGTTCTAGTTCCCTTAAAGATCAGCAATGGCACTTAACACAACATCTTTCATTGAGTAAGTGCTCTGTAAATACTTGTTGGGTAGCAAATAAATGGATGGACCTGAGCAGGACTTTCTTCCTTTGGTAACTCTTCTTCACAAAGACTTCCCTGATGGCTCAGTGAGTAAAGAACCCCTCAGCAAGGCAGGAGCCACGGGAGACTTGGTTTCAATCTCTGGGTAGGGAAGACCCTTCCCCCACCCCTACCCCCCACCCCTAGAGGAGGAAATGGCAACCTACTCCAGTATTGCCTAAAAAATCCCATGGACAAAGGAGCCTAGCGGGCTACAGTCCATGGGATCGCGAAGAGTCAGACACGACTGAGAGACTCGCACTGCCTCAAGAAGTCTTCTCTGCAAAGGGCCTCCCTGTGTAATCACAAGAAGAGCAACAGGGATTCAGAAAGAAATGGTGCTCAAGTTGCTAAGTGATTGTATTTATAATTAAACTGTCCATGTGCTCATGTTCTAGTTCCCTTAAAGATCAGCAATGGCACTTAACACAACATCTTTCATTGAGTAAGTGCTCTGTAAATACTTGTTGGGTAGCAAATAAATGGATGGACCTGAGCAGGACTTTCTTCCTTTGGTAACTCTTCTTCACAAAGACTTCCCTGATGGCTCAGTGAGTAAAGAACCCCTCAGCAAGGCAGGAGCCACGGGAGACTTGGTTTCAATCTCTGGGTAGGGAAGACCCTTCCCCCACCCCTACCCCCCACCCCTAGAGGAGGAAATGGCAACCTACTCCAGTATTGCCTAAAAAATCCCATGGACAAAGGAGCCTAGCGGGCTACAGTCCATGGGATCGCGAAGAGTCAGACACGACTGAGAGACTCGCACTGCCTCAAGAAGTCTTCTCTGCAAAGGGCCTCCCTGTGTAATCACAAGAAGAGCAACAGGGATTCAGAAAGAAATGGTGCTCAAGTTGCTAAGTGATTGTATTTATAATTAAACTGTCCTTTTCATTATGGTTTCAGATTTGCAGTCTGAACACATTCAGGGTTTCAGGAAGAATTCACAGAAAGGTGTTCCAGGTTCTGTTTCCTTACATCGTCCCAGATTGAGAAAGAGTAGAACTGTGGTCACATTACCTCATAGAAATGGGGCTGGAAGTGAGAACAGAAGGAGTGTGGTGGCTTAAAGACTCAGGGACCAGCAAATGCAAAGTACAGATTCAAAGTCAAAGTGGATCTGTTGTGCTATTGACCATAAGGAGCCTTGTGTCAAGGAAGAAAGTGGTACACTGGTGAACACTGCCTTCATGGGCAGTTCAAATCTCCAGTTCGGTTTGTGAATTATAACAGAGACATACTTATAGGATTGAACAGAACACTTCTACTTTGAGGAAACTGCCCTAGATATATCTGTGTATATACATGTTTATATGTCTGTGAAATATACATGTAAGGCTAATCACTATTGAATTTCTTGGAATAAAAAAAATAAAAACAACATAGTACCCAACAACAGGTTCTGATTAAAAGTCTCCAAGGACAGATGGACGTCCTTCTGTCCTGTGTACTGCCCTAAGCTCAGCAACCAGAACTGTGCTGACATATGGCAGGTGTTTCATCAGTATTTGTTTATGAGATGAAGGAGATGGCATTCAGCTGTTAAAGGGATTGAGGTAGAACTAAATACCAGCTATGGATATGTGTCCTTGATGGATATTAAGTTAAAAAAGGCAAGCTGCAGAATAATGTGAATGATTATTCACTAGGAGTCTGGCACATTGCAGGTACCATCAAAATATTGAGGTTGGCCAAAAAGTTAGTTTGAGTTTTTCCATAACCTCTTACTACGAATGAACTTTCGATCAACCCAGTATTTGTTGGAAGAAACAGACTCACAGACACAGAAAATAAACTTACAGTTACCAAAGAAGAAAGGGGGGAGGAGGGATAAATTGGGAGATTGGCATTGACATATACGCACATATATACATAAGAAAGATTAAACAACAAGGACCTACTGTATAGCATGGGGAACTATACTCAGTATCTTGAAATAGTTCTTAATGAAAAAGAATCTGAAAAAGAAATGTGTGTGTGTATATATAAATACACCTATACACACACATACCTGATTCACTTTGCTGTAATCTGAAACTAATGCAACATTGTAAATCAACTAAACTTCAATCTAAAAATGTGCTGTGCTTAGTTGCTCTGTTGTGTCTGACTCTTTGAGACCCTGTGGACTGTAGCCCACCAGGCTCCTCTGTCCATGGGGATTCTCCAGGCAAGAATACTAGAGTGGGTTGCCATGCCATCCTCCAAGAGATTTTCCCAACCCAGGGATTGAACCTAGGTCTCTCACACTGCAAGTAAATTCTTTACCATCTGAGCCACCAGAGAAGCCCAAGAATACTGGAGTGGGTAGCCTATCCCTTTTCCAGGGGATCTTCCTGACCCAGGAATCGAACTGGGTCTTCTGCATTGCGGGCAGATTCTTTACCGGCTGAGCTACCAGGGAAGCTCATATATGTATACATGTTTGTATATATCTTATATATTTGTTGGAAGATATTTGTTGAATTTACATAGAATGTGTTATATATGCTTATAAGCATAGGTATATGCTAGATGCCCAGGTATACTTATTGGTAAATGCACAAAAGTTGACTATATACAAACAGTTCAAAGGTAGGAGGGCTTCCCAGGTGGTTCAGTCGGTAATGAATCTGCCTGCAAAGCAGGAGACAGGGTTTGCTCCCGGGTTGAGAAGATCCCCTGGAGGAGGGCATGGCAACCCACTTCATTATTCTTGCCTGGGAAATCCCATGAACAGAGGAGCTTGGCGGGCTACAGCCCATAGCGTCGCAAAGAGTCGGAGCACACAGAGAAAGGAAGTAAGGTAAGTGATTTTCAGTTTATACACGTCTCCAAGGGATGAATTTTTTACAACAAATGTTTTTCTATTTTTGTAATTTTAACATTAAAAAAAGAACAACAACACAAAACTCAGCCTCCAAGCAAATCTCCCTGCTCCAAGGACCAGGGCCAGTACCTAAAGGGTGGTTGGCAAGCACTGCTGACACGTTCTGCTCCTCCCAGCCCTCCAATCGGATGTGAGGTGAGGGACAAAGGAGAACTCATTTCAGGGGCTCAGATCCTGAACTCACAGCAAGCGAAGGGACTGGAAAAACCCTTCACAAAACGAGGGCTAATTTGCCAATGGAGAAACTGTTCCCACCACCACATCACCCAAAAAAGGAAAGTTGATAAGGGCGATTGATCACTTTATTTCATTACTTCAAGGAACTAGGAAGAGCTTTCACAGACACTGAACTCACTCTCAAGTTTAAAGGCCTTTAAATCAACTTTATTAGGTTAATTGATGATCTTTTCTGTGCACTTTTGCTCTGCAATCTGCCCCGTCCAATCGGGATGCCAGGAAGGCTCAATGTGGAGCTCTTGGTCTCTTATCCCCAATGAGAACAAAGGAGAGGGGTGCAGTCGATATCCACGTGCTGTCAGCTTTCAAGGGCTAAAGAAATGAGGCCATTTCATCCTTCCAGAAGGATGAAGGATGGAGTACAGTGCTGGAAATGGCATTGGGTAGCTCTGATTTCCAGGGTTTCAAACGGAATGTGAAGGAGCTGATTCTTCCGAGTCTATGTCTTTCCAAGCTCTTGCCATCACTCAGCCTTTCAAGGGCTGACTCTTAGTCACTTCCAACTCGTCTATATCTGTGTGCACCCCATTACAGGAAGAGCTCTTTAAGACTGAAGGTCTGTCTTCCCCACTTCCCCCTGAACAATGAACAAATGACTGTGTCCAAGGCTGGACATCTGTGCCAGGCTGCTCCAGCTGTGTCTAGACAAAGGAGGAGGCCCAGATGTAGGAGTCCCCCCAAATGCAGGGTATTGGGTAGAATGAGAAACCTGGGGGAATTAGTCTACTAATGAAGGCTGCCTCCCTGTATCTCCAGGAAAAAGAATCTCATGAAAAGCATAGAGACTAAAGCTGATAAACAATCTCTCCTGCTATGAACAGCCATTGATGTTTGGTCTTTAATCTCTGATAGCTAAATACCCAAAAAGACTGATTGTTAAGACAGTCAGTTGAGTCATAAAATGAGTTGTTAGACTGAATTCATTGGTTTTATGACTAAACACGCTTGGATAATGGCCTGGCTGGGGTGTTATATAGATACAGCTTCACCATTACTGTACACAGAGTCAAAAAATTCCAATTGTTGGAGATTAAATGCATTTATTTCTACAAATTAAATTGCCCTGGGGAGGTCGGTCTCAGGTGCAGAAATACTTAATGCTTACCAACTCCTATCCAATTGTTAAGTAACCCCTGGTAGGGTCTTGACACCTGGTTCAGAAATGACATCTGTCTTCTTAATAAGCAGATAAAATGAAATCGTGACCACACGACCTCAGATTTCATGCCCAGCACTTTTCCTAACACAGATGTTTGATGCACACGCTAGAGACCAAGACAGCGTGGTCATCGCCAAGCCATATGTTAGAAGGAAACATCACAAAGTGGGATGACTTATTGTTTGTACAATTATCCATTGAGAGCAGAATGCAATGGTCCCCCAACAGATTTTTATAGACTTTGACTTCACAGTAAAAATGCTTAGAAGTTAAAGGAAATGTACCAGATTTTACTCAACTGCTCCTCTTTTCCATGCAGATCTAATCTGGTGTCCTCTTCTGCCAGGGAGCATAAACCCGGGAAATATTTCAGAGCAAAGAGACAGAAGGATAAGAATAGCATGAACTGGATTCAGAGGTCAGTTAGCATCTGGCTAATATCCACCATGCCACGTAGTGAGATGGGTGAAAATTCAGAAGAACCTAAAAATGTCTAATCATTTTAAAGCTTGGATTCAGGCAAGCTATGGCCTGAATCTGACTGAAATAGTTATTAATCACAAGCCAGTGGGGTTAGATGGACAAATGTAACTCTGGCCTCTCTCTTGAAACATAGTATTCTTGATCTCTTGAAGGATGATGAGAAAGCTATACGATGCTTCCTCACCATCTTCCCATTGGCAAAAAGGGTCAGGGATAGAGAGAGAAAAAAAGGTGGGCAGCTTGGCTCTTATTATTGTAGAAGAAAAGACATTGGGTTGTACCATTCTCCCTTAGGAGACTAAAACTCCAAAAAACTAGAGGTTGGAAATATGCCCAGAAGGGACACGATGTACTGTATCACAGAAGTGTAGTTTTCCCAAGCGATCAGAGAAGGGAGAAGGTAGTACTGAGACTCAACATGAAAAATGCATGCAAAGAAATCCCAAACATGCAAAAGCAAATGTCCAATGCCCCGGGCATGGGGCAAAGATACGATGCCACCTTAGCCCAGCAGAGGCTCAGAAATGAAGCTTCCAGATGTACACCTGTGATCTGTGTGCATCCTTCTGCCTCCAGCTGTAAGGATGGAAAACAGGTTCCAGCTGCCAATCCAAGCCTATAATCAACCATTTTGCCCAGCATGTCTCCTAAGGATGAGAGTCTGTGGGGAAACACTGCAATGCAAGGGAAAGAGAATATTTTCCCAACGTCCCCAAGAAAGAGTAGAGCTCTGAAATTACTGGTTCCAGGAGCCAGAAATTGGAATTTAAAAGTTTGTCATTATCTGCTGCATTAGTCCATTGATCTCATGTCTATTTTCCAAGACATTATACTTCATATTTATTTTACAAATTCTGGCAGGGAAGATGGACGCATGTTTGCTCCCCTCCAGTTAAATAAATTCATGAGCTGGTCACTCATATTACTGACTCCTGTTGGTTCCTATCTCAGTGCCTTAGCTTCACTTCCATGGGAAGACTTTTAACTCATATGATGAAGATAAGTTCCTTTATGTAGTTCAAAATTTTTAATTTATTTTTATTGACGTATAGTTGATTTCCAATGTGGGGTCAATCTCTGAGGCAGTGACTCAGCTATACATATATATACATTCTTTTTAAATATTCTTTTTCATTATAGTTTATCACAGGATATCAAATACAGTTTTCTGTGCTATACAGCAGGACATTGTTGTTTATCCATTCTAAATGTAATAGTTTTCATCTACCAACCCCTGGGGAAGGAAATCAATACTGAATATTCATTGGAAGGACTGATGCTAAAGCTAAACCTCCAATACTTTGGCCACCTGATGTGAAGAGCCAACTCATTGGAAAAGATCCTGATGCTGGGAAAGACTGAAGGCAGGAGGAGATGGGGGTGACAGAGGATGAGATGGTCAGATGGCTGGCATCACTGACTAAACGGACATGAGTTTGAGCAAACTCCCAGGAGATACTGAAGGACAGGAAAGCCTGGCGTGCTGCAGTTGATGGGGTCTCAAAGAGTTAGACACAACTTGGCGACTGAACAATAACTGCAACAGCAACAACCAACCCCAGATGCCCAGACCATCCCTCTCCTTCTCATCTCTCTCAGAGAAATCTTTATTAAGAAGTATATTTCTGAATGCTTGGTCCGAGTGTTGGTAAAAGAGAAACTCAAGCATCAGTTTCTCTGGTGCCTACGTGGGGTTGTGGGTGGAGGTGGGGGTACACTCTTGGCCCGGTCCATCTCCAGAGAGAAGAGCTTGGCCAGAAGGAGGAGACAGAGAGAGCCTACTAAGGCAACGGGCCTTTTACTGGGAGAAGCACAGCAACTGTTAACACGTGAAGCAAGAGGCAACTTCTCTTCCATATACTTTTTGTGCCTTTTTGCCCTCCCCACAGGGAGCAGCAAGCTTTAGAGGGCTGTGGATAGGAGTGGACCCAGGGGAAAGCAAGAAGCAGGCTCCTCGGAGTTGCCTCTAGAGCTTTAAGCTCTGCACGAAGAGACTCCTCAAGGCTTATCACAGAAGAAACCAGTTAGCAAAATAGGGATGACATATCCATGAAAGGGGCTGGTAGCCCTCTTGCGCATTTATACTTCTGCACAGACTCCCACTGAGGGGAATGTGGAAATTAACAACCAGTCAAGATTTGGCTCTTTAGACTCAAACCATCTCAGGAGACACAGTCTGATCTGTGCCACTGAGCTCGGAAAGTGATGATGTCATTCACACAGTTATTCACAGTGCTAGGAATCCCACTACTGGACATATACCCAGAGAAAACCATAATTCAAAAAGATACAAGCACTCCAACGTTCAGAGCAGCACTGGGACGTGGAAGCAACCTAAATTTCTATCAACAGAGAACAGAGAAAGAAGGTTTGGTAGATATATACAATGGACTGGGGCTTCCCAGGTGGCACTAGTGGCAAAGAACCTGCCTGCTAACACAGAAGATGTAAGAGATTTGATCATAAATGTTCAATCCCTGGGTCAGGAGGACCCCTTGGAGGAGGGCATGGCAACCTACTCCAGTATTCTTGCCTGGAGAATCCCATGGTCAGAGGAGCCTGGCAGGCTACAATCCATGGGGTTGCAAACAGTTGGGCATGACTGAAGCGACTCAGCAGCAGCACATACAATGGAATATTACTCAGCCATAAAAAGGAACAAAATTGGGTCATTTGCAGAGACATGGATGGACCTGGAGACTGTCATACAGGAGTAAGTCAGAAAGAGAGAAACAAGTATTGTCTATGAACACATATATGTGGAACTGTAAAAACAGTACCAATGATCTTATTTGTGAAGCAGAAAGAGACACAGACATAGAGGACAGATATATGGATACCGACGGGGAAGGAGAGATGGGAGGAACTGGGGGATTGAGAGTGACACATATTCACTAAGAGGGGCCTGGCAGGCTATATTCCATGGGGTCAGACACAACTGAGGGACTTAGCACACACACATAAGACAGAAAACTAATGAGAACACACTGCTTAGCACAGGAAGTCTACTCAATGCACTGTGGTGACTGATGGGAAGGAAGTCCAAAAGGGAGGGCGTATATTTATATGTATGCCTGCTGACTCATTTGTGGCGCAGTAGAAATTAACACAACATTGTAAAGCAACCATACTCCAATAAACATTAGTTTAAAAAGATAGAGAAGTGCCAGGGAATTCCCTGGTGGTCCAGTGGTTAAGACTCTGAGCTTTCACTGCAGAAGACCTAGATTTGATCCCTCGGCCAGGGAATTGGGATCCCAGAGGCCTTGCGGTTTAACCAAAAAGAAAAAGAAACAGAGAGAGAGAGAGACGTGCTAATCAAGAAACTCTCTTCAGGTGATTTTTCTAGTCTCCCTCAGTGCCAAGCCCACACTTCTCAATATGGTACTGTGATATTGAGACAGGAAGTACCCGAATGACATTTCCCAGATCCCTTTGCCTGATTAGATTCTGATTAGATTTCTGATTAGATTCTGATTAAATCAGGTTATAGAGATTCTGTGTGCCATAAAATTAGATGTTTGCCAATGGGAGGCACTGGCAGGAGGCTGGACATCAGGAGAAGGAAATAGGATTCATTTTCTGTCTCCAGCTTGAAGCTGCATCTCTCAAGAAGCAAAGGAAGCCAAGAGTTCCAAATTCCAGGGAGCCTCAGAGGTCCAGGTCCACCTGCACTCCATCCCCAGGTGAACTGAGCACATGACTTATTACAAAACAGAAGTAGAGTCATAGATGGAGAAAGCAAACTTATGGTTACCAGGGGATAGGGAGCAAGAGATAAATGGGAACTGGGACTGACATATACACACTACTATAAATAGTGTAGATAACTAATTAAGACCTGCTGTATAGCACAGGGAACTCTACTCAATACTCTGTAATGGCCTGTATGGGAAAGAATCTAAAACAGAGTATACTTGTTTAGTCGCTAAGTTGTGTCTGACTCTTTTGCTACCCCATGTGTAGCCCGCTAGGGTCTTCTGTCCATGGGATTTCAGGCAAGAATACTGGAGTGGGTTGCCATTTCCTTCTTCCTGACCCAAGGATCAAACCCAGGTTGCCTGCCACCATGGAAGCTTATGTGTGTGTGCGTGTGTGTGTATGTGTGTGTTTGTGTATCTCTGATTCACTTTGCTATACAAGAGAAATTAATACAACACTACAAATCAACTATATGTCAATGAAAAAAAAGAAAACTCTCTTTGTTTGCAATACCAGGCTTGGCTACCATGTTCCTGACTGACCCACGACCTTTAGGAAATATCCTAGAACTTGTGAGGCTTAAATGTGGAAAGGACCTAGCCTAGTGTCTGACGTCTGGTAAACTTGAAAGGTCCAAGAGTTGAGTCATATACAATTGGCTCTTGGTACTATTATTGCTACAGCTGCTATTGTTATTTAACGGTCATCTGTCTCTACACTTCCAATGCAGTAGCCACTGACCACATGGTGAGCTACAAATTTTAAAATCAATTAACAAAAATAAAACTAAGTGAAGAATTCAGTGACTCAGTTGCACTGGTTCCATTTCAAGGGCTCATGTGGCTACCATATTGGGCGGTGCAAATATGGAACATTTTCATCATAGTTAGAAAGCTCTATTTGGACAATGCTTATCTAGATCACCATGTGCTTAGGAATCAACTGGAGAGCTTGTTAAAAATAGAATTCCTGAGCTCCTCCAAAAGATGCTGATTTAGAGGGTTTGTGCAATCAGTGATGATTAACCGAGCCCCTCGAGTGAGCTGCTGTGGGTACTCCCCGACCACACTTTCTAAGAGCAACTGAGAAGGGGAATGAGGTATTTACTCCTAGCATTCTTCCTAAAATGTCTTTAAGAGAAGTCTGTGTGTATGTTGTACAGATAGACATAAAATCTGTTCTCTCACAATTAACCAGAATAACAGAAATCACAGTTTTAGAGATGACTTCAACTTAAAATCTCTGTTAACCCAGATGACCAGGAACATATTAACCGTCCAGAAGGGACAGAAAGGACTCTTTCTTGCCATCTTTTCAGTCAAAATCTCATCATGTGACAGGTGACCAGGTAAGTAGGAGAAAGGAGCTAAACATAGCCTGAGTCACAAACCAATTTATCTATTCCTGTTGACCTTTCTAAGCACAAAGCTCATTGTTTTGCAAATGTTCTACTTTGATGATCACAATTAATCTTTATTTTTAAACAAAACTATGTTTACATTTTCTTGGTATTTATACTTCAGAAGCTTTCGATAAAGAAGCCCTCGAGTTAAACTTAAACAGCATGTTTGTAACAATGAATTCTTGATTGCATAATTAGCTTTGCAAACACTAAAGTAAACAGGACTAAAATTCATGGATTATTAATTACCTAGCGGTGCTCTAACACAGGCCCCCGACCTTCCCGCTTACAGAAGGGATGCACACAGCATGTGTAATCTGCTACTGAGTCAAGAGGCTGCTGATTCCTTTTCTGCAAAGAACCAGATCATAAATGTTCTAGAAGCTCAGAGCTGGGAAAGCTGCACACACCTCACCAGCACCAGATGTGAGCTGGGTATTCCATCCCTCCTTCTTGGCTCTGACTGTGAGGTAGGGGCCATTTCTATCACAGAAGCTTCATATTTCCATTTTATTTTTAAAATTAATTTCTATTGGAGTATATAGGATCACTCTAGTGGCTCAGACGGTAAAGCGTCTGTCTGCAATACAGAAGACCCAGGTTCAATCCCTGGGTTGGGAAGATCCCCTGGAGAAGGAAATAGCAGCCCACTCCAGTATTCTTGCCTGGAAAATCCCATGGATCTCAGAGTATATTTGCTTTACAAAGTCATGCTAGTTTCTGCTGTCAGCAAAGTTAATCAGTTATACATATGCACATATCCCCTCCTTTTTAGATTTCCTCCCCATTTAGGTCACCACAAAGCACTGAGTAGAGTTCCCTATGCTATATAGTAGCTTCTTATTAGCTATCTATTTTATACACAGTATCAATAGTGTATATAGGGACTTCCCTGGCAATCTGGTCCAGTGGTTAAGACTTTTGCCTTCCAATGCAGAGGGTGTACGTTCCATCCCTGGTCGGGGAGCTAAAATCCCACATGCCTCTCAGCCAAAAAACAAAAACATAAAACAGAAGAAACACTGTAACAAATTCAATAAAGACTTTAAAAAATGGTCCACATCAAGAAAAAAAATCTAATAAACAATAAAAAAAGAAAAAAACCCAATGGTGGATATATATATCCAAATCTCCCCATTCATCCCGTTCCCCCACGTATCCATGTTTGTTCTCTACACCTGTGTCTCTGTTTCTGCTTTGCAAGCAAGTTCATATGTTTTATATGTAAACTTATACTTTACTTTGTATTCCATCTTTTTTTGTACACATTTAATTAAGTCACATAGTTTAAGTCTTAGATACCTGTGCCTTTACTGTCTCCTCACATTTCTACAAATGGATAGTTATAAATGTATCTATTCATCCACTCATCCAACCAAACTACTCTTTGGTGCTGCAGGTAATAGCTACGATTTGGTACCTAAATTCACTAGGATCTCTGATTCCTCCTAAACAGATCAGAGTTACAAAGGGAGATGGACTGTACTAACTGGACAAAATTGTTCATCTAGTCACCGCTATGACCGTGATTTCCCGGGTACTCCCTTCCTCACTGACATGATCTTGGTCATATGACTTGCTTGGGTCAATGGTATGTAAATGGAGGTGACACATGCCGTATTCAAACAGGATCTTCAAGTGACCATGTGTGGGCTGCTCCAATTGCTCCTGCCCCCTCTATAAGAATATCATGTACCCACAGATATGACTCTATAGCTGAGTCCCTGAACAAGAAGACATAGAACAGAGCCCAGTCAATCCACAGCCTGAAGAAGAGTTATAAGGTTGCCTGTCGATGACGTGTGACATGAGCAACAATGACCTTCTATTGGTGAGGCCACCAAGATTCAAGGTCACTGGTTATGCAACATAACTGAGTATAAGCACTCTTCCTAACTTGGTTGTTGCTGATGCAAAAGCGAAAGACTGGAATACTGGCCCCATCCGAGGGAGCATCCTGAGCTGAGATCAGCTCACGGGACACCACGCCAGATCTAAGGTCAGAGACACACGCGTGTATTACACTTGCCTGAAACCTTCTAGCCAAGAAAACAGAAGTATGAGAAACAGAAAGAATTCCCAGACGATGAGGTGATACCAAAAGCTGCAACAATGAATTCCGAGGGGGCTCCAAAATCCTGGATCCCAGATGGTGAGGAGACGCTGGAGCCCCGACCTGTTTTGAGTCATTTTTGGGCTCTCTGCCTGGTTGATATCTCCCCTGCAGAGACCCTCTGAGCTTGGCACACTGGCCTCAATAATTTGGGCCCTCAAAATGGAAGAGAATTTTGGTAAAAATCTTGGTTCAACAATCATGTTTCAAAAGTGGAGAAAGGATAAATACAAAAGGGGAATGACAATAAGGAGTGTGAGCGTGTGTGTGAGTGTGCGTGTATGTGTATTTGCAAGAAAGAGAGAGTACACACACATATGTGAATTTTTAAGGAGAAAATCAAGGTCTCTTGTGATGAAATGCCAGGTTCCTGTCTCACTTCCTACTGCAGACATTTTAAGATTTTGTTACATTGCAGACTGGCTACAGATGGCAAATATTTATTAACAAACCAACTATAAAATGAGCACAGCGAGAAAAGACAGTTAAAAGTTTACACAAGCCTTGAAGTCAGGAGTAAAGTGAGGCTTCAACGTCAGCCTGTGGAGGACAGGATAATAATCAGGCCAGAGCTGAAGGAAAAAATGGATCTCCATGTAGTTATGGCTTTGAAATCCTCAATCCTCTTTCAATTACCTCCCAAGAAACCTAATGACATCTCAGAGGGCTGGTCTCACATAACCAGGGGGAAACCAGTCATTCTTCACACTTAAACAATGGCGTTCCATGATGACTTGGTTTTAATTTTTCTCTTCTGTGGATTTGTATTGCTTAATGATCTGTATAATGGTTTTTCCATGTGATTTTTATATATCACACTGAACTATCTTTAGACCTTCCTTCCCTTTTAACATTTTGCTGAAGGGATGTTCCCACGAATGCTGAATTAAGGTTCTTCATTCAGAGTTTATTGAATATTTCCATCAACAATCGTAATTATTACAACAGTGGGTGGCGTGTCTTTTATGAGCAATACATTGTGCTAGATATAGGCTGGACACAAAAATAAACAAGACTCTATTTTATCTTAAAACTCTAATGAAAGACTCAGAACTCAGCGGTTGACAGAAGTGATAGGGATAAGAAATTTAATAACTAAAAAGGCAAAGAAAATGATCACTGACATAAGGGGGGTTCATATGGAGGGGCTGTAGAAACATGATATCAAATTTGGAGATGAAGGTGGGCTTCCTGGAGGAAGTGGCACCAGGAGAGCTAAGCCTTTCTGGGCATTGGTAGACAAGAAGAGCATTTTAAGGAGATGTAACCTTGTTGGTTAAGCAAGTGAGGCAGAGCAGAGTCTAGAAATGTTGAGAGCTTGGTGTGACTCTTGTTTAACAAAAGAATATATTTTGCATCTTAAAGTGAGAAGCTTTGCCTGGTCATCTGGGTAGGTTCAACCAGTCTGTGAAGAACTGGCTGTAGATTCCGGTAAAGAAGTCAGTGTTTGAGAGAGAGAGAAGGAAATTGAAATGACCCAGGTCCTATTTCTATTTCTGGCACCATCTGTAAGCAGCAGTCACATCAACTCTTTTCTGAGAAAAAAGTCGAACATCCTACTAAAAGAAAAATCCAAGCTAAAAAGGAAAACTGGAAACATTTTGGATGAAGAGAATTTGTGTGCTGGCACTAAAAACATTTAAACAGGTAAGTCTCGTAATTATAATAAATGTGATGACAAGGTACCTGTAACTCAATCTTATATTTCAAAGAGATGACTAATGTAACAATTAATAAACTGATAATAGTGTAGGCTTACATCCTTATATTTGTTAATAGAGAGAAGGAATGGAGCAGAGAAGAAAAATGACAGGACAAACTTAAATGAGTTAACACCTTGCCTTGTTTGGGAAATCAACCCATAGGGATTCCTTCTTGAGTTTGATCATTTAAAAATTATAGGCTTCAGCAAGTCAACCTGACAATATGTTATGTATGTGAACAAAAAGGAGAACATTCATTATATCTTTACTTTTAATATAAAAATAGTTAAAACCTAATAAATGTTCATAAAATAAGGTTTGCATAATGTTGGCCCTATAGTATGTTATGAAACAGATAAAACTGAAATAAATCTATATTTACTAACTTGTAAAACCTTTCCAGATATGCTTTTAATAAAGTCACCTGACTATATACAATGATTTAATCCCTATAGGGAGACTGGGATTGACACAGACACATTACTATATATAAAACAGATAACTAATAAGAACATGCACAGGGAACTCTACTCAATATTCTGGCCTATATGGAAAAGAATCTGAAAAAAAGAGGGAATATATGTACATGGATAACTGATTCACTTTGCTATACACCTGAAATACCACAATGTAAATCAACTATATCTCAATAAAAATTTTAAAATAAATAAATAAAGTGGAACTACTATATATAGAGAGAGGCTTCAAGTGTTTTTGAAAATATAAACAAAAGTAATAGAACACAAAGGAAAACATATGCTTTCCAAATCACTGGAGAAGATAAAAACAAAGAAAACAGACAGCAGAGAAAAAGAAAGTGAAGGCCAAGGGAGTATGCAGGTAGAAGGCATAAACCAGAACACAAAGAAGGGCAATGGTGTTTTTTCCTGAGTTCAGAACCCTATCCTAAAAAGGAAAAACTCTTATGCCGAGTTTAAAAACAAAATCCACCCACGTGCTACTCACAAGCAACATGCTGAAAACAGAAAGACACAGAAAGTTAAAAAGATGGGCAAAGGTTAACCCGGCCAGAACAAACAAGAAGAAAGCAAAGGGAAGCAGCATTAACTACAGAACAATGAAAGCCAGTGCCTGTTCCTCCCACATGAACCAGAGAGCTGCACTGAGAAGGCTCTCTCACTATTTTTCATAGATTAAAACAGAGGGGTTATAACCTCAGGAACACAATGATTTCACTTCCTTGGACATCTTTCTCCAAGTGCGGGTGTGCTAAGTTGCTTCAGCCATGTCCTACTCTTTGTGACCCAATGGACTGTAGCCAGCCAGGCTCCTCTGTCCAAGGGATTTTTTTTCCAGGCATGAATGTTGGAGTGGTTTGCCATGCCCTCCTCCAATGGATCTTTCTCCAAAGGCAAGTACCAAATGTTTAAGGAAATCCACCTGATCTACCATGGCCATCTGCTCAGCTGGCTGGAAGACCAAGGTCATGTGTGGACTTTGGGTAGAGTTCTGCTGGAGCTCTGTGTACTGGGGACAGCCTGGATCAGTGGTCTTCTGACATGGATGGCATCAGAGTCACTTGGAGAAATTGCTGCGCCCCCCAGAGTTTCCCCGTTACTAGGACTGGGGTAAATAAGAGAGCTCTGCTCAGTCATGTCCAACTCTTTTGTGACCCCATTGACTGCAGCCTGCCAGGCTGTTTTATCCATGGAATTCCCCAGGCAAGAATACTGGAGTGGGCAGCCATTCCCCTCTCCAGGGGATCTTCCCAACCCAGGGATCGAACCCAGGTCTCCTGCATTGCAGGCAAATTCTTTACCATCTGAGCCACCAGGGAAGCCCAAAGGAGCTGAGGACCTGCATTTCTATTACGTTTTCAGGGGATGCTGATGCTGCTGGTCCAAGAAGGAAACTTTGAGAACCGTTAACTTGGATGATTTATTCCCCTACTGATCCAAACATTCTCAATAAATCAACAAGCTATCTCAGGGACTTCTCTGGTGGTCCAGTGGATAAGAATCTCCCTGCCAAGGCAGAGACAGGTTTGATCTCTGGCCCGGAAGATTCCACATGCCTCAGGGCAACTAAGCCCAGGTACCACAACTACTGAGTCCATGTGCCCTAGAGCCCATGCTCAGGAAGAAGAGAAACCATCCCACTGAGAAGTCCATGCCCTGCATCTAGATAAAGCCCGAGTGCAGCTTTGAAGACCTAGCACAACCAACAATAAACAAACACCCAAAAAAGAAAGAAAATTAAGGAACCATCCCGGGTGAAAGTAGACTCCACCAGCGAGGAGGTTGGGCTCTGTGATCACCTCACTGGCCTCAGGAGAGGGCTAGTGAACCTGTGTGATCAGGCCACGCCAGCCAAGGCCCGAAGAGTCACCCGCATCCCTGCAGGATGTGAGGACTGTCTGTGGCTCAGACCTGATGCTGTGCCAGGAACACATCAACCCTGTGAGCTTCTGGCATATTCTGCCTTTTTTCTCTTGGAAGAAGACCAAGCAGACCCCCAGGTCCCAGGGTACTGCAGAAAGAACACCGGATTGAATGTCAGGGGCTCCAGCTTTATTCTCAGCTTCACCACTAACTAGCTCAGTGACCTTGGGCAAATCACTCAACGTCATCGGACTCTGGTTTCTTTGTTTGCAAAATGGGACATCTGGATGAGAAACTTTCCAGGGGCCCCTATGGTCTAATGTTCTATGACTCCTTCGAGAAGCAAAACTTGAGGGGAAAACAGTCTCTAGGATTGTGGGAGTACTTACTCTGCAGTTACACTTTTAATACAGGCCATCTGTTCCGGTTTCAGATATGTCATAAACACCACAGTGCCATCAACTAGTAATCTGCGACTTTTCCCTACAGTATGATTGATGATATTCAACCTGCCACCAAATGTGTCCGGAAGAAACCATTCCCCAGAAAGCTAGGGTGGTGACACATGTTGGGCTTGGAGCCTGGACCCTTCCAAGAGGAAGACAGTGGAGGAGAAACTACGTCAGCAGCTGGGTCCAGTCACTGCCATCGGATTGAACGCCTGTTCTTACCCACAAGGGGGCAGACAGGCCGCCACGCTGACCCACATTCCAAGGACTTTCCATGGAGAAGGTGTGGGCAGCAGCGGTGGGTTAATACAAAGATGGGGTCCCAGACAGGCCCTGCAAATCTGTGGCCTGGACCCCAGGAAAGGTAAGCAGGGGCTGAAGGAGGTTCCCTGGGCAGGTGAGCAAGAAGAGGGAAGGCAGCCTCTGTATCAGGCAGACCTGCCTGGCCACTCTGCCACCCGGGGACAGGTGTGTTCAGCCTGGCCTTTGTCTGACTCGCCAGTACACACAAACGCAGAAGTAAACGCGGGCCAGCCCTGGAACCTGCCTTCAGAAAGACAGCTGGCATCTGTCTGGCATCACAGCTCTGTGGTGCCACAAAGAGGTGTATGTGACATTTTGAACTCCTAACACCCGCTGTGCTTGTGCATGCACACACACACACACACACACACATCCAGAACCATCAGGCTCTCCATGGCCCTCAGGAATCTCCCTCATTCTTTCAGGGAGACTTCTCGCCCCCACCTACCTGCAGAAAAGGTCCAAAGATACCCCTGACCCCCTCAGCAGATTTTACTGTAGGTTCCACAGTGAATCCGAAGGACATCAACCACCACTCAGTCGAACTGAACCCAAGCCATCCGCCGGCTACTCCTGCTCATTCTTTCTTCATCTCTCTTCCTGACAGTCCTTTTGCTGGGCCCCTGTAACCCACATCCTATCTTCTCCCTCCGTGTTTGCTGCAGACTCCGAACCTCCACCTCCACCTAGTAATCTTTCCAGGAATCACCCTGATCGAGAGTCCGATATCAGCTTACTGGCATCAGGATCCAGGGCAAAACAAGGTGGCCCCTGCATCTACCCGCCTTTCCCACCGTCCACTTCAAAGATGCATTTGTAGCTTCCACACACAGCACCCCGCTTCCAACCTCCTTGCCTATACTGATCCCATCCTGCCTCCCTTAACATGGAACTCTAGGAAGAGGCTGGGAGAGGTGACATAGGACGAGAAGCTCCCCAACTCTAGGTCCACATGGGACTGTGTCTAAATCGCCACAGTCTAACCTCAGTGTTTTATACTTACCTATCTAAATGGATGTCTCCCCTTGAACTGTGAACTCTTGGTGGGCCAGGGCTGCACCTCACTGACTTCTCAGAGCCATGTACAAAGCCCAGCACATAGTCAGTGCAAGATAAATGTTTGGTGAATGAATGAATATTGTTGCCTTCTGGTTATATAATGGCCCTGGCTCATTCCTTTTTAAAAAATTAATTAATTTAGGCTGCACTGAGGCTCTGTCGTGGTACAATGTAGACCCTACGATCTTTGCGGTGCATGGGCTTCTCATTGCAGTGGCTTCTCTTGCTGCAGAGCACAGGCTCTAGGCACGTGGGCTTCAGGAGCTGCGGCTCAGTAGTCGTGGTGCATGTACTTAGCTGCCCTGTGGCATGTGGAATCTTAGTTCCTGGACCAGGGATCAAACCCACGTCTCCTGCATTATAAGACAGATTCCCAACCATCACCAGGAAAGTCCCCCAGCTCATTTCTGCAACTCCATCCTTCCTACCCCTCCCGCATCCACATTGACATGGTATTACAAGCATCTCCTTAGAATAACTGCGGAACCCACCTCTGGATCACACTTTTCTGCTTGTTACCAGCGTTGCCCCCCTGCCCCCCAGCCCCAGGCCAACTTGACTGCTTCCTCCCGGCTTTTTTTTTTCAGCTCTGAAGGCATCCCCCCCGCCACATGATGTTAACACTTTAACTTGGAAATCAGGAATATTCCTAAATTTTCTCAGCCACAACCCAGAAGAGTCCCTGTGATTTCTCACAGGGAAGAAATGACGTCTTTCTGCTCTCAGCGCTTTTCAGGACAGCTGGCAGGGTGTGCAGTAACCAAAAGAATGAATGTGAGAATAAATGAATGAATTGGCCAGTGTTTACTGATTAAACCATTTACCTAATCCAAGCAAGGGACAGGTTAAAAATAGGCATGGAACCTTTTATTGGAATCCAGAGAATCTTCCAATTTCCTTCCAGACAAAGGTTTTAATCTTGCCTGGCAGTGGGTTTCAGAAAGATGTGTTTTTCAGAACATCCGTCTTTTCTCCTCCCACCCTAGGGCCATGTGAGAGTCTATCGGAATCATTGATGTTTTGGAGCTTTACAGCTATCCTGAAGCTTCCTGGTGAGTCATCGTGTGAGAAGACGTTCTGGAAATAGCAATTTCCAGCCATATTGATTTGAGGAGCACAGGCTAGGCTGTGGCTCTTGAGTGATTAAATCTCATGACTTATCCAGGACTTTCACAAGCTCCATAATCAAACAGAGAGGGTTACGATGACTTGGATTTGTGCTAAGTCGCTTCAGTCGTGTCTGACTCTTTGTGACTCTGTGGACTATAGCCCGCCAGGCTCCTCTGTCCTTGGAATTCTCCAGGCAAGACTACTGGAGTGGGTTGCCATGCCCTCTTCCAGGGGATCTTACCGACCCAGCGATCGGACATGCACCTCTTGTGTCTCCTTCATTGGCAGGTGGGGTCTTTCCCACTAGCGCCACCTGGGAAGCCCTAAGATGACTTGAAGTCATGGCAATTCACCCTACCAGATTCCACGGGGAAAGTAATTTTCTGGCCGAGAACCTGAAATCCAGAAAGAAAAGGCTAGTTTAAAATGATGATATGAAGACCAACGGTCTTCTGCAGAAATCAAGGGAAACCAATGAGCAGAATCAGTAGAAAATAAGAGAGAATATACACGGGCTGGTCCTCACGGAGGAATCCTTGGCACTTCATTTCTATTTTTATAAACTGGATCAGATCACCCATGCCCCTGTGTAAAACCCTCTAAAGGCTTATCCTTGAGCTAAGAATAAAACACTCCCTGTTTGCCCTGGCAGAGAAGGCCCCCGCCCTGATCTGGCCCTGGCCGCCTTCTCTGCTCCCCCACCACTCCAGCCTCTCTCCTCTTCCTCAAGCTGCCACAAGGCGCCAAGCGCTCTCTTCTGCGGGGGGCTTTCATAAGCTGCTCCCCAGGAGATGAGAACTCCTGGTCCCTTTTTCCAAGGCCAGTCCTTCCTGAACTTCCCTGCAGATGTCACACTCATGTCGATCTACTCAATTTCCTACAGAACACTGGTCACAGATTCAGGTTTAAGGGGTTCTCTGTGTTCTTCACCACTGAGATCTCTACATCTGCAATAGCCCCTGGCACAGGAACAGTCATCCCCTCTTATCCAGGGCTTCGCCTTCTGAGGTTTAAATCACCTGCGGTCAGAGGAGAAGGATGGGAGGTAGCGGTAGTTAGGGAGTTTGGGATGGACAGGGACACACTGCTATATTTAAAACGGATAATCAACAAAGTCCTAGTGTATAGCACAGGGAACTCTGCTCAGGGTTATGTGGCAGCCTGGATGGAAGAGGAGTGTGGGGGAGAATGAATACAAGTATAGGCTCGGCTGAAGCCCTTTGCTGGAGACTCATGGCTGAAATGATCACAACACTGTTAATCAGCGATATCCCAATACAAAATAGAAAGTGAAAAAAAATTATCTGTGGTCAATCATGGTCGGAAAACACTAAATGGAAAACTCCAAAAATAAACAATTCATACTCCATCCCAACTGGCAGGTGACTCGCTCCATTGTTCCGCGTATCCCTCCCCTCAGTCACTTAGCAGCCGCCTTGGTTATCAGATGGACTGTCGAGGAGTCACCAGGCTTAGATTCAAGTGACTCTTATTTTACTTAATAACGGCCCCAAAGCACACGAGGAGCGATGTGCCAGTTTGTGCCAAAGAGAAACCGTAAAGTGCTCCTTTTAAGTGAGAAGGCGAAACTTCTCAGCTTCATAAGGAAAGGGGGAAAAAAAGCTGAGGCTGCTAAGATCCACGGGAAGACAGAACCTCCTATCCGTGAGACTGTGACGAAGGGAAAAGAAATTCATGCTAGCTTTGCTGTTGCACTTCAAACCGCGAAAGTTAGGGCCACAGTAGGTGATACATGTTTAAGATGGAAAAGGCATTAAATGTCTACAATAAGATGTGTTCAGTGAGAGACCACATTCAAGTAACTCTTATTATAATATGTTATTATAATTGTTCTATTTTATTGTTAGTGCTGTTGTTAATCTCTTACTGTAATTGTTTTATGAATTACACTCTATCACAGGTTTGGATGTATAGGGAAAAAGGTTATTCTACGGGGTTTGATATCATCCACTGTTTCAGGCATCCACTGGGGTTCATGGAACGTACCCCCCCATGGAGAAGGAGAGACTACTGTAGTTTCAGTCAATAAATATTTTTTATTAAATGATTGACCTTCATCATCCTATATTAATCTTAAGTTTTTTTAAAAAAAACTGAAATATAGTTGATTTACAATGCTGTGTGAGTTTCTAGTATACAGAAAAGTGATTCAGTTATACACATATATACATTTTTTTAAACATTCTTTTCCATTATGGTTTATTACAGGATATTAAATATAGTTCCCTGGGCTATACAGTTGGACCTTGTTGTTTATTTTATATATAGCAGTTTGTATCTGCTAATCCCAAACACCTAATTTATCCTGCCCATACTCCCTCAAGTCTTACATAGCGATGTTTAATCTAATAGGGAAAACAACCGCCGCAAAACTAAAACGAGAGTTTGATGAAGTGGATTGGGAAAAGGACACCTTGAAGTGTCATTCCTAAAACGTGTGCACATGGAAATCAGTACGATGGGCAAATAAGCAGAGGAAGCAGAGTCCCCTCCCGAGGCTCTGACATCCCTACTCAACTGTCAGCTGCCCCTGGGGTGACTTCAGGCTCTGAGAAATAGTGATGCAAGAGACTAGATGACGTTGGCCAAGAGGACATTCATCCCAGGTGGCCCAGGAAACCCCAGAGGGGGGCGCTATGAGCTCAAAGCTTGAAGACACCAAGGGCAAGACTGGGAGAAGAGGGTAGCTTTTAGCTAGAATGAATGTGGTACCTCCAGCCCCAAAAGACAAAGCAGGAATCCTGGGATGACCAGGGACTCTGCAGCGGGTGAGCGGGCGACAGGCAGAAGAGAAGTGGGTGTCCACCATGGTTGGGGGCCGGGGGGCTACTCTGCCAAACTTGTGGGCTGACCTCAGTGACCCCTGCCTTTTCCATCTTTCCCAAGAAACGCCCCCTTACCCAAGGAGTATGAGATGCCTTCCTGGCCCCTCTGCCTTCTGATGGAAGCCCTGCAATCTGTAGCAAGCCCCCGAGGAGGCAACCAAGGAGAAGAAGCAGAAGAAAGGCTGTTTCTTCACCCCTTAGATGAATTTTTCTAGAATGAAGGGGTTCTACCGTCGACTCCATGACGCTGTGAGCCTCCATGACTCCTTGACAGGCTGAGGACTCTTCCATGACTCCCTGGAGACAGTGAGACCCAAGTCCTAAACCTCCTCTGCTACTAATCACCACAGATACTGAACAATTAATTACTAAATTTCTTAGCTATCAGGAGGAGAAAGGTAGTATCTCTCCTCTCCCTGCGAGGAAAGCAAAGGAGAAAAAGAAAAGATGATCCGATTAAAGACGACTTGCATCCCTGATTGAGGAGAGATGGGGGACCATCAGAGGTCCTCTCGGAACCTTCAGGAATGTTCTTAAGAAGCCCAACCTTGAAAGGCCCTATTGCAAGCACTAATTAAGCCCTTTCTAGACCACAGAGACCACAAGGGACAAAATGAAAGACACAGAGAAATGGGGATGATGTAGCCTGTTATACATGGACAAGCTTTGACAGGAAACAAGTAGTGACAACTCCCTAAAGGGGTCTCCTAGCAGCCGCACAGCCCCCAGGGGAGTCGGGGCAGGGAGGGGTGCACTTCTGGGGAATGTCAACTCCAGCTCCTCACCAGCTCATGACATTTCTCTCCCTTTAATGAGCCAAGACATTTCGCTCCCTTGCAAATGAACCACGGGGTGGTGAGAATCCAGTGGGAGGAGTCTCACTGTCCAAATGAAACAGACCAAAGCAAGAAATTTAAATCTGGAGACTCAACCAAGGCATTTGGATTTGGATCTTGTGCAGGAAGGGACGTGGCTGCAGGCAGAGTAAGGCTGAGCAAGGCAACGACAGAATAAAAGCAGGTTTCATAAACACTAACCAGGCCTGAGGCTGAGAGGAGTGAGTCAGTTGCCAAGACAGAGGGATGGGATGAGCACCCAATGAAGGCACAGGTAAGAGGGGACAGATGGTGGAGATTTATGATGGCAGAGCCAATAGGACCCAGCATCTCATCTCTCAAGAAAGGCGTCTCTGACAGCAAGACCCCCGGTCCTGAAAAGCAAGGAACACTGTTCAGTTCAAAAGGCTCTTACCTTTCACCTGGCTAATGCCTACCCATTCAGGTTTGACCAGGATGCCTCCCTGTTCACTCTCCAGCTAGGTTAGGGACCCTTCATCCCACAAGACCCCATACTGCCTTACAGGGGCAATAACACCAATCACATCATAACTTTTTAGAGTCGGCATATTCAAAAGCAGAGACATTACTTTGCCAACTAAGGTCCATCTAGTCAAGGCTATGGTTTTTCCTGTAGTCATGTATGGATGTGAGAGTTGGACTGTGAAGAAGGCTGAGCGCCGAAGAATTGATGCTTTTGAACTGTGGTGTTGGAGAAGACTCTTGAGAGTCCCTTGGACTGCAAGGAGATCCAACCAGTCCATTCTGAGGGAGATCAGCCCTGGGATTTCTTTGGAAGGAAAGACGCTAAAGCTGAAACTCCAGTACTTTGGTCACCTCATGTGAAGAGTTGACTCATTGGAAAAGACTTTGATGCTGGGAGGGATTGGGGGCAGGAGGAGAAGGGGATGACAGAGGATGAGATGGCTGGATGGCATCACTGACTTGATGGACGCGAGTCTGAGTGAACTCCGGGAGTTGGTGATGGACAGGGAGGCCTGGTGTGCTGTGATTCATGAGGTCGCAAAGAGTCGGACACGACTGAGCGACTGAACTGAACTGAATCCGTTTTCTCAAACAAATTTTAAGCTCCTTAGGGCCTGGGCACAATTTATCTTAGAAATCACTACATTCCCAGTCCTGGGATCCAGAAAGCTTTTTTTCTTTGTTTGTTTAAGTTTTTACTGAATTTGTTACAATATTGTTTCTGTTTTGGTTTTTTGGCCATGAGGCGTGTGGGATCTTAGCCCCGTACCAGGGATTGAAGCCTTATCTCCTGCATTGGAAGGCTTAGTCTTAATCACTGGACCACCAGGGGAGTCCTCAGGAAGCTTTTATTTATTTATCTTTATGGAAGTATAGTTGATTTAAATACTGTGTTAGTTTCAGGCATATATCAAAGTGATTATACACATATATATGTAATATATATATATTCTTTTTTCAATTCTTTTTCATTATAGTTTATCAGAAAGCTTTTAGTCCATGTCAATTTCTCTTCCCAGAGTTGTCCCACATGGTTTTTCTCTTTAGAAAAATGATAACTAATACCTTTCAGGAAAGAACAACCCAAGGGAGATGGCCTATGAGTTGATCATTGCTGATGCTGGGTGATGGGTCCATGGAGTCTTACTGTTCTCTCCACTTTGGCAAGTGCTTGAAATGTTCCATAATAAACAGCTGAACATTAAAAACAAACTGAAATCGCCAGAGGAAGAAGAAAAGATTTAGAATGCAGGGTTCCTCGCCTCCCATGGTACAAGGCTCATTCCCTAAAAAGACGACTCAGCCTTTAGTTACAACAGACCATCCTTGAGGAGCTCCACAAACAGCCGAACCAACGCGGGAGCATGGAGAAGGCTGTTTGGGAAACTTAATTGCCATTTTAATGTGTTTTCATTGCATAGAAATGCTATTTAATGTAGTGTTTTAGTTTCCATGTGCCATTTTGGGAAATCGCAGAGCTCCGAAAGAGGAAGCCAGGTTGTAGCTAAAGGAATCTTGGCCCATCTGAAAACAATGAAATATTCCCCTTGACAGGCGGCCCGGGCCTCGGGCCTGTTTCTCCCCACGCACCCCTTGCACCATTCCTCATCCCCAGCACACACACACACACACACACACACACACACACGGAGCCAAGTCCACGCCTGTCTGTCAGAAGGGAGAGAAACCAATGCCCAGGGCAGCACCGGGAGCACAGCTCAGGATAACTGGGGCAAAGCTGAACAGGATAAGTGGGCCACTTCCCAGGTGGTGGAGCTGAGAGCCTGGAAATATCCCCAGCCTCAAAATATTTCTCACCCCCTGTCTAAGAAGGGCCCCCAGAACAAGAAAGCAGAGAACTGAAATCAAAGCTGCCTCTGAATGTCTGTTTAATGACGCAGGCAGGTATTTTCTCACGAGGCAGCTCCCTGAAAGGTGGAACCTGTGGGTCTTTCGTGAGGTCCAGGCAGCCAGGCTGACCTCAGTGCTCCAAGCCAGGGGCTGTCCACACAGGTGATGAGGTGAGAGCTAGAAAGACCACCCACTAAGCTATCTCTCACTGTCACACCTCTTAACAGCTGGGCAAGGAAGGGTGACCTCAGTGATGCCAGGAGAATGGACCCCAAATGAGCTGGACATAATACAGTCAGTGAGAGGGAACGAACTCTATTGCAGGTAAAAAAAAATCATTTAAGTTAAAAAATTTCAATTATATCTCAATACAAATACATTTAAGGACTTCCCTGGCGGTTCAGTGATTATGTCTCCACCTTCCAATGCAGGGGGGTGTGGGTTCGCTCTCTGGTCAAGGAACTAAGATCCCACATGCTGCAAGGTGTGGCCAAAAATAAAAATCAGTTCAGTTCAGTTCAGTCACTCAGTCGTGTTCGACTCTTTGTGACCCCATGGACTGCAGCATGCCAGGCTTCCCTGTCCATCACCAACTCCCGGAGCTTGCTCAAACTCATGTCCATCGAGTCGGTGATGCCATCCAACCATCTCATACTCTGTCTTCCCCTTCTCCTCCCGCCTTTAATCTTTCCCAGCATCAGGGTCTTTTCAAATGAATGAGTTATTTGCATCAAGTGGCCAAAGTATTGGAGTTTCAGCTTCAGCATCAGTCTTTCCAATGAATTTTCAGGACTGATTTCCTTTAAGATGGACTGGTTGGATCTCTTTGCAGTCCAAATATTGTTAAAAAAAATTCACATTAAAAATACATTAAAAAAAGAAAGCAAGTGGACTTCCCCAGTGGTCCAGTGGTTAAGACTCCTTTCCTTCCACAGCAGGGGGCGTGGGTTCGATCCCTGTCAGGAAGATCCTGTGTACCACGTGGTGCAGACAGTAAATAAATAAGTAAATAAAATTACTATCTTAAAAAAAGAAAGAAACAATTCCTTTCTACATAGGGAGATGGGACCCGGGTTCTAGGAGGGAGTACAGAGGCACATGCCAGTGACTATCAGAAACATCTAGCAGAAAAAGGACACTGAGATGTCTGATAAGAGAAGGGAACCCCGACTACTCCAAGCAATAGAGTCAGAGAAGTCTGCTGGGGACAGGCAGGGCTGCCACACGTGTAGGAACAGGTTGCGCACTGCCCAAATTTAGGGGGCACCACCACAGATTTTATTTTCTTCAGCTCCAAAATCATCACAGATTTTGATTGCAGCCATGAAATTAGATGCTTAAACAAGACGCTTGTTCCTTTGAAGGAAAGCCATGACAAACCTAGACAGTGTATTAAAAAGCAAAGACATCACTTTACCGACAAAGATCCGTCTAGTCAAAGCTATGTTTTTTTCCAGTAGTCAAGCATGGATGTGAGAGTTGAACCGTAAAGAAGGCTGAGTGCCGAAGAATTGATGCTTTTGAATTGTGGTGCTGGAGAAGACTCTTGAGAGTCCCCTGGACCACAGGGAGACCAAACCAGTTATTCCTAAAGGGAATAAACTCTGAATATTCATTGGAAAGATTGTTGCTGAAGCTGAAGCTCCGATACTTTGGCCACCTGATGGGAAGAGTCAACTCACTGGAAAAGACCCTGATGCTACGAAAGGTTGAAGGCAAAAGAAGAGGGCGGCAGAGGATGAGATGGTTAGATAGAATCACTGACTCAATGGACATGAATCTGAACAAACTCTGGGAGATGGTGAAGGACAGGGAAGCCTGGTGCATTGCAGCCTGTGGGGTTGAAAAGAACTGGACATGACTTAGGGACTGAACAGCCACAGCTGTGTAATTTAATTGTGATGGTTATCCAGCAGATGGCAGTAAAATGTCTCATGCCTTTTACTAATCTGCACAAAGTGTGTTTGAGTCAACAAAGGCGTAATGGCATATCATGGGGTTGGAGTTTAATGACTCGATGAGGACCAGGGGGGTTGGAGAAGGCTAACAGGAATCCAGGACTGAAGGGATGAAGTCACAAGCAGACGGACTAGGTCCCAACAGGAGGTCAGATCTGGTCGCATCCCTGCTAATTAATGCTCTTCAAGGCTTCCCATTGCTTTTGGAATAAAACCCAAACATCTTACCAAGGCCACCAAGAGTCTGCGTGCAGCATCTTACTCCCACCCTCTCCAAACTTCATCATGACCCTCACCCCTCAGGAGCTCCAGCCCTCTGGTTTGCTATCTGAGCCTTGCAAACTCCAAGCCTGTTCCTGCTTCCCCAGGTTGGCCTGCGGATGCTCTTCCCCAAGAACTCTGCTCAGCTGTCCAGTCTCCTCCTTCAGATCTCAGAGAAGAAAGCACAATCCTTTCTAAAGCCACGGACCCTCCCACCTGGGAAGAAGATGCAGTAAATGGGACGAACATGAGGGGAGACTTCAAGACAGTTGTCCGGGATCTTGGAAGAAAGAGGTGCAATCTATGGGAAAGAAGCAAAGATAACTTGGATGGGAAGAGGACCGTGGGCAGCAGAGGGTAGCACCACGGTAAGGCGATGCTGTCGGAACCCGCCCACAGCCCAGAGCACTGCCCCCACCCTCACCTTCTGAGGTCTTCAGCTCCCAGGCTTCTCTGCCTGGGGATGGATTGTTCTGTGTTTCCTGGGTGGACACAAGATTGGCCTGTGAGCTTGCACTCTGGACAGACCGGATGTGCCAGTTACTCAACACCCAGCAGTGATCCGAGGGATGGAGGACAGGATTTGAGCAAAACCCCCAGTGTTTGGAGAATCCATGGACACAGAAGTAGAGCAGTAGTTGTTTAGGGCTGGGAGGGATGTAGGAGGCAGAGGATGGTGGCTGACAAGCACGAGGTTTCTTTCTGGGATGATGGATGTGTTCTAAAGTTGACTGTGGTGATGTATATATACAGCTTCGTGAATACAGCAAAAGTCAGTGAGGTCACTCTTTAAATGGGAGAATTGTTTGGCATATAAATTACATCTCAATAAAGCTCTTAAAAAAAGACTCCAAGTCCTCTTCACTCCTGGGAAAATGCTGACAGTGTTCCATGTAGGTTCTCTAGGTTCCCACAAGGCTGAGCTCCGTCACCTCCAGCAAAGGCTCGCTTGCTAAAAGCCTCCCTGACCGCCTTCCCTTCCCCTGTGCTTTCTGGAATCTTCCCCCCTTGCAAATGGCTTGCCTCAAATCCCAGCCTCGGGGTCTTGGGGGCACTGCCCACTAAGACAGAGGCTCTGGTTGGAATCCTTGCTCTGCCACAAACTTATTAGCTTTGGGCACATTTAAGACTCAGGGAAGCCAAGTGTTTCCTTAGCTACAAAACGGAGATAATTACACCCACTTTATAAACATTTTTGTGAAGATTAAATAAGACAGCAAATATAAACACCCAGAACATCGCCGAGCACAAGAACTAACAGAGGAGGTAGTGGGGTGAACTGGTGAGCAGCTGGATGAGGAGCTGTCCACACACACACACGGGTTCACATGCACACACATGATGCACTCAGCACACACACAATGGCATTCATGGTCTTCTCTCGGGAACACGGCATGCTCCAGAATGCAGTTCTTGGGTCTGAGGCTTGCCATGGGGAGGGATCATGATCCTCTGGAGGGAAGTGAAGCAGGAAGACTGTCCATAGCCTACAGATTTCCTAAGCTGCAAAACCCCTAGCTGAGCAAGGCCAGGGACCCAAAGGACCTGGCTCATCAAGGCTGGTGCTGGCAGGGACCACCAACAGTCACCTAAACCAAGGACAGCAGCTCCCACCAACCACCAGGGCTCAGCAGACCTGCCAGAAAAGGCTATGTGTGTTCACCCCTCTGGTTTCTCATGGCTGCTCCCACTTCGAAGGAACCAGAAAAACGGGCAAGGCTCTGTATCGTGTCTCTGTCTTAAACAGCCAGTGGGAAATGGCGCAGAGTCACCGACGCAAATCCAGGACCAGAAGTTTCTGCTTGAGAATTTGCTATGACGTTTCCAAGGTGCCAAAACCTAGACCCAGAGTTAGCTGGCTTACCTTACCATACTCACAAAAGACTCCTAAGATGTCTTTTAGAAATATGCTGATGGATGTCACACCCCTGTGGTCTTCAATTAGATTTTGTTTCTTTCTTGGCCTGGAAACAAGGTCCCCAAGCATTACAGGTCACCCCAGGGAAAGATGTAAAGCAGAGAGAAGGTGAAGCCTGCTCGTAACTAGTTGGAGGACGGCTGTGGACCCTAGCAAACTCAGCATCTCACCCTGGCAGCTTAGCCCCATCTCACACAGCTTAGCTTAGCCATTTCTTGTCTCATTAGGATAAGAAAAGCCAGGCATGATTAGAATGCAGCAGCTTAATTTCTTGGGGGTGGACGAGAGCAGCTTAAAATAGTTAATATTTTGTTTTATCTTCATTGACTTGTCTAATAATGCAGAAAATATCCTTTTCGGGCATTGAACAAAGGAGATTATCCTGTCACACAAGCTTAGCAAAGCCTATGAGCTGAATGCAGATCCCGGGTGTACAGAACTTGAAATCCCCCTTCTTAAAACAATTAGGCTTTTCCTAGAAGGAGACGCTTCCTTTCTCTTCCTCATCTCTTCTGCAAACACTTCCCAACCATACAGATTTGCCTTGTAGCTCCTTTCCTCTTGTGGGAAAATGTGCAATGTTCTAGACTATTCTTTTATCCAGCAGGTAGTAAGTAGATAATCAGAAGACAAAAGTGACTGTTGCATTAAAGGAAAATGGCTGGATAAATGAGCAACATACTGGCTCAGGGACCCAGCTGTGTCCACAGACACCAGCTTGTTGATTTTCTCGGTGTATCAAGGCAACCCACAAAAAAATTCCAACTTGAGGGCCAAAAGGGGCTGGGGTAAGTGTTTACTTTCAGCAGAACCATTTAAAAAATTTTCGAGACCTAGGACAAGGTTTTCTCCAGGAACACCTCAGTGGCATACATAAACACCAAGTATTATTCATCATTTTGGCTGAACTCATTTTCATTGCATTGGGTTGGCCCAAAAGTTCAGGTTTTTGAAGTTCACATGATCTTATGGAAAAACTCAAATGAACGTTTTGACCAACCTATCTAAAAAACAAAATACCCAAATAAGTTCAGGGCCAAAACTGTGTGTCCAAGTAGGGGAGGGAGGGGTGGGTTAACCTCACACCTTCTCATGCAACAAACATGGCTTTTTGAAGCCTTCCTTCTCTAGCTCAGGTGGTGTGGCCTCCTGCCTGCTTTTGATTCTTAGTTTTGCTTTAGCCAAGATGCAGAAAGAGGGGGAAAAAAAACTAGAGCAATGAAGCCTGTGGATTCCACATTTCAGGTATGTATCCTGAAACACTTACAAAGGAGCTAAGAGAAATGGTGCTGCTGCTGCTAAGTCGCTTCAGTAGTGTCCGACTCTGTGATCAGGATCCCCCGTCCCTGGGATTCTCCAGGCAAGAACACTGGAGTGGGTTGCCATTGCCTTCTCCAAGGCAGGAAAGTGAAAAGTGAAAGTGAAGTCGCTCAGTTGTGTCCGACTCTTAGCGACTCCATGGACTGCGACTCACCAGGCTCCTCCATCCATGGGATTTTCCAGGCAAGAGAACTGGAGTGGGGTGCCATTGCCTTCACCGAAGAGAAATGTTAGCAGACATCATTGCTTCTTTCTCTCTCTGTCTTCACATCTTTTGTTAAGTTCTGAGAAGAGGCATTTACAGAGGGCCTTCAAAGGGCTTATACGCAGGAGGAAAATGTAATCAAATAATCACACAGTTAACTGCAGAATTGCTGGAGTTGGACACTCCAAAGGAGAGGCACATGCTAAGAACTTATAAGAAGAAGCTTTTTTAAAATTTTGTAAATTAATTAATTACTTTTGGGGGGGCTGTGTGCTGGGTCTTTGTTGCTACACAGGCTTTCTCTAGTTGCGGTGAGCAGGTTACTGTCTAGTTGTAGCATGCAGGCTTCTCAACGCACTGGCTTCTCCTGTCATGGAGCCCTGGTTCTAGGGGCACGCGGGCTTCAGGGTTGCAGTTCCAGGGCTACGGCTCAGTTGCTCCTCAACATGTGGGATCTTCCAGGACCAAGGATTGATCCCACGTCTGCTGCATTGGCAGGCAGATTCTTTACCACTGAGCCACGAGGGGAGCCCTAAAAAGAATCTGTTCTGAACAGGAATGTTCTGCAGGTTCTCCAGAGCAGCTGACTTCTGAGCAATGAGCAGGAATTAACTGACGGAAGAGGGAAGACAAGACATCCTAGGAGAGGGACAAGTGTGTGCAAAGGCCCTGTGGCAGTGAGTGATGTGGCAGGAAGACAAGGAGGAGGGCTGGTGGGGTCAAAATGAGGGGTCAAATTGGTCCAGCCGGGGCTGGAGAGGTAGCTATGACCAGAGCCTCCAGACTCTGTGGGCCAAGTCAAGGATGAGACTTCTAATCCTAAAAGCTGAGCTAACCCACTGCACCATGTAAGGCGTGAGCACTCAAGCACATGGGGTGTTGTCTGATTTGCATTTTGACAAAACCCAGGGATTTTGAGAGAATGTCGGAAAGGGATGGAGGCAAACCAGCCTGAAGGTTACAGCAGAAGGGCTGAGAAAAGATGTAGCCACTGAGTCTAGGGTGGCTGCAGCGAGACCTAGAGGCAGAGGAGCAGAGACAAGAGAGATTCAGGATGTAGCACTGAGAGCTGGAGAGGACGTGGAGGGCGAGGGACAGCAGGCCTCTGGCTGGGGGGCAGGATTTGTCACTTTCCCTTTTGGCCAAAGGTGCCCTGCACCCTCCTGGGTTTCCTCTGTGCTCATGGGCTAATCCTTCTCTCTGTTTGGGTATCCCCAGCTCTCTGTGTGTTGCTTCTTTTTCACTTTTCTTTCTATGTAACTTCCCATCTTCTCTAAGCAATCTTTCTCAGCCTCACAAGTTTAAATAATAATAATGAGCTTCCAAATCTCTCACAGCAGCCCTGAATTCTGTGGACTATCTAGCCGCCCACTTCAGCATGTCCACGTGAAGGTCCAACAGGCATCTCAGATGCAACACAGCCAAGATAAACTCGCAAGTCACCCACTGAACAACAGCAAGCCCTCCAGCATACATCCCCTCAAGTCTCTGCCCTCTCAGGAAATGACATCCCCATCCTTCACTGCATGGCTCAAGCTAAGGGTCTAGAGATTCTTGATTCTTCTCTCATCTTCATCCTCCCATTTGTTGTTCAGTCGCCAAGTCATGTCCGACTCTTTGTGATCCCGTGGATTACAGCACGCCTGGCCTTCCTGTCCCTCACGATCTCCCAGAGTTTGCCCAAAGTCATGTCCATAGAACTGCTGATGCCATCCAACCATCTCATCCTCTGTCACCCTTTTCTCTTTCCCCACATTTAATGCACCCACAAATTCTGTTGACTGGTATTAAGAAGCAGGAAAAAGGAAGATTTAGAAAGAAATGACATTTCATTAAATGGTAGTTAACTTGGATATGACGCTCGGGGATGAAAAAAATACTGTCTCACTGTCTTCCTGCCTCTGGAGCCTCCTAAGAATATACTTCTGCCGAAAGAGTTGCTATGGAGATTCACAAAGTATTTCAAAGTCTTGCGGGTCATCCTTACAGGTGGAGGTGGCAGAGTGCAAATTTCAAAGAAAATATCAACAGATGCTCTTAGCATCAAATGTCACCGTGTCCTCAAAGATAGCCTAACTCAGGGGTTTTGCATTTTCATGGAACCACAGAATCTCAGGGTTAGGAGGACCCTTAAATGCCATCTATTTCAGCCCTATTCATCTCTTGGATGCAGTTACCTGGCTCCTCTAGAACATCCGTCTCCAAGGTTTTCTAAGACAGCCTAATAGTTCATTCTCACAGCTTTGTAATCACATCTACGGGTCCTCTGCTTCCAGCCTCCACCATATCCTGACCCCTCTGCTTTGGGTCATCTCGACTCTGGACAAATGTACATTCCATTCTGTCTTTGTACCTCCCTGCCCATCACTCTGACATTTCAAGTCCTGGCTCAGAAATCCAAATTCCATTCACTGACACCAACATCCACCTTTTCCGTATCTTCCTTTTTCTGGTCCCCTAACCCTTTCTTGCTGGTATACTATAAAAGTACACCAAGACATGTCATAGAAAACATGGAGAACGCTAGTAAGGACTTTGTGAAATGGCAATCACCCATCTTCCGGCCCACGTGGGCTGTCACATCTGAGTTCTTTGCGTGCACAGATAAGAGGCGTGATCACACATGCCCATGTGCACACACTCCCTTTCGAAGTAGAGTCATGCGGCACTGTGTGCTTTGCAAACTGCCTTTTACACAGAATAACTGTACAGAGTGGGCGTGCTTCTTCCTCAAGTCCCAGCCATCTGCAGGACGAATCACTGCAACGAGCACCTGGGTTCCCAAAGCGAGCTGCTCCTGCCGGTGCCCCACAGAGGATATCCCATCACTTCTGGCTTCCCATTGGCCCACAGCAGTGAAGGGAGGTGTGGGTAGCAGCAGTAACTACCACTGACCTTGGCCAGCTGTGTGCAGCATTTGGAGGGCGCGCTCCAGGAAAACAGCACACTTCTTAAAAGGCACGATGGGTCCACACGTAACATGGGCTGAGTCATGCGCCGCCCCCCCCACCCCAATTCACATAAGTCCTTATTACCCCTGTATGTTAGAATGTGACTATGTTTGGAGACAGGTCTTTAAAGAGGTAATCAAATTAAAATGAGGCTGGGACTTCCCTGGTGGTCCACTAGCTCAACTCTGTGCTCCCAACACAGGGGACCCAGGTTCCATCCCTCATCTGGGAACTAGATCTCCCATGCCGCAACTGAGAGTTCGCATGCTATAATTAAAAAGACCTCATGTGCTGCAACTAAGACCTGGTGTAGCCAAATGAATAAATATTAAAAATAAAAATAAAAACAGGGCTTCCTTGGTGGTCCAGTGCTTGAGAATCTGCCTGCCAATACAGGGGACACGAGTTCAAACCCTGGTCCAGGAAGATTCCACATGCTGTGGGCAACTAAGTCCGTGCACTGCAACTACTGAAGCCCGCAAGCCCTAGAACCTGTGCTCTGCGAGCTGCAAGAGAAGCCACCCAATGAGAAGCCCATGCACTGCAACAAAGAGTAGCCCCTGTTCGCCACAACTAGAGAAAGCCCACTCACAGCAACGATGACCCAGCACAAACAAACAAATTTAAAAAAGAAAAACTAAGAAGAATAGAAGAATCGAGTGCTTCTATGGGTGTCAAGGTTGGAAAGTTCTAGCACAAGGTGCATCAGGAAAATGGGTCCAAGTGAGGCAGCTCTGGGCTAAGACCGATCCAGGCACCCCCGGAAGCATGGGCATGGGGTCCAGCTTCTGTTTACAAAAGAAAGATCTCAGAGCAGGTTTCTCCAGGTCAGTGCTTCTCAAAGCCTGGCCCCCAGACCAGTGGCATCAGTATTATCCAGTGACATATTAGAAATACAAATCCTTTGGGCAGCAAGGAGATCAAACCAGTCCATCCTAAAATAAATCAACCCTGAATATCCATTGGAAGGACTGATGTTGAAGCTGAAGCTCCAATACTTTGGCCACCTGATGCAAAGAGCCGACTCAAATGGAAAAGACCCTGATGCTGGGAAAGACTGAGGGCAGGAGGGGAAGGGGATGACAGAGGATGAGATGGTTGGATGGCATCATCAACTCAATGGACATGAGTTTGAACAAACTCTGGGAGATAGTGAAGGAAAAGGAAGCCTGGCATGCTATCGTCCTTGGGGTCACAAAGAGATGGACAGGACTTAGCAACTGAACAACAGTGCTGCCCTAGATCTAATAAATTGCAAAGTTCTATGTGGAGTGCAGCAACCCGTGCTAGAACAGATCCTGTGCACAGCTGCTCAGGCTGTCTTCTCCAATTGCAGCAAGATGGTGCTGGGGTCTGCCACCAAGGGCCACTTCCACCTGGCCAACCTGCCTGAGCTGAGAACAGAACCCAGTCTCTCCCCTGGCACAGACAGTAGATTGATTTAGCAGGGTGTGCAGCTACTTTAAATCTTCTCCAGAACAAGGCAGGGAACAAACGTATAAATAATGCTGTGTGCTTCTCAGGCCAGGATAGCCCTCACTACAATCATAAGCTGTAAAATGCAACTGGTGGAAAGCAGTCGCCCTGACAATTTCTTACATTCCCTAAGGAAAAATGAACCCACCTCCACTGCCACCCTTCCCTCCGCTCCCACCACCTGTCCCCCAGCTACTCAGTATCACCAAAAAGACCCAGGAGAACGGGCAGGAGATAGAGCCCAGGGCCTCAGAGGCCAGCATTTTGAAGGGACTGGCTCCTCTTGCCCATGAAACACCAACCTGGTCCTCCAAGATGCTGTCCTACCCTGCCTGTACCCACCATGTGCTCTACAAATGCTTACAGGGCTCTGCCGTCATCACTCCACCATCTGATCATTCTCTCTAGTTCTCTTCCACTCTGTCTAGTTATTCTATCTTTCCACCATTCTGTCTAGTGAGGGCTTATTCTAGTTAGCACCTCACCTGCTATACTTGATCTCAGTCAATTCTTGTCAGTTCTTACAACCCCCCTCGGTGATAACGGGCATTCAGATGAACTTTGTTCAGATGAAGAATGAGGCTCGGAGCGTGTGAGTCATTCCCCATAGTGAACACCTGACTCCAAAGTCGGTTGATGAGATCAGTCTGTTTCTGCAACTAGGACTGTCACACTTGTGATCAGACTGAAGGCAGAGGCCAAAGTAAGATCGCAAATTAGTGAGCTAGAGGCACAAAAATATCTGAAGCAGGGTGCTCAGTGCTCAGTCAGGGTTCAAGCTGACAAGAACAACTAGGAGACAGAGACGCAGATGTATAGACATATAGATACACGGCTTGTTACAGAGAATTGACCCCACACAACTACGGGAGATGGCTAGGCAGTCTCTGGAAGGCTGTAATCTTTGTGCTTGATGCTGGAGCTTGAATCTCACAGAGCAGATAGTCAGGGAGGGGAGATGAAGGTTATAAGATGAAGAAGTAAGAATAAGCTGGAATCCAAGCCCACTCCTGGGCAAGAGAAAATCATAATTTAAAATAAATACATAGATGATGTGGGGCGGGAGGGGGGAGGGGGGTCAGGATTGGGAGGTCATGTACACTTGTGGCTGATTCATGTCAATGTATAGCAAAACGAATACAGTATTGTAAAGCAAAACAAACTAAAAAATAAAAATTAAAAAAAAATAAAATAAATACATGCATCTCGCAGTACTATTTACAATAGCCAGCACATGGAAACAGCTTAAATGTCCATGGACAGATGAATGGGTAAAAAAGCTGTGGCACATATATACAAGGGGATATTATTCAGTCATAAAGAAAGAATGAAATAATGCCATTTGCAACAATATGGATGGATCTAGAGATTATCATACTAAGTGAAATAAGTCAGAGAGAGAAAGACAAATCATATGATATCACTTATATGTGGAATCTTAAAAAAGATACAAATGAGTTTATTTACAAATTAGACTCACAGGCATAGAGAACAGATTTATGGTTACCAAACGGGAAAGTTGGGGGAGGGATAAATTAGGAGGTTGGGATTAACATGTACACACCACTGTTATATAAAATAGATAATCAACCACACCTACCGTATAGCACAGGGAACTCGATACTCAACACTCTGTAATAACCTAGAAGGGAAAAGAATCTGAAACAGAATAGATGTGTGTATAACTGCATTACTTTACTGTAACCCTAAAACTAACACATTGTAAATCAATTACACTCCAATATAAAAATAAAAATTTTTTAAAAGGACAAGCTGGAGACCACAAGCACGAGCTGCAGCCCAGAAGGATGAATGAAACTCATCAAAGTATCTCCTTGCCTCTAACCCAGGTGGCCTGGCTTCCTGCAGAAGCCAAGGCCCTTCATTGTGGAACTAAACACACACACACTAGACCTAGAAGCTGTAGCCCCTAAAGAGACTCTCAGGAAAGGTGGAGCAGCTGCAGACCCAGAAGGATGAATGAAACTCATCAAAGTATCTCCTTGCCTCTAACCCAGGTGGCCTGGCTTCCTGCAGAAGCCAAGGCCCTTCATTGTGGAACTAAACACACACACACTAGACCTAGAAGCTGTAGCCCCTAAAGAGGCTCTCAGGAAAGGTGGAGCAGCTGCAGAGCAGCCAACAAGGGGAGGCAGCAGAGGATCGAAAACATACATAAGTCACAAAATGGCTGCTGTTTCACCTCCATTGTCCATATCTCCCCTGGGAATCTCTCTTGTGGTCCGTCCTACTGGAAAACACACAAGGAAGGGAATCGGAGGAAGTGTAGTTAGCCAAGCCATGCCAACACCTCCCCAAGCCACCACACCCAGCTTTCATCTGAGCTGGGTCCGCTGGAGGACTCCTCAGGTGGGCTTTCATCAAGGACTCCTAGCTGCCTCCTGAGAAAGTGCACTGGCTCAGTACAAAGCTGGGAGACCACACTCACAAGAGAGAGGTGACCGTAAGCCTGGGGTATGCGGTCTCTTTCTTTATGATCTTCACAGGCAGGCTGCAAAGGCTCCCAGCTCTTGAACTCTGTGCTGACCGGGCTGCGGTGAAAGGGCTTTTTCAGGAAAATCTCGGATGGGTTTTGAAAGCACAGGCCTCAGCAGGATAGGCACTGGCCACTTTTGCAATGATGAGAGGGACAAAGACCTTGACATCAGACCCCAGTGGCTTCACTGACAGGCCACATGGGTCGCTGAAGCACCTTGGGTGACCATGAACAGTTGTGCCAGCCATGGGCACTGTCCTACCCATGGTGTTGGCATTTAGGGCATCAAAGCAACAGGAGAAACCCCACAACCCAGAAGGATGAATGAAACTCATCAAAGTATCTCCTTGCCTCTAACCCAGGTGGCCTGGCTTCCTGCAGAAGCCAAGGTCCTTCATTGTGGAACTAAACACACACACACTAGACCTAGAAGCTGTAGCCCCTAAAGAGACTCTCAGGAAAGGTGGAGCAGCTGCAGAGCAGCCAAGAAGGGGAGGCAGCAGAGGATCGAAAATGTACATGAGTCACAAAATGGCTGCTGTTTCACCTCCATTGTCCATATCTCCCCTGGGAATCTCTCTTGTGGTCCGTCCTACTGGAAAACACACAAGGAAGGGAATCGGAGGAAGCATAGTTAGCCAAGCCAACACCTCCCCAAGCCACCACACCCAGCTTTCATCTAAGCTGGGTCCGCTGGAGGACTCCTCAGGTGGGCTTTCATCAAGGACTCCTAGCTGCCTCCTGAGAAAGTGCACTGGCTCAGTACAAAGCTGGGAGACCACACTCACAAGAGAGAGGTGACCGTAAGCCTGGGGTATGCGGTCTCTTTCTTTATGATCTTCACAGGCAGGCTGCAAAGGCTCCCAGCTCTTGAACTCTGTGCTGACCGGGCTGCGGTGAAAGGGCTTTTTCAGGAAAATCTCGGATGGGTTTTGAAAGCACAGGCCTCAGCAGGATAGGCACTGGCCACTTTTGCAATGATGAGAGGGACAAAGACCTTGACATCAGACCCAAGTGGCTTCACTGACAGGCCACATGGGTCGCTGAAGCATCTTGGGTGACCATGAACAGTTGTGCCAGCCATGGGCACTGTCCTACCCATGGTGTTGGCATTTAGGGCATCAAAGCAAAAGGAGAAACCCCACAGGGGATCAGGCAAGAAAAGTGGAGAGCATCGTGCTGGTGGCGAGGAGAACTGACGGCATGATCCTGCCAGAACTGTGCGGGAATCCTCAGAGGGGTTCCCAAGAGGCTGTGACCATCCCTGGGACCAAGTTTTAACCATCGGCCCAACGGTGTTATTTAGCATAGCCTAGAAAACATGAGTTAAAGTCTCAAAGGGCCAAAGCACACCTGGAACCAAAGGCATCTTCTCAAAGGAGAGATCTGGTTGGCTGAGAAGGGGTTTCCTTCAAAGGAGAAAGAACATGGCTCCATCAGCCTCGTGAGGGACATGACATTCCTCACAAAAGCAGATCTGGTGCAGTGTCGCCACTGGAGCAGCCCCAAAATGGACCCTGAAGCCTGAGGACCACAGTAACCCAGAGAAGATTCTTCAAGCCCTGGTCCATTCAAATGCAACATTGTTATGCATCTGAGTAGGAGTTAGACCTCATCTCAGCAAACATGATGTTCCATTTTACAAATCGGCCCAATGGTGTTATTTAGCATAGCCTAGAAAACATGAGTTAAAGTCCTCAAAGGGCCAAAGCACACCTGGAACCAAAGGCATCTTCTCAAAGGAGAGATCTGGTTGGCTGAGAAGGGGTTTCCTTCAAAGGAGAAAGAACATGGCTCCATCAGCCTCGTGAGGGACACGACATTCCTCACAAAAGCAGATCTGGTGCAGTGTCGCCACTGGAGCAGCCCCAAAATGGACCCTGAAGCCTGAGGACCACAGTAACCCAGAGAAGATTCTTCAAGCCCTGGTCCATTCAAATGCAACATTGTTATGCATCTGAGTAGGAGTTAGACCTCATCTCAGCAAACATGATGTTCCATTTTACAACCTCTGGACATGTCAACAGACTTGAAGTATCCTTTTATTTGCAAATGAATGAGCTCCAGCAAGAAAAAAAAAAAAAAAGAGTCCTCCTCTAAGACTGAATTAGGGAGACTCCTTTCTCAATGACCAGCTCAAAAGAAAAGGTCTGTGCTATAGATCACTCACAGATTATCTCACCTGCATCAGTGAACTCCTTGCATGTCATTTGAAGCCATGCTGAGCTGTAATCAAGGCAGCGCTGTCAGCCTGTCACAGCCAGTTCTCTATGGCCTCCACCAAGAACCCAAGACAGAGCCCACCTGAAACCCTATGTGCTGAGAAATACAGTGAAAAACTTAAAAAATGTTTTTCTAATATTTTTTAAAAATTAACTTCTTGGTTTTTTCACTTGAAATATTTTTTGAAATTCAAGTATAGAGATTGAGACAGTCATCCATATGGTCACCATGGGCTGTGCAAGGCTCTGTCATAAAGCCCTTAGTCTTTTATTATTATTATTACTGAAGTATAGTTGATTTACAAAATGTGTTACTTTCTGCTGTACGGCAAAATGATTCAGTTATACATATATATGTATTCTTTTCCATTATGGTTTATTACAGGATATTGAATATAGTTCCCTGGGCTATACAGTAGGACCTTGTTGTTTATTTATTTTATATATAGTAGTTTGTATCTGCTAACCCAAACTCCTCTAATTCCACCCTCTCCACCACCACCACTTCCCCTTTTGGTAACCATAAGTTTGCTTTTTATGTATGAGTCTGTTTCAGTTTTGTAGAGAAATTCATTTGTGTCATATTTCAGATTCCATATATAAGTGATATCATATGGTGTTTGTCTTTGTCTGACTTACTTCACTTAGTATGATAATCTCTACATCCACCCTGCTGCTGCTGCTGCTGCTAAGTTGCTTCAGTTGTGTCTGACTCTGTGCGACCCCATAGATGGTAGCCCACCAGGCTCACCGTCCCTGGGATTCTCCAGGCAAGAACACTGGAATGGGTTGCCATTTCCTTCTCCAATGCATGCAAGTGAAAAGTGAAAGTGAAGTCGCTCAGTCGTGTCCGACTCTTCACGACCCCATGGACTGCAGCCTACCAGGCTCCTCCACCCATGGGATTTTCCAGGCAAGAGTACTGGAGTGGGGTGCCATTGCCTTCTCCGAGTTGCAACATCCACCCTAGTTGCTGCAAATAAAGCCACTGTTCCTGCACAGACAAGATACTCCTGTTACATTGCTTTGCCCAAGGCTGCCTCATTAAAGTGGGCAACAGGGAAGAGATTGGAGCCGTGAATGCTTGTCTGATGGTTGCAGTTGAGTATTTCCCCAAAAATTGCAACATCCACCCTAGTTGCTGCAAATAAAGCCACTGTTCCTGCACAGACAAGATACTCCTGTTACATTGCTTTGCCCAAGGCTGCCTCATTAAAGTGGCAACAGGGAAGAGATTGGAGCCGTGAATGCTTGTCTGATGGTTGCAGTTGAGTATTTCCCCAAAATGCAGAAATGCAAAGGAATCTGGCCTCTGAGATGCTTCTATTGTTTTTCTCCTTCTGCAGCAGATGGGCTTCTGAGTTCCAATCTACAGCTGACCTTAGCTCATTTAGCAGAACAGGAATTTATGAAAGGATGCATAAACTCAGCTGCCATTCTGGGTGAGAACGAGATGCCACAACAAAGACAGGCACCACTTCTCCTCTCAGAGGCTTCTCCCTGTGGCCAGAATAGTCGTGACACCTCCTCCTCTCACTATCTCCCCAAGCTCCCGGTAGCTGAGTCTGATTAGAGAAGATGATTCTCAGACTGGCCTTAGCTGCAAGGGAGGCGGGAAAGCCAGTTTCTACTTTGAGCTTGAAAGGAGAGACTCACGGTGGAAGCTCCCCCAAAGCATAGGGAAGGTGGGCCCAGGAGCTAGGCAGCCACCAAGCAGGGTGACAGACAACAGGCAGCAGGACCCCCAGGGGGTCCCTACTTTTTCTGGCCCTTACCACTGCATGGGTCAGAAGAGGCAAAAACATCAGCTGTGGATTTATTTAAAACTCCAGCTTCCAGAGTATGTACTGGAATTGGATCATTTCAGCTGTAAATCCTAGACTCTCTAAGTGTTCAGAGCCAAGTACAGGTAGGCACAGGAGACCTCTCAGTGAATGGTCTCAATAAGATTCCCAATCAATGAAGAACTCTTTCATTGGATCCAGTTTGATGTGTTTGTTATGGTCAGAAACTTACATCAGTTCACACCTGGAAGATTTTCAGACATGGGTTTGAAACCCCATAGATTTTACTAACAGAGTCAGAGTGGATACATGAGAGGGTGAGCGACAGCACCGGGGAAGCCGGGGCCCTGGGTCCCCACCTGGGACTGTGACCTGTGCTATAACAGTCAAAGGCCTATTGTTCAAGTACAAAATGGAAGGATTAAAACGCATCAATTATTTTCAAACTTCTGTTGAGCGGCTCAGAGGTTAAAGCGTCTGCCTCCAATGCGGGAGACCTGGGTTCAATCCCTGGGTTGGGAAGATCCCCTGGAGAAGGAAATGGCAACCCACTCCAGTATTCTTGCTTGGAGAATCTCATGGACTGAGGAGCCTGGTGGTCTGCAGTCCAGGGGTCACAAAGAGTCGGATACGACTGAGTGACTTTACTTAATGTGACCTGTGCTATAACAGTCAAAGGCCTATTGTTCAAGTACAAAATGGAAGGATTAAAACGCATCAATTATTTTCAAACTTCTGTTGAGCGGCTCAGAGGTTAAAGCGTCTGCCTCCAATGCGGGAGACCTGGGTTCAATCCCTGGGTTGGGAAGATCCCCTGGAGAAGGAAATGGCAACCCACTCCAGTATTCTTGCTTGGAGAATCTCATGGACTGAGGAGCCTGGTGGTCTGCAGTCCAGGGGTCACAAAGAGTCGGATACGACTGAGTGACTTTACTTACTCTGTTGAGCAGCAGGAGGGCCAGCTGAAATATGCAATCTGCCATCAACAAAAGAGCAGAGGAAAGCGGGGTGATGATGGGGTGATGCAATGTAATGCCTAGAGAAACCGTCCCCCTCCCCTCTGGCCCCACTACAGACACTATGACCTCCTCATCACACCCTGTGGGACCTGAACAATGTCATTTGAAAATCATTGACTCTGTGGTTTCTACACTTCCTTCCAGGGCTCTGAGTCCCAGATGCTCAGCCTGGATGCAAGCTTCCTAGCCTCAGCACTCTTCACATCTTGGGCTGTGTAATTCTTTGTTATGGGCTGTCCTGTGCCTGCCAGGATGTTTAACAGTATGCCTGCCCTCTACTGACTAGATGTCAGCAGCGCCCCTAGCTGTGATGGCCAAAATTATCACTACCTATTGATTGCAAAGGTCCCTCCGAGGACAAAATCTTCATCCACTCCCTTGAGAAGTAGAGTCCTAGACTGATTCAAAATTCTATTAAATGTCACACTCCACTTCTTCAGCATTCTCATCAACCTATGTTTTATTCTCATTCATTAAAAAAAACCTACAATCTCCTTTTAAGCTAGCAATGAGGCACTTGCTTCTGCTATTCAGAGGATTTGTGAGCAAGCATTTTTATATCCTATGGGCATGCTCCATGACTTTTGCTCATTGAAAATCATGCATCTTTTCATGTAATTGTCCTTTTCGCTGTCTGTATCTCCCCAGCAGCTGAGAGGCTTGGATAACGCAAAACCCACCACTGCTAACACCGTCCACCTCCACCTAAGACCTGGAGCCATAATCTCCAACTAGAGCAATCATCCTTTCACTCATAATCCTATTCATTATTCTCTTCCATGGGTCACAGATCCCCATCAGCCAACTGAATCACTGGGTCCTGAATCACACAGTCCACCAACTGAAAAGGATCAACTGGGAACAGGAAGGAAAATGAAGATGATAGTAACAACTATGATGGTGGTAACAACAATGATAGATAATTATTATTAACAAAAGACTCACTGGAAAAGACCCTGATGCTGGGGAAGAGTGAGGGCAGGAGGAGAAGGGGATGACAGAGGATGAAATGGTTGGGTGGCATCACCGAGTCAAGGACATGAGTTTGAGCAAACTCTGGGAGATGGTGAAGTACAGGGAAACCTGGTGTTTGGTAGTCCAGGGGGTCACAAAGAGTCAGACACACCTGAGCAACTGAACAGTAACAATGATAAAAGACATACATAGTAAACCTTACTATGAGTCAGATGCTTTATATATACTCTGAGCACTTTAGACTTTACAGATATCCCAGGACTACTAGGAAGAATTGTCCAAACTTGGGGATGGCTAGGAGAATCCTGATCCTTTCAGTGAAAGGCTGGGTGTGGTCCAGCAGAACCTCAAGGGAGAGGGCATCTTTGACTGACTTTCTGTTGAGGGAGCTATTTGACAACTCTGCAGTCAACTGCTGGAGCTGCTATAACAAACTGCCACAAATTGGGTGGCTTTCAAACAACAGAAATTTATTCTGAGTTTCACCGGGCTGAAGCCATGATCTTGCCCTTCACACTCAGAAGGAGAGATTCTGTTCCTGTTTCTTCCAGTATGTGATGGTTGCTGGCATTCCTTGGCTAGTGGTCACAGCACTCCCCTCTGCCTCTGAGGTCACACTGCTCCCTGGTGTGTATATGTGTGCGTGCACACATGAGTGTACGCCAAATCTCTCTTTGCTTCCTTCTGGGATACGTGTGGTTCCAGTCAGCCCTTTTCAGGTGGTGCTAGTGATAAAGAACCATCCTGCTAATGCATGAAACGTAAGAGACGTGGGTTCGATCCCTGGGTCAGTAAGATCTCCTGCAGAAGGAAATGGAAATTCACTCCAGTATTCTCGCCTAGAGACTCTCATAGACAGAGGAGCCTGGCGGGCAAAGGACCACAAGGTCACAAAGAGTTGGACACAAGTGAAGTGACTCAGCACACAACACACAGGATGATCTAGGATAAACTTTTCATCTCAAAACCTTTACTTCAGTCACATCTGCAAAATCACTTTTTCCATGTAACAGTCACAGGTTCTGGGCAACAGTCCTAATGAATATGGATATCTCTGGTTGGGGGGGAGTAGGGGAGCGTAGTCAGCCACCCCCTGCAGAAGTGTCTGCCACATTCTAGAAAACTGAGAACAGTGCAGATGCCACTTGTGATAAATTTTTTTCTGAAAAGAATATAAATCTTTGCAAATCAAAATTTCATTTGAACTGGGCTTGACATCTTATTGATTCTTCCATGAATTAACATCTTGAATAAAATGTTTTCAATTGATATTTACATGTAAGACCTGATTATACCTTTTCAAAAATTACACTTCTGCAGTATTAACTCATTAATCCTCATGGCTAGTCCATGAGAAGGCTGCTGCTATTTTTCCTCATTTTAAAAATGATAAGATTCAGCCTGGATGGGAAAGGAGTTTGGGGGAGAATGGATACATGTAAATGTGTATGGCTGAGTTCCTTTGCTGCCCACCCAAAACTATTACAACATTGTTAATCACTATACTCCAATACAAAATAAAAAGTAAAAAAAATAAAGATGACAAAATTGAGTTCCAGAGAGGTCAGAAGATTTGTCCAAGGTCACACAGCTAGGAAGGATGATGTGGCTTGGGGAGCAACTGTATTGTACTGTCGTAATGTGGTAGCTAGGGGCTTCCTCGATAGCTCAGTTGGTAAAGAATCCACCTGCACTGCAGGAGACCCCAGTTCTATTCCTAGGTTGGGAAGATCTGCTGGAGAAGGGAGAATGCTACCCACTCCAGTACTCTTGGGCTTCCCTTGTGGCTCAGCTGGTAAAGAATCCGCCTGCAATGTGGGGGGCGGGGGGACCTGGGTTTGATCCTTGGTTTGGGACGATCCCCTGGAGAAGGGAAAGGCTCCCCACTCTGGTATTCTGGCCTGGAGAATTCCATGGATTGTATAGTCCATGGGGTGGCAAAGAGTTGGACACAAATAAGCGACTTTCACTTTCAGACTGAAAAACCTGTAAGGTCCCATCAGATCGGCTTTGCCATGAGCCCATAAATGCTTGGCGTTTGCTTTGTGAGTTCAGCAAACATCTTCCATGACAAACCATGTGAAAAATGAAGCACAGATAAGCTTCCTGAGGTTAGATATAGTGATTGGTTTGGTTGAGGAGAGCCTGGGGTATTTTTCTCTTACTTCAGAACACAATCATCAAATGCAAATATTAGGATTGAGCCAACACACACATGCAAACTGAAAAGTAAACATCTAATGGCAGAAAAGCATTATGGGTTACTTAAAATCCCCAACTGCTAAGGATGGAGCCTAGAAGTTTCCTTTGTTTGCTGAAAGAGATGATGGGCTTGAGAAAATCAGATTGGAAAAGCTAAGAGGTAATGTACTTAGTGTCAGAGAAGCAGAGAAAGATATCAAAGGATGAGGGGGGTGTAACTGGGAACCAGTGAGGAAACTGAAGGGTAGAATCAGGTTTTAATGGCAATTATGTCTAGTTCTAATGTGGCATGTGACATGGCCTTCTGTACAATACCTCTTGTGTTAATTGCCTGTGAAATCTATTTTATACAAAACATGCTACGTGGAGCTGAATTTGTTTTTGGAAGATTCAGTGCTGAGCTCTACTTCTAGAAGGATAAAGGATAAAAAGAGGGACCCAGTCATATTGGACCATGCATAATTATTTTTTAAACTATATGTATGCTTTTCAAAATGTTCAACAGATTATCTGTGATGCAGGGAATCAGACTGGCAGGATTTCAGGCCATTAAAAGTGAAAGTGAATTCACTCAGTCGTGTCCAACTCTTCGCGATCCCGTGGACTGTAGCCTACCAGGCTCCTCCGTCCATGGGGTTCTCCGGGCAAGAATACTGGAGTGGGTTGCCATTTCCTTCTCCAGGGTATCTTCAAGACCCAGGGAAGGCCATTACTGCATCTCAAATTTAATGAATGTGCATTAAAAACAGCAAAAAATAAAAAGGAAAGAGGGAGAATCAATGATTGGGCTGTTATTTTAAATAACAGTCCAAGTATTATTCAATATGCAAAACACACACCCTCACTCTCTGAAATCCAAAAGTCAGACAGATGACTTCATCTGTGATTCTCCATCACTTGTTTTCAGAATTCAGGTTTCCATGGTGTCTTTCAGCTGAGCAAGTTCTCCAGGGTGTTTGTTTTCCAATCCACTTTAAATATCTGCCTAGGTTGTGGGTTTTTAGCATCATCTTGCTCCTTCTGCTTGGATCAGTTTTTTCATCTTTAAAAACTTGTAGTTTGAAAAGAGTTCTTCTTCCTGAATCTGGGTCTGAACAACCAGAGAGAAATCTACCAACTGGTCAAAGCCAAGGGACTTCCCATCCAAATGCGCCCTTCCAACTTGGCTTCCATGTCCAATGGTGTTTCTCCCTCAATCACTAGAAAGAACAACAACCAACCAACCAACTCAACTGTCCCCCCAATCTTAACATTGTATTTATATCTTAATTCTTATTTTTTAAGTACATCATTGCTATTAATTTCCTACTCAGACTACACTCTTAAATATAAGGGTACCAAAGATGTTGAGACCAACTATTTTTTTTTCCTGATGAACAATATTTGTAATTGCACGATAAAGTCCCATTGGTCCTCTGATCCCTGGCCTCAGTTTTATTTAAAGACCACAAATAGTGGCTGATATTAAGGCCCTAGAGATACGTACTACTGTTACTATTGTTTTGAGGCTTTTGTGGTTTAGTCACTAAGTTGGGTCTGACTCTGCGATCCCATGGACTGTCGTGTGCCAGGCTCCTCTGTCCACAGGATTCTCCAAGCAGGAATACTGGAGTGGGTTGCCATGTCTTCTCTAAGTCCTTCTCAAGTCCTCTTTCAAAGCTTAATTAAGATAAAATTGATGTATAGCACTGTGTATGTTTAAGGTGTACAAAGTAATGATTTGATACATGCATAAACTGAGAACTAATTAGTACGGCAGGGTGAGTTAACATCCCCAATCACTTCACGTAACTATCTTTTAGAAAAAAACTTAAGAGACTTCCATGGTGGTCCAGTGGTTAAGACTTCACACTCCCAACACAGTGGGCTTGGGTTCAACCCCTGGTCAGGGAACTAAGATCCCCCAAGTTGAAACTAAGAGCTAGCACATCATATAAAATTTTTTTAATTTATATTATATTAATTTTTTAATTTATATTAATTTCTATTTTGTGCTGAGAACATGTAAGATCTACTATCTTACAAACTGGAAGGACTGATGTTGAAGCTGAAACTCCAATACTTTGGCCACCTGATGCAGAGAGCTGACTCATTTGAAAAGACTCTGATACTGGGAAAGATTGAGGGCAGGAGGAGAAGGGGACGACAGAGGATGAGATGGTTGGATGGCCTCACCGACTCAATGGACATGGGTTTGGGTGAACTCCGGGTATTGGTGATGGACAGGGAGGCCTGGTGTGCTGCGGTTCATGGGGTCGCAAAGACTCAGACACGACTAAGCGACTGAACTGAACCGAATGCAACACAATCACCAGGGTGGTACTAGTGTTAATTTACAAATGACAAAATCCAAGGCTTTTTATAAAGTTTAAATAACTTGCCCAAAGTGACACAGTAGAGCCAACAATTGAACCCAGGCCTCTGGGACTCCAGAACCTTCTTTTACATGGTTCCTCTGTCCCTTCAGCAACACTGACCCCCTAGCAGTTCCTAGAAACTGATATTTTTTCCTCCCCTGCTCCGAACCTCCACTGACCATTCCCTCCCAGAACCTAGACCATTCTCCCCCCTCTCCCATCCTTTTGCCTATTGATCTAAGTGTTTCACATCCATGCTGTATCTCTGCTGCAATGTCCCTGTGGCGGGGAATGCGTCCCCATAAACTTCTCACATCACATCTTTACGGGCCAGGCACTTATCTCAGTTTGCAATTGTGAGTTCATTTCTCTGATGATGGGGTAAATGCCTCTCTCCCCCACCAACCTCTGAGCTCCTTAAGAGGCAGGAGCTTTTATTTTTGACTTAGGATTATGGCCTTGAAGCCAGCAAATAGTAAGAGCTCAATACATTTTCACTGAAGGAAAGGAAGAATGAATGACTGACAGACCACAAGGGGAATGAATGAAAGAATAAGGGCAGTCCCAGGTGGAGACCCGAAACTCACCATGCAGAGAGAGATGCTGTGATGGCCGGGTCAGCAGCACAAGCCAATGAGAGTCCAGAGGAGTCCGTCTATGATATCAAGAATGACCCCAGAACATACCCACATTCACTCCCACATGCTAATTCATAAAAGCCAGGTACAAGGTCCCCATGGGGCAGAAGCCCTGTTGAGAACCCCCATGCCATTTGCCAGTCTGTGTAGACACCACCCTGGATGCCTTGGCTCTGAAACCCCTTGGTCCCCATCAAGCTGTCATCCACGTCTGATTTTCCCAGCATTTATGAAACAGGAGAGAAGGCGGCAGGACACAGACTTTAAAAAGAATGACACAGCCATAGGATATGATGAAAACTGGTTAGACTCAACCAGGTCAAGATGGCAGAACATGTGATTTCCGGTTGACCTTGAGCCTCACCACTGCACATGCGCATGCTTACACTCAGTCACGTCCGAGTCTTTGTGAACCCAGGGACTGCAGCCTGCCAGGCTCCTCTGTCCATGGGATCTCCCAAGCTGGAATACTGGAGTGGGCTGCCATTTCCTCCTCCATGGGATGTTCCTGACCCAGGAATCAAACCCACGTCTCCTCATTGGCAGGTGGATTCTTTACCACTGAGCCACCTGGGAAGCCACTGCAATACATCAGCTAAGTGACACAACCACCAGGCGTCATGACAGTTCTGAGGCCGACCATCAGACACCAAAAAGTGGGCAGGCCCAATCCCCATGAATTTCTGCCTCTTCCCCAAATGAATAATTTGCCAACGCATTAACCCATGAAACTACCCAGCCCACAAAACCAACCACACTATATTTCAAGGCCTCTCTCGCCTTCTGAGATGGCCCACAGTTTGGCTGTTGAGTGTCTCTCTCTCTAAAGAAAGGTACTTCTTACCTATCGCTTTGTCTCTCATTGAGTTCTTTCTGCAATGAGACATCAAGAACCTGAGCTTCAGTAAGTCCTGAAACCAAGTGTGTGATCTCAGGTAAACGACTGTAGGTTCAAGTCCCAGTCCAAGTCACATGGTTTCACTTAGACTTCAGTCTACCCAAAGACTGATGTTTCTTTGGCTTTCCATGTTTCCTGTTCTCTAGAACAGAGATCTTTGCACAAGCCGCAGGCCCCCAGAATCCCAAACCTCTTTCCATCACTAAGCTGGTAGCTCATGAAGCTGAATCCTGCCATGAGGAAGGGGTCAAACAGATAGGGTTCAAGTACAGAAATCATCTCAAAGGTCATTTTTCCAAGCACACATCTCTTATGTAAAACAAGGTGATTCTGTACTTTGCATGAAAAAGAGGGCTTCCTGCCCTTGAGTTTCTCTACTTACGGTCACTATTTTGCAGTCATAGCTGTGTCCCCCAGTGACCCAAACTAACCCAACTGTTCTTAGCAATGTTTTTGTAATACAGACAATGAGCATGTACTCCATCTCCTGTGGGTCTTATATGAATAAAAGCCTATTTAGAAGACAGAACTGACCTTCCTGATGTGCCGAGCTGATATGCAAATGGCCCTAAGACATGTTGCTCAATCCAACCCCAGCCCCTTTCCAACTAGACAACTGTCCCTGGGACGGAAAAGGACAGCTTTCTGACTTTATAGATCCTGGAGCCATTACTGCTGTCCACTTAAGAACTATGTAGAGACGGAACATGAAAGAGGGATTAGAGTTGAGGAAAAAAGAAAGCTGGGGAGCAGAAAGCAAAGCAAGAGCTAATGCTTCTACTAAGTAACCCTGATGAGAGAAGGAAGCTGTTTGGGAGCTTCATTCCCACCCATGTCGGGTGCTGGTAGCTTAGACACAGAAGGAAGAGACAGAACTGGGTGGGAAAGCTTCATCCCATATGATATGTGTCTATCACACAGTCATCTTGGGTACAGAGAAGGCTATCAACTTCATGTATGAAGAAGCAGATCTGGGGAATTCCCTGGTGGTCCAGTGGTTAGGACCTTGTCCTTTCACAGGGGTGACCTGGGTTCAATCCCTGGTTGGGAAGCTAAGAACCCACAAACCATGCAGCCTGGCCAAAAAAAAAAAAAGAAGAAGAAATAGATCTAGCAACTCTCAAAAGTGCAAGCTGAGTAGGTTAAATTAAGATTCCTTAAAGTTTTTCTTCTTTGGCTTATGTTGAAACTCTGGAACTGAAGTGTGTTTAGGAGGCTGGAGACAATAACAGGAGGACAGGAAAGAGTCAGAAAAGAAAGGCATCTCCTCTCTGTTTCTCATCCGTCCCCTAACACCAAGGTTTTAAGGATTCTGATGCCATCCATGGACCACACAGGAGTCAGAGAGGAGAAACATGAAAGGAGGGCCAGGGAATGTCTTAACCTCTGCCCTTGTCTTGGCACAAGGGGATGGGAAAGAGGGAAAAGATAGTTTTTCCAGCTAATCTTTGTGGTCTGAAAGCTGTGCTGGGGGAGCGGGAACCGAGGGTCAGTGGAAGAGCTCCTTTCTGTTCCAGGGGCATCTGTAAAGAAAGCCCCCAGTGCACCCCTGCTTAGAGGTCAGGTCTATCTTGGGCATGGAGGGCAAGGGCCACAGGCAGATGTCCCTTGATGAAGACTCTCCTTGACCAAACTTTAATCATGCTCCTCTGAGTCCTCTTCTTCACCATGCCTAGACCTTGGCCTTCTATGTCCATCCTTGCTGAGTCCAGTTTCAGCGAGTACCAACTACAAATTGGCACTTGCCATCTTTGTCTACAAGGATTGAATCATGAGCCGCTGCAGCTGCTGACCTTCAACACACCCTGATAGGAGTTCAGGGTGGAGAGCAGAAATGAGTCACTCATTTCAGTGCTCTGGGAAAAACTGGCAGAGCAGGTCTTCAGCTAGCTAGATATTTTCAAGAGAAGATTTCAGGAGACCAATTCTTGTATCTCCTCCTACCTAGGAAAGCACTAAAATCATTAATGGTGACATCTGCTCCTTGTAACTAGCAGCAAACCTCTGCCAAAATGTGTGCTTGACTGTAAGACACCCTATCACTCATTAAAATCGTATATATACTGACCTTCCCTCTACCTCTGTGGAGCAGTTTCTCAGAGCTGTCTGGAATGCTCTCTCCTGTCTTCATTTGCCCCAATACTTCCCTGGTGGCTCAGACGTTAAAGAATCTGCCTGCCATGTAGGAGACCACCAGGTTCGATCCCCGGGTGAAGGAGGATCCCCTGGAGGAGGGAACAGCAACCCACTCGTGTTCTTGCCTGGAGAATCCCATGGACAGAGGAGCCTGGCGGGCTGCAGTCCCTGGCGTCTCAAACAGTCGGACACAACGGAGCAACTTTCACTTCCACAACTCTTAGGTTGCGCTTTTTTTTTTTTTTCCAGTTGACACACAGATGCTGAGAAGTCATTGTAAAGAGGAACTATTTAATCAAGTTCTTCCTCTCATACCTTTCATGTCTAAATCCTTGGCCTGCCTTCAGCAAGAATCTATTAGCTCAGTTTAGCAAGAATTCTCCTTCTTGAAAAGGAGTGGTGGTGGGAAGAACTGGGAGACTGGGATTGATACACACACACATCAATACTATGTATAAAATAGATAGCTACTGTGAATCTGCTGTATAGCCCAGGGAACTCCCCTCAGTGCTCTGTGGTGACCTAAATGGGAAGGAAATCCAAAAAAGACAGGCATATGCATACATATAGCTAATTCAGTTTGCTGTACAATAGAAACTAACACACTGTAAAGCAACCATACTCCTATAAAAATAAACAACAACAAAAAAGAATCCTTCCACTCTTGATGTTCCTCTTAGTAATTTTCTATCCACTGACCCTGTCACTCTGCTTCTTGGCTATACATCCCCATTGTCCTTGTATTTGGAGCTGAGTTTGACCTCCCTCCCCTATTATGAGAGATGACTCCTATTGCAATAGTCTTGGATAATATTTTCCTTATCACTAAACAAATGTCATAAAAATGTTTAGTGCCCGTTGAATGGAGGGGATGAATGGCTGGGGTGTGGATGAGCATGCCTGTACAGAAGACCTTTGCCTCCCTGTGCCCCAACAAGGAATAGTTGCAGAGATGCCTCTGGAAGGTTGGGCAGCAGGGAGCACCCTTCTGATCGACACAAAGGGTGGGTCTGTAACCTGGAGACCTCTTATCCATCCCACCATGACTGAGCACAAAGGTCTGCTGTGCTTTCCCAGGACTTTCATGTCCTTGATAAAATAGGTGGAAATAGGGATGGTAAATAAAGACACTTCTTGCACATCTAGCTAATTAAGACAGTTTTCAATTGATCCCCAAACCAAAGAGTCATTTCTTGCCCCAGAGAATCAGGCAACAGATTCATAGCAGTTGCATGATAAAGAACCCAGCCTCACTGGGGCATCTGTAGAGGAAAGTACTAAGATGAAGAAGTTGCTGGAGATGACTCTCTGGAATCTGATGGCAAAAGGCAGAGAACCCGGAAGAACCTGGCCAGGCTTGCCCAGCTCCAGGGAGGCAATGGCATCAGGCAATCGTGTGGGAAGTGCTCACTCCCTCCTGAGGATATGTTAATGGAGGTCCCATTTCTGACCTTTTATGCTAATTTAAATGATGTATGTTCATGCCCCATTGAGAAAAAGGACAGTGAATTAATATACACAAGAAAGAAAACCACAGCCCTCAGCAATCACTGTACAAGTGCTCTTCTAAAGCCTTTTGGATGAAGGACTGCTTTTCTCAACTTTTAAGAAATCCTTCTACTATCACCTCCCTGTTTTGAATACTTATAAGTCATTAAATACTTGGTTTCTTAATGAGAAGAGAGTGCAGTGGGTCAACAATCTGTTTCAACACTTCCTGCTCAAGAAAAATGAAAGGCCCATTCTTACATCCTGTCTCCAGTCTCCATTTTTTACTCAGCTCATTTGTTTTAAAGCGTTTGTCTAATATCCATGACTATGTATCTCTGAAACTATGCAACTCAGACTGGCTTGAACCCATGCGGTGGGACTGGAATCCAGCCTTCCGCAGAGCAAACACGCTGACTACTTCCCTGGGCTTCTCTGGTGGCTCAGCTGGTAAAGAATCCCCTGCAATGTGGGAGACCTGGGTTTTATCTCTGGGTTGGGAACATCCCTTGGAGAAGGGAACAGCTACCCTCTCCAGTATTCTGGCCTGGAGAATTCCTGGACTCTATAGTCCATGGGGTCACAAAGAGCTGGACACGACTGCATGACTTTCACTTTCACACTTTACAAAACAAAACTTGTTAGAAAAAAAAATGCTATGTGAATTACTTTTGTTCCAGAGCACCGGGACCTGTTACCCACTGGAGATTCTCACCCTCATAAGATACTGAAAGTAGACAGAAGTCCACCCCAGCTCAGCCCAGCTTGCACCACTCCTCAGGGTCAAGCCAGAAGCAAAAACCAATGAGTGAAAACTGATATCTTTTCCCTAGTGGACAACCCAATGAAAATACAACTTGTTTTCCAATAATCATTTTAAACATTGATCCAAAATCTTAATAATAATGAAATAATTAGTTAAAGTTTACAAAATCATCACAATGCAGTTAAAGCAAGAAGCGAAGAATAGAAGCTTAACATTTTAAAAAACTAACATTTAAATGTTGGGTTGTAAGAAATACTTCTAAATAATTTTTAGATTGAAGAGGCAATAAAAATTGAAATTTTACACTATTTACAAAATAGTGACAATTCTAACTCAAATATAAAAACTTATGAGGTGTGGGAAGCTTTGTGCTCAAGAGAAAAACACATAACACATTACAGTAAATGCTTCTGCTATTAAGCAAGACAAAAGGAAAATAAATGAACTGATTTTTTTTTTAAATAAGAAGCATAAAAAGCAAGAAAGCAAGGGTAACAGAGGAAGAGACAAAACAAGCTGTAGAATCCGTATACAGGGAAGAAAAAAAAAACCTGATAAATAAGGAGTTGATTCTTTGAAAAGGCCAATGAAATAGATTTTAAAATTAAATCTAATTTTAAAGGGGGAAATAAAAACCATATAAATGTCATGAGGATTGAGAAAAGGGCTTTGACTACAATTGTAAAAAAGCTTTTAAATGTTTTAATGACAAATGAATGGCAGATTGTCACTACAGAAAGCTTTCTGAGAGGAAGCATGCTGGCACAGACTATTCATTGGAAAGCCTGGAAAAGTCATCAAGAATTACCATCCAAAAGACACTAGACCCAGATTGTACTACAAGTACATTCTGTCAATTTTTTGAGGAATAAAAAATACCATGGAATATGAAGTAGCCCAGAACATAAAAGAAACATGCAAAAGTTTGTAATTAGCTCCAAGCAGGTATAATGCTCACGATAAAAGTAGTAAATCCATCACACACACCTTGGAAACATTATGCTAAGTGAAAGAATACAGTCATCAAAATACCACTTTCTCTATTTATATGAAATGTCCTGAACAGGCAAATCCATACAGACAGAGATTAGTAGACTGAGGACCATGGGGGTCAAAGGATATGAGTGACAGATTTAAGGTGACGAGTATGTACTAAAATCATGGTGATGATTGCACAACTTGGTGAAAAGTGAAAAGTGAAAAGTGAAAGTCACCCAGTTGTGTCCAACTCAGCGACACCACGGACTGACTATACAGTCCCTGGAATTCTCCAGGCCAGAATACTGGAGTGGGTAGCCTTTCCCTTCTCCAGGGGATCTTCCCAACCCAGGGATCAAACCCAGGTCTCCCACATTGCAGGCAGATTCTTTACCCGCTGAGCCACAAAGGAAGCCCAAGAATACTGTAGTGGGTAGCCTATCCCTATCCCTTCTCCAGGGGATCTTCCCAACCCAGGAATCGAACTGGAATCTCGTATGCAGGTGGATTCTTTATCAACTGAGCTAGCAGGGAAGCCCAACTTGGTGAATATACTAAAAACCATTTAGTTGTACACTTTAAATAGATATAATGGATGACATGAATTAAATCTCAACAATGCTGTTATTTAAAAAAAAAAAAAAAAGAACACACAAAAGAGAAGACTACATATAACTTTCACTAATTGAGTGTTGAATTTTTTAACCAAAATCTAACAACTAACACACTAGGACTAAGTAGAATTTATTTTGGGGATACTAAATGGCCCTATCTTAGATAATTTATTAATGTAATTCAAAATATTAATAAACCAAGAGAAAAAACATATAAATGCAAAAAAAAAAAAAAAAAAAACCAAGTGAAAGCATTCAGTACGTATTCCCAAGAAAAACTCCACCTAAATTAGAAAGAAAATTTCCCTACCTGGCTATCTCTTCAAGACAAATATCCAATCTTAGGCATAATGGTGAAACACTCACAGGAATGAAATAAAGATTTGCTGCCACCATTCATATTTAGTATTGTTCAGCAGATTTCAGTGGAGGCAATAAAAAAGTTAAATACAGTGAAAAGAGAGAAACAAGAAACTTTATGCTTATGTGTTCACAATGTAATGCTCTACCTTGAAAAATAAAAACAAGAAAAGGAGCAAAAATTATTAGAATTATAAAGACTTCAGAATTATTTCTAAAGAAAGTTTTTTATTGAAGTAGAACAGACCTACGGAAAAGTGTGCACATCTCAAGTGTTTGAAAACACTCACAGGAATGAAATAAAGATTTGCTGCCACCATTCATATTTAGTATTGTTAGCAGATTTCAGTGGAGGCAATAAAAAAGTTAAATACAGTGAAAAGAGAGAAACAAGAAACTTTATGCTTATGTGTTCACAATGTAATGCTCTACCTTGAAAAATAAAAACAAGAAAAGGAGCAAAAATTATTAGAATTATAAAGACTTCAGAATTATTTCTAAAGAAAGTTTTTTATTGAAGTAGAACAGACCTACGGAAAAGTGTGCACATCTCAAGTGTTTGGCTTCTATCAGTTTTCAGAAATAGAATATATCCATTTAAGCATCATCAAGTCAAGAAATAGAAGATGACCAGTGTCCCAGAATCCCTCTGTGTGCTCTCTCAGTCTGCTCACATCCTGAGTAACAACACTGTAGATTAGCTGTGCTTGATTTTGAAATTTATATAGAAGAATGAAACTAAGTATTCTCTTTGGGATCTGGATTCTCTGATTTAATATTATGCTTGAGAGATATGCATGCTTTTATTTTTAAAATGTAGCATTAATATCCTCAGATAATATACTGTAGTTATAAAAAAAAGAACCGAGTGCTATAACAAAAGATCAGTTAGAGAATCAATACGAACACTTGAAAATTAAAATGCAGAAACAGGAAAAGAAAGTTAAGGAAATTTCCAAGAAAGTATAGTCAAAACACAAAAAATGAAAAATAAGAAAGTAAAAGATAAGAAAATCAGAGGACCCGTCCAAGAGATTCAACACCCAAATATTAATAAAAAGAGTTGCAAAAAATGGAGAACACACACGCACACAACAAGAATATCAACAATGAACATGAGTTTCCATTGGAAGGTTTTAAGAGGGTTCAGTGTCATGGATAAAAAGTAAATCTCTCCCAAAGCACATCATCTCGAAATTTCAGAATACCTGGGATAAAAGGAGTTCTAAAGAGATAAAGATAAGCCACCTTTAAAGAACCAGCAGTCAGAATGACTCTGTACTTCCAAATAGCCACTCTGGGAGTTTGGAGACAACAGAACATACGAGGGAAAATCTTTCCAAGTGGAAAGTGGGAATCAGGTATTTTTAGATACACAAAGACTAAAAGATTTGCTTGAAGACATGCAACACTGAAATGAGGGAATAAGCCAAGAAAAAAAAAAAAAAAAGAAAGAAAAGACATGAGATCAGAACATAGGGGATACAATATAGGGGAGGAGTGAAGGGAGCCTAAGCACCCGTCTTCCAGTGAGCAGCCAGTTCTGATGGAAGGGGTCAGAGCACTCTGGAAAGTTTTCTTTCAAAAAGGTGAACTGGATGGAATATCTAATGTGACTGAGAGGATTGAGAGAGAATTCAGACAAGAGGTAGAGGGTTTGGGATGGAGTTAGTGAAAGGTATATAAAGAACAAAGCAAGCAAAAAAACAACAACAACAAAAGGCAATAATTAAGTACACAGAACACAAAAAGCTGTGCAGGAAAAGCAAAATAACCAAACTATACCACTTGAATAAGCTGCAAGCAATTATAATAACGTAAATATTAAAAACGATCTAGGAGCTTCTCTGGTGGTCCAGCGGTTAAGACTCCACACTTCCACTGCAGGACCCACCCACTGTGGGTCCCATCCCTGGCTGGGGAACTAAGATCCCACATGCCACAGGGCATGTCCAAAAAAATTTAAAAAAGAAAATAATGTCTTAAAAAAATGATCTGAACAAAATTACAATACAATTATAATGGAAGATAGGGGAAAGAATGAGCAGGATGTGTAATGCAAGCGGGTATGGGTGAATGACAGAGTTATTACATCATCTTTCACAGCAGAAAGTTAAGAAACCACACTTACACCTCAAAAAACAAGAAGTGGAACTGTAAGTATAGTGACAGAGAAGTAAACAAAAGGATCACTTATAAGAGTGGAGAGTGATGCCTCTAAAGAATGAGCAAAGCCTTGTAGAAGACATGTTTGACTTTTTAAACACATCCATCTATAATCTTTATAAAACTACAAAATAATTTAAAACATGTAAGAAACTAATGAAATATTAATAGTGGTTATCACTGGGTGGTGTGATTATGAGTGATTATCTAATCTTCTTTTTATTTTTAATTTTTTTCAATGAATATTAAACTTACAATGCATACATAATACATTTTACCATGAATACTTAATAAAAAAGGTATTTTTACAATGTGATTTTAAAATTCTCTAGTCTCCTCGTCACTGCCCTTGTTCGTCTCTGCTGGGCTGGAAGACAACATCTGGATTAGAAGCAGGGCAGAAAATTATTCTTATTTTTTTCCACTCCTGAAAGCCTATAGACAAATTACAAAGCTCTAATTTCATGGCTGTCAGCCTCAGCTCCTCCTTCTTCATATTCTTTAGGATTTGAAGTCTCTACAATTTTGAGTTTCTTCAAGCCAATATTCCAGTTTTTCAGAGATAACAAGATTTAAGGCTTTTTTTCCCCCTCTTCCATGCATAGTTATTTTTAAGAAACTACTATAGGGTTTGGGGAGAGGAGAATGTGGATGTCCTGGTCACATAAAAATTCAGTCAATGAGACCACCCTCTTTCACAACTTAGAAGCATGTAGATACAAGGAGATACACATAGACAGGGGTTGGAAAAGTCAAGGCAGCCATTTGGAGTCAAGGAATGTTATATATCAGCCACAGAGGCACAGAGGTGGTCTGAAAAAGTTCAGCCCTCCAGGCAAAATCACTGCATCTGAGGGTCCCCAGCAATTTACAACCAGAGCTCAGCAATCCGTCAGGACACTAGGAATCCTAATGGCCATCTTGGGGTTGGGGCAGGGGGCACCCCGGGCCAACAGAAAGCAGTATTCAGAGGTGTGACTCCAGGGCAGGCAGGCAGGCAGGCACTGCAGACACTTCCAGAAGCCTAGGGCTCACTGCACAGCTGGTATCCCAAGTGACCAACTGGCCAGAGTCAGAAAGGCCCCAGCTCTCAGGAAGTCAGAGGAGCCTATGAACAGGGCACCCTGGTGGACTGGAGCGTGGCAAGTGGGGACACCACCCCAGAGCCTCGTAGAAGGGACTAGAATGGGAGTAGTGGTGGCAAGTGGAAGGAAGGAGATCTGGCTAGACGCTCACATCCAGGATGGGAACCCGGCTTCTCAGCTCACAGCGCAGTCACTAGAGTTGCATCTTGAACCCCGTGTCCTGGCCCAGAACCTAGAGCAGGGCTGGGTGTGCAGACCAGAAGGTATGGCAGGGATCTCAGAGGAGCCACACAGAGAACAAGCTGGGGGCCTGAGGCAGGGCTGGCCAAAGACATGGGTCCTTACTGCTGTCCCCACTTGTCCTCCAAAACCCGGGTGAAGCAGGGCTTGGGGCGCAGCCCTCCTTCAGAAATGCCCTTCTCTTTGCTCTGCAAGAGGCAATGCCTTCAGGAGGTGATGTTCTGCTCTAAGCTCCAAGGAAGCAGACCACAGCTCTTATGATTTGAGAGAAAACCCTCTTGCTCCACTAAAGCCAAGTACTGGGACTGGTGCTGGGGAGAATTCAGAAGAGCTCAGAATAAAAGCCCACAGTTTTCCTACCTGAGATCTCATAAGGAGGAGACAAGGGACAGGAAGGTAGTGAGAGGGGACAGGTGCCCAGTTTTGGTTCAGAGAGAGAGGGAGAAATGTGTCTGATAGTGAGGGTGGCACAGAGGTCAGGGGAGGGAGGTGCTTTGCTCCCATTTTCCATGGGGACCTCGAAAGGAGACTGCCCCACGGGTGGCCTCGTGTCCATTGGGACCCGTCTCATCCATGTGACCATTATGATGCGGTGTGGCCATGTGACAGGAGGCTCAGCTCCCATGGGGGGAAGAGGGGCTGAGTGAAAGCCAGAGGAGCAGCAGCGCCCCCCCCCCCACAGGAGATGAGCCTGCAGCGGAGACTGGGAGGGGTGGGGGGAAACGTGACCGAAGGTCAGGTGTCTGCAGCCAGTGTGGGCCATGAGGACCTAAGGGAGACAAGCCCTCGTCACAAGTTAGGCCAGCTGCACACATCAGCCAGTGACAATAGTCAGGAGGGCTGAGGACACTGTTCAAGGGAAAGAGAGACACACAAAGACCCTGAGGCTTCTGCTCAGCCATTTAGGGCAGGGGTCCCCAACCCCCAGGCCATGACCAGTCATCCTCAGCCTGTTTCAGAACTGAGCAGCACAGCAGGAGGTGAGCAGTGTCCCATTGCTTCCCAAGGCTCACATTACCACCTGAACCATCCTTTCCCTGCCCGGATGTCCATGGAAAAATTGTCTTCCACGAAATCGGTCCCTGGTGTCAAAAAAGTGGGAGATCACTGACTTAGGGGATATAAGTCTATGTGTCCTGACACACTCAGAAACCATCTGAGATGAACATTGCTTCCTGAAGAGGCTGAGCATTTCCAAAGAAATGAACTATTGCTAGTAACCCAAACCCAGCAGCAGTCCCTAGCTCCTTTCTGAATTGGCTGAGCCTGGCCTATCAGTTCAGTTCAGTCACTCAATCATGTCCAACTCTTGTGACCCCATGAATCGCAGCACGCCAGGCCTCCCTGTCCATCACCAATTCCTGGAGTTCACTCAGACTCACATCCATCGAGTCCATGATGCCATCCAGCCATCTCATCCTTGGTCGTCCCCTTCTCCTCCTGCCCCCAATCCCTCCCAGCATCAGAGTCTTTTCCAATGAGTCAACTCTTCACATGAGGTGGCCAAAGTACTGGAGTTTCAGCTTCAGCGTCATTCCTTCCAAAGAAATCCCAGGGCTGATCTCCTTCAGAATGGACTGGTTGGATCTCCTTGCAATCCAAGGACTCTCAAGAGTCTTCTCCAACACCACAGTTCAAAAGCATCAATTCTTCGGCACTCAGCCTTCTTCACAGTCCAGCTCTCACATCCATATAGTAAGGGCTTAATCAGTATTTGCTGGAGAGTGAATGAATGATTCAGTAGTCTGCTCTTCCCTGTCCAAGACAGATTTAAAACTATAGAAATTTTGTAACAACCTAATGGCAGAAGTGATCATTTATCGTTTATCTTCACATCAGAGCATTTAATTGAGGAGAGGATACTAGAGATGGTGAGAAAAAGTTCATGTTCATCACCTTTCTTTGGCCTCTTTGCCTTTTCACTTCCCTTTACTTCATCATCACATACATCACTGTGGGATGTCCTGTAGCCGGTGGGAAGGGGTTGGATGTAGAGAAGGAATTGTAATGTCTGAATTAAGAGTTAGTGTCAGCTTGTTTTTCAGTACAGATGAAAGCAACTTCCTAGAAACCTTTACCGAGCAATGGCAAAATAAATGATTACATGAATGATGAATGGATCGATGAATAAATAAATAGATACCAAACTACTGAATTAGGATTGGAGATGGGGTTGACCTCTAAAGTGAAAAGCTGTCACCTGCTGGGAGTCATTTTCAGAACCCTTCCCTCCACCTGAAACCTCAGGTATGGCTGGAGCATGGGACTGGCTCACCCCCCCAGGGAGCTCTGTTTAGGAAACTGCCCACAGCTACCACGTATGCTGCAGTCAGAAATTCAGTGTTAATAAAAGACACTCAAGAAACATCTCTCTCCTTTTTTCTTTAAGTTAAACTTCTTAGGAACCTGGGGTGATTGAACTTCATGCACAGAAGTCAGACTCCAAAATGCCGACTTGAGCATCCTACCAAGTCTATAAAGGGCCTCCTGGGTGGGTGAGCTTTCCTGGGCCTCCCACACCACCTGTTCTCAAAATACTTTGAAGGGGCTTCATCGTGTAGAACTGGTAGTTACATTGTTCAAAACAGCAAGGCAAGCTGGGCACAGCCTCTCTGCTGCTATGAGGATACGCCACCAGGGTGGTTGAAGACACAGGAGCCTGGAGTTCTCGGAGAAAATGAAATTCATTGCCCCTGACTTCTCCTGTGCTTGGTTGCAGAAGCTATTTTTAGAGCCACGCTGGCAGCAAAAAGAGTGAAGACTATGACCTAAAACTCCAGAGAGAGATTGCACAAGTGTCAGCTGAATCTCCCTACTTTGAAAATGTCTGGGTAAAAACTCCTGCAGCTTTCAAAACGGCGCTGGGTCCCCAGGATGAAGAATGTCTCTGTGTCCAGGAAGGTAATAGCAAATGGTCATTTGTGTACGCAGGGCTGCTGACAGTTCATTATTTGGAGGAAAAAGTCACTACAGGCTCTCCATCAGTGCTTATGATGAACTTCCTGAGCTTGGAAAGAAAATGCTATTTGCTTTCTCTCCCATCTAAGAGAAATGAGTCCTGTGTTCCTGAATTTCCATAAAAGAGGGGTGAAAATGGATGAGGGCTAGGCTCCAAGTGGAGCCTTGAACATAAAGGCTGTGCCAACTGGTGAGGCCTGAGAGGGACTAACCAGTCTTGAAAGACAGAAACCCTCCCCAAGTGCTCTGAACTCAGAGAGTCTCGTCCAGTTACTTTTTGGGCTTTGAGAGTGGAGTGGGAAAAAGGAATAAGAAGAAAGGGCAGGGGAAAGAAGGAATGTAAAATAGCCCAGAAGGACTTCCTTGGTGGTCCAGTGGTTAAGAATCTGCCTGCCAATGCAGGGGACACAGGTTCAGTTCCTGATCTGGGAAGATCCCACATGCTGCAGGGCAGCTAAGCCCCTGCACTGCAACTACTGAAGGCCACACGCTCTGAAGCTCTGCTCTGGAATAAAAGAAGCCAACGCAATGAGATGCCCGAGCACTGCAACGAAGACCCGGAGCAGCCAAAACCAATAAAAAAATTTAAAAAAAAAACAACAAAAAAAAAAAGAAAAAGAACCCAGAAGACAATACAGTCTGGAATCATCAAAAAGGAAGGATGAGTTAGAATTAAAAGCTGGAGCCTACTTCCCCCAACATACCTGAAATCACACCCATCCAGCTCCAACCAAAGAGGAACCTGAGTCCTACTGTTGCTGCCCCACCAGATCAATTTGCTAAAATTAATAGTACTGCTGCTCCCCAATTCTTGTCCAGGAATAACTCAGGAACAAGACATTTAACTCAGAGATAAAGTGTCTCCCATTTTTAAAACTTCCCTGGCTTCCCTGGTGGCTCAGATAGTAAAGAGTCTGCCTGCAATGTGGGAGACCTGGGTTTAATCCCTGGGTCAGAAAGATCCCCTGGAGAAGGAAATGGCAACCCACGCCAGTATTCTTGCCTGGAAAACTCCATGGACGAAGGAGCCTGGCAGGCTACACAGTACGTGGGGTCACAAAGAGCCGGACATGACAGAGTAGTGAACACTTTCACTTTTCAAAGTGAAACTCACCTGCTCTCGGTAGCCCACCAGACTGAACCTCTCTGTGGGTGAAGAGGAAAACCTTCCCAACTATTTAGATTCACCTACGTGGCTGCCGTGAGCTGTCACAACACACTGTGGTTGATGGAGGCAAGATGATGCTTGTCAGTGCCTAGAATAGTCACCCTGCAAGCTCCACTCTTGCTCCAGGGCACTGGCTAGGAATTTTGCTTCCAAAGGAAAAGTGTCTAGCAGCGATATCAGTGTGTCACGCAGAAAGAAAAATTGGTCTACTCAGATGGCACTGAAGGTACAGAGTTGATGTCAAGAAATACCATTAATTTCCCAAAAGCAGTGTGTTCACCATTGTAAAAGCGTAGTTCATTCTGTAATGAACAGCTTCCCTTAAGAGACTGACTTGGCAAATGTGGGTCCTTTATTTTTCTGTGCAAATCCCCATGGCATTAAAAATGCCTCTCCTTAAAAGGGAACCCTCTTACACTGTTGGTGGGAATGTAAATTGGTGCAGCCACCATGGGGAAGAGTATGGAGGTTCCTTATAAGACTAAAAACAGAGCTACCACATGACCCAGCAATCCCACTCTTGGGCATATATCTGGAGGAAAACATAATTTGAAAAGGTGCACACCCCGATGTTCACTGCAGCACTATTTACAATGGCTAGTACACAGAAGCAATCTAAATGTCCACTGACAGATGAATGGATAAAGAAAATGTGACGCATATATACAATGTACAACTAATCAAAAGAATAAAATAATGTCATTTACAGCAATATGGATGGGTCTAGAGGTGATCATATTAAGTGAGTTAGGTCAAAGACAGGTATATAATATTGCTTACATGTGGAAGCTCACAAAATGGTAGAAATGAACTTATTTACAAAACAGAAATAGAGTCACAGATGTAGAAAATAAACTTATGGTTACCAAAGGGGCCAAAGGGGGGACAAGATGGGGGTGCTGGGACTACTCTACCTTTGTCTCCACGCTGCTGCGGCTACTGCTGCTAAGTCGCTTCAGTCGTGTCCAACTGTGTGCGACCCCATAGAGGGCAGCCCACCAGGCTTCTCCGTCCCTGGGATTCTCCAGGCAAGAACACTGGAGTGGGTTGCCATTTCAGTCTTCATACCAGACCCTAAATACCCACTACTATATATAAAAAAGATAACTAATAAGGACTTCCTGTATAGCACAGGCAACTCTACTGAATCCTCTGAAAAGAATCTAAAAAAGAGTGGATATATGTGTATGTATAACCGATTCACTTTACTGTACATCAAAAACTAGAGGGGCATGAAACCTCACAGTGTTGACTGAATCAACACCTTCTATCAACAGGGCTCCTCTAGGACTGTCCCCTGAAGAAAGCAAGTAGAATCCTGTAGAGGATTTTTAGCTGTAAATTTTCCCATGTCTTGCTTCTGCTGTAGAACTCTATTAACCGAAACATTTAATTATCTACAACACCTCACACCATAAACTCAGAGAGAGCTTACAATTAGAGCTTTTCATCTGAGGGACCAAGAGCTTTGTTATGAAAATTTTCCACTATAGGAACAATATACCTTCAAATGCTGGGTAGGTTTTATGGATAAGAAAATTAAAAGCTCATTTATGCAGATGGTGACTGACCTGCCTAATGACACAGACCCTGTTGGTGGCAAAATAGAGCAAGTCATTCCTATTATGGGGAAAATGTCAGGGGAAGGAAAAGAAGGTGAAGGATGGTTAGCTTTTCTACCGTGATTCTTCTCTTCCTGAATTGTGACAGGCTTCCCTTGGCTCCTGTGCTAGACTCCTTTTCTGACTCTCCTTTCCTAGACCCAAATCGAAGTCCTGACCACTGTGCTCTTCAGACCCAGTCCCTTACCCACAGTGCACTGCGCTTTGTCAGTATCATATACACCATCCAGGTAGGTCAATGGTAATGGTGGGTCTGTCTGCGCGAGATATTCAACTTCCGCCCAGGATGCGCCATGCTTCTGAATCCCTGCTTCTGGGTCAACCATGGCAACCTCTGCTGCTCTGGAATTGGATCCCAGTTTTATCTCCTTGTGTTCTCTGTTGTCCTGTCCTGCCACTTCCCCTGCTCCCCAAAGGGGACACCACACAAGACTCTGAGCCAAGAATCAATGTCTGACTATCTTCATCTTGTTGCAAGATTGTCCATCTGCTATCTGTCGATGGCCACCAGGTCCTAAGGTAGAATTCACGTTCCGTACAATCCATTTCTGTAAAGCCTACAATTCAACAGATTCTAGTATGTTCACAGAGTTGTGCAATCAGCATCAAAATCACTTTTGTAACATTTTTATCATGCCCCCCAAACCCTGTTTGTTCTCATTAACAGTCATCTCTCTCACCACTCATCTCCCACCCCTAGGCAAGCACTAACATACGTTTTATCTCTCCCAATTAGCTTTCCATTCAAATTCATTTTGGCTCATCGGATCAGTGGATGGAGCCAGGACTCCTCTTTCTGTCTCTCCACCAAGTGGATCTCCTGTTTCAAGTTACTCAGTCTTCCATCTTCCCTCTACTTTATTTTTCCCTTCATTTTTAAATGCACATTCTCTACCTTTGTCTCCACACCCGACCCTAAACACCCACAACATCTTTGCTGTGCTGTCAGTAGAGGAACTCAGTGGACCTGAGTTGCCCAAACTCTGCACATCCCAAAGAAAGAACTGACCCTTGCCAGGCTCCTGGAAGATAACCACTAAACCCTTGGAATAGCCTGCCCAATAAGGGTATCTCTGAGGCCCTGGGTCATGCTGTAATTAGCTCAACTTCTGCAGAGGGAGGTGGGGAGTAGTGGAGACTGAGTAGCCAAGTTCAATCACATGGGTGCTCCATGCCTACAGGACTGACTCCCAGTAAAAACCAGGAATACCAAGGCTCTAGTGAACTTCCCCAGTTAGCAATACCTTATGTGTTGTTACATGTCACCTCTGGGAGACTAAAGCACTATCTGTGCAACGCCACAGGGAGAGGGCAACCAAAGCTCATGCTTGGTTTCTCCTGGACTCAGCCATAGGCCTCTTTTTGCTTGGCTGATTCTAATATGTACTCTTTCACTGAAATAATCCATAGCCATGAGCATGATTGCTTTTCTGAGTGGTATGAATCCTTCTAGTGGATTGTCAAACCCGAGGGTGGTCATGGAGACCTCAAACACGCTCATTTTCTAAGCTGACCTCGAACTGTGTCATCTCCCATATTCTTTGCCAGGGAAAATCCCCTGCAGCTTACAAGACTCAACAAGTCACCCCATTTCCAGAAGAAAGAGCACAGTGTGGAAGGGCATAGACTCTGAACCCACTATATCCAAATTCCAGATTCATCTCTTACTAGACATGCAACCTTGAATAAAGCGCTGCCCTTGCACCTCAGTAGCATCCCTGTGAAATGAGAATGGTAAGAATACTTATCTCATATGGCTAGTAGGAGGTGTACATGGATTTGTATTGTGTAAAACAAAAGAAAAATGCAGGCACATAGAAAATTCCAGCATTACTGATGGTTTTTATAAGCTTTCCTAACCACTCCAGGTTGCTCAGTGATAGAGAATCCACCTGCCAGTGCAGGAGGCACAAGAGATGTGGGTTGGATACCTGGGTCGAGAAGATTCTCTGAAGAAGGAAATGACAATCCACTCCAGTATTTTTGCCTGGAGAATTCCATGGTCAGAGGAGCCTGGCAGGCTACAGTCCATGGGGTCACAAAGAGTCAGAGACATAACGGAGCAAATGAGCACACACAGAGACACCCAAAACCACTGCACTCACAAAGCTTCCCTTCTTCGACAAATCCGCATTTACCTGCTCTGATGTGTGACTATGCACACCTGAGCCCTATGTCTCCAACTAGTCCAGGAGCTCCCCTAAGAGGATCGTGCAATCTATCATTATGAACCTCCACCCCTGGAAGTTTCCACCACAAGGCTGAACACATAGTTGGTTCCTAAAATCTATTTGCTGATGCATAGGAAAGTGAAAGTGAAAGTCACTCAGTCATGTCAGATCTTTGCAACCCCATGGACTATACAGTCCATGGAATTCTCCAGGCCAGGATACTGGAGTGGGTAGCCCTTCCCTTCTCCAGGGGATCTTCCCAACCCAGAGATCGAACCCAGGTCTTCCGCATTGCAGGCAGAGTCTTTACCAGCTGAGCCACAAGGGAAGCCCAAGAATATTGGAGTGGGTAGCCTATCCCTTCTCCAGTGGATCTTCCCGACCCAGGAATCGAACCGGGGTCTCCTGTACTGCAGGTGGATTCTTTACCAGCTGAGCTATCAGGAATGACAGTGTTATTTCCAAGTCTAAGAAAAGTTGATTTCTTCACTTAAAGATTTCCTCTCTGTAAGCCAGTCATTCTTCCTCTACAGGAAAAAAATTACCTTCTCCTTTTGTATACATTTGCACACAGAATTTGAGATTCCAACAGCTATACATTTCCAGGGCAGCCCTTTCAACTCTCAGAGTCTAACAGGCTCTAATGGTCCCTGTACCTTGTAATTTATGATCAAATTATATGTTGGATTAAGGATTGCTAATTGTTAATCATCAGCTTGAATTAGTTATTAATGAGTAATGTCACTAATTACAGGGTCACCTAACACAGGCGGGCACCACTGGCATAGCCCAGAAGATGTCTGATGACTCAGTTTCAGCCAGTGCCCTGAAAGCAACATGCTGTAAAACATCCCACCTCTGACAGCTCCACACACCCTTCCCTCCCATGGTCAAAGTCATGAGATTATACAGCTGGAAAGAACTGTGAAGATCAGCGGTTCCCAAGTCGTGAGCTACAGACCTCTGAAGGCTGCTGAGCTAAGGCAGGTGCCCAGGAATTCATGGAGCCTTCAGGCTAAAGATATTATATCCCTCTTCCTTATCGTTGCTACTATTTTTCACATCTATGGACATAATGCTATGAATAATACAATTTAACTTGGCATTAAAGCACAATGGAGTTCATAGCAGTTTTTTGCCAAGAAACCGTCATGGAAAATCTATTGATTTTACATTTCTGGGCCCCCAAAGAGTCATCAGTTAGTTTTGGGGTTCCTGGTCAGCTCACCCATTCCCATTCCTCTTGGCAATTATTCCAGATCTTTTTAATGTGTTTTTAATAGGAGGATAATTGCTTTACAATTGTTGTGCTGGTTTCTGCCATACAACTATGTGAATCAGCCATTAATATACACATATCCCCTCTCTCTTGAGCCTCCCTCCCACCCACCTTCCCCATGCCACCCCTCCAGGCCGTCACAGAGCACCGAGTGAGCTCCCTGTGCTAAACACTTACACGTGGTAATGTGCACGTTTCAATGCCATTCTCTCAGATCATCCCACCCTTTCCTTCCCCCTCCAGGCCCACAAGCTTGTTCTCTATGTCTGTGTCTCAATTCCTGCTCTACAAATAGTTTCATCAGTACCATTTTTTTCTGGCTCCATACATACACATTAATATACAATATTTGTTTTCTCTCTTTTTTGACTAATTCACTCGGTATAACAGGCTCTAGGCTCATCCACCTCAGAGACTTTTGTCATTTTTTCCTGTAGCACCTAATTCAAGATCTACCTTTTACTCTTAGCAATGATTTCCTCTCAATCCGTAAGGAAAATGTGGGTCACCCAGCATGAGCTCTCTCTTCCAGCTCTTCAAGACCAAACCACTCTTGTGTCCTTGACTCCACCCCCTACGCCCTCTTCAGGGTTCTTCCTTCCCAATCAGTGCCACCTCTCCTTTCTGTGTCCTCAGATCCTCCTTCTCTCCTTGCTTTGTGTCTCAGCTGTATGTACTGTGTTAAAATGGGACCTATTATGCCCATATTGTATTTCCCTGGTAGCTCAGTTGGTAAAGAGTCCGTCCCGCAATGCAGGAGACCCGGGTTCAATCCCTGGGTTGGGGAGATCCTTTGGAGAAGGAAAAGGCAATCCACTCTGGTATTCTTGTCTAGGAAATCCCATGGACAGAGGAGCCTGGCGGGCTACAGTCCATGGGGTCGAAAGAGTCAGATATGGCAGCGACAAAACCACCATGTCCGTATTGGGGCTGAGATGTTCGGGCAATAGACACTATATTCCAAGAAATCATGCAAAGAGAGGTCCAAAGCAGAGAATCAAAAACCAGCTAGCTGACAAATGAGAGTGAGTAAGTGAAATCTGGGAAAGGAATGTGTCTGGAGAGATTCTCTGGAGTGAGCTGTACCCTCAATCCCCTCTCCAAGGAGAGAGGGTGGTATCCTACCATCTAACCCCAAGCCTGGTGGTCAGCAATCCTGGCAGCGGAGAAACTCCCTCACTGGTGCCTGACTCGTGCTATGCAAGGGAAAGTTGGCTGGTGGGGCAGATGGGGACCCTGTGTGTGGAAGTAGCCCCTCTCCTCCCGTTTAGGACAAAGATGTGTGAATCCTGGAAACCAGATACGGAAGCCAGAAAAGATGCTGATCCATCCCTCATCCATTTCTTCATTCACTAAATAGTTTCAGCATCCCTGCGAAGTGCCAAGTGCTTATTATTCTCTGGAATTACAACAGAAAAGCTACAGGCCTGGCTTCATAAAGCACGTAGATTAGTAACGAATTAAGAATGATAAAGAAAGGATCTTCCACTGGGAGAAACAGGTTGAATATCTAGCAGTATTTTTTTGTGTGTTTTGTTTTTTGGCCCTGATTACCAAACAGGAAGGAAAAAAGACACATAGGAAGAAAGAGAAAGAAAAGAGTAAAACAGAATATACATCCCCTGAATGCAGCATCTCTCTTACATTTGTGTTGCCTCCTGGGAAGACTCAGTAGCTAAAGATTCACCCAATCTAATGTCATTTGGATGGTGAAAAAGTTCTCTTCACCCCATCCTTTACCAGATTAAAACCATTACTATTAAAATACTGAAATCACAAAGAGAATGGAAAGCATCACATCCTGACATTTAAGAAAGAATATTGTATCTGCTTAATAACATCAGAAGGGCCATAAAAAGTCCTTCCTTCAATTAAATATCTCCATCAACTATTAACAAATTAAGCATTTCATAAGTTATGATACATTAAAAAGAGATCATTAATATTCGATTCTATGTGTACATCAGAGATGCATGTCATGTTAACGACTCATGATCATGACTCCATTTTTTGAGTCTTTGAAAAATGCATATTAATCATCTTAATGTTACATAAAATACAAGATCAATTTTTGCCTAGTGCCTCACATATGTAAGGATAGTTGTGTGTTCTGGGCATTATAAAGCACTTTGTGTGTGTGTGTGTGTGTGGACTCAGTAGCTCAGTCACGTCCGACTCTTTTGTGACCCCATGGACTGTAGCTCACCAGGCTCCTCTGTTCATGGAATTTTCCTGGCAAAAATATGGGAATGGGTTGCCATTTCTTCCTCCAGGTGACCTTCTCAACCCAGGGATCAAAGCGGAGTCTCCTGCATCTGCTGCGTCGGCAGGCAGGTTCTCTACCACCGAGCCACCTGGGAGCCCAGAGCACTGGACTGTATCCGTGTCTTTGCCACTGCCACACGTTCATTGCCGTATCTGTCACGGCTGGAGGTCAGCCTCCCTGTGTGTCAGGGAGGAAGCCGTGCGTGGCCAGACATATGAAAATGACTGAATCCATCACCTGAACCCTGTCCCTTCAAGATCTGAAGGCCTTGGGGTCTTTAGGCACGTCCCATTTTAATCCTGTTACAAAACGCATAACACAAAATGTACTGTGTTCTTAATCATTTTTATGTGTACAGTTCAGCAGCGTTAAATACACTTGCAGACTGTGCAACCAGATTCCAGAACTAACTTCATCTGGCAAAACTGAAACCCTACACCCACTAAATAACAAGTACCCATTTTCCTATTCTCCCCGGCCCCTGGAAACCACCACTCTGCCCCCTGTCTCTCTGAATTTGGCTATTCTAGGTACTTCATAGGAGTGAACTCATATAGCATCTATCTTTCCATGACTGGTTTATTTCACTTAACATATAGTGCCCAAGGGTCATCCATGTTGTAGCATGAGTCAAAATTTCCTTCCTTTTTTTTTTTTTTAATTATTTATTGATTGACTTTTGGGTGCACTGCAGCTTCCGCTTTCTCTAGTCTGGTGAGTGGGGGCTACTCTCTAGTTGCAGTGCAGAGCTTCTCATTCTGGTGATCTCTCTTGTTGAGAGGCAAGGGCTCCAGGGCATGTGGGCTTCAGTAGTTGCCGCTCTAGAGGCCAGGTTCAGTAGTTGTGGCGCACGGGCTTTAGTTGATCCTCAGCATATGGGATGGTCTCAGACCAAGGATTGAACCCGCGTCCCCTGCAGTGGTAGGCGGATCCCTATCCACTGTACCACCAGGGAAGTCCTCTTGCTTTTTCTTAAGGTTGAATAATATTTCATTATAATTTTGTTTATCCATTTATCTGTTGATGGATGTTTAGGTTACTTCCACCTTTTGTTGATTGTGAATAACACCGCTATGAACACGCGTGTGCAAATATTCCTTTGAGACCCTGCTTTCAATTCTTTTGGGGTATATACCCATAAGCAGAACTGCTGGGCCATATGATAACTCTATTTTTAATTTTTAAGGATGATTACACTGTTTTCCATAGCAGCTGCACCTTTTTATCCCCCACCAGCAATACTCAAGGATTCCCACTTCTCCACATTCTTGCCAACCCTTGTTATCTACCTTTTTAAAAACTATGGTAGCCATCCTGATGGATGTGAAAGGATATCTCAACCAAATATCCCTTAAGGTTATGCTTTGGTTTTCAGATAATACCTTAGTGAGTCTACATTATTATTTGCAGAAATCTGAGAATGCAGCCCTGCCGCAGTACACGAGGCCACTGAACATCTAGGCTGGGATGGGAACTGAGCTATGAGACATCCCCAGCTGAGCAAGTTATTAGCCCCAAAGGTTACCTTCTCTGTTACATAAAATTGGCTCATCAGTAGCTCTACCCTAATACAGTCTGTCAGCTTTCAATTAGTGCTAGAAAAGAAGAGAACATGGAACAAGGCTTGTTGTTGTTCAGTCACTAAGTCATGTCTGAGTCTTTGTGATCCCATGGACTGCAGCATGCCAGGCTTTCCTGTCCTTCACCCTCTTCTGGAGTTTGTTCAGATTCATACCATTGAGTTGGTGGTGCTATCTAACCATCTCATCCTCTGCCACTCTCTTCTTTTGCATTCAATCTTTCCTAGCATCAGGGTCTTTTCCAATGAGTCATCTCTTCGCATCAGGTGGCCAAAGCATTAGAGCTTCAGCTTCATTAGTCCTTCCAATTAATATTCAGGGTTGATTTCCTTTAGGATTGACTAGTTTGAACAAGGGTCTGTCCATTTCAAAACCCTACTCTGGTTTATCAAATTTTTATAAACTAAGAAAGAACTTCATGTATCCTTGCAGAAAATCCGCACTTCTGTTCCACAGTTGCCCCTTTATACCAACAAACACATCCCAAAACAAGGGCAAAACTGAATAAGATGGCCCCTTCCATCTCTTTGAACACAGAACCATGAAGATATTAAATCAGTATTGATTCTCATGTAGAACTCATAAAAATATTGAATCATAACTCGGGTAACACCTTGTTTGAAAATCAAAGCATTTGTGGTGGGTTGAACAATAATACCCTCTGCCCCCTTCCTCCGAAAAATATCCATATCCTCATCTCTGGAACCTGCTTATGTTATCTTATATGGAAAAAATGACTTCACAGATATGGTTAAGTACAGGATCTCAAGAAGAGGGAGATTGTTGTGGGTTATTCACATTGATCCTAATTGTCATCACAAAGGCTCCTATGGGAGGAAGTCAGGAAAGTCAAGGGAAGAAGGCGGCCACGTGATGAAGGAAGCAGGGGGAGAAAGTGATGCAGCAGCCATGAGCCAAGGAATGAAACAGCCTTTAGAAGCTGGAAAAGACAAGGAAGTAGATTCTCCGTTCCAGTCTCCAGAAGAACCCACCTGCAGACACCTTGTGCTGAGCTCTCTAAGGGTCACTGCAGATTACTGCAGTGCCTCTAAGATGTAAGAAAATAAATTTCTGTGCTTTAAGCCAGGGGTCCCCAACCCTTGGGCCATGAACCGGTACTGGTCTGTGGCCTGTTAGAGACTGGGCTGCACAGCAGGAGAAGAGCTGCAGGCAGGCAGCGAGCAAAGTTTCACTGTGTTTACAGCGGCCCCACCACTCGCATTTCCTCCCATCAGGTCAGAGGAGGCATTAGATTCTCATGGGAGTTTGAACTCTACTGTGAATTACACATGTGAAGGACCTAGGTTGTGCGCTTCCTTATGAGAACCTAACATCTAATGATCTGATCCTGCATTATGGTGAATAATAGTGTATACGGTGTATAATCATTTCATTTTATGAAAGTGAAAGCATTAGTCACTCAGTCATGCCCGACTTTGCGACACCATGGACTGTAGCCCACCAGGCTCCTCTGTCCATGGAATTCTCTAGGCAAGAATACTGGAGTGGATAGCCCTTCCTTTCTCCAGGGGATCTTCCTGACCCAATTATCTAACCTTGGTCTCCTGCATTGTAGGCAGATTCTTTACCATGTGAGCCACCAGGGAAGTCCACTTCATTATATATCACAATGTAATAATAGTAGAAACAAAGTGCATAATAAGTGTAACGGGCTCCAATCATCCTGAAACCATCTCCCCTACTCCCGGTCTGTAGAAAAACTGTCTTCCACAAAACCGGTCCCTGGTGCCAAAAAGGTTGGGGACTGCAGTCTTAAGTCAGTACATTCATGTTCATTTATTATAGCAGCCACAGGAAACGAATATGGCATCAAAATCTACCAACTTCATTCACCGTCCCTTATATTTCACCTTCCCAATTGGTCCACCACAAAGGACTTATCTCCTTGCCTCCAAGGGAAGCTGGCTGGGGTTTGGGGCAAAAGTCCTACCAAGCTGTCCAAAGGCCCTGGGTTACCCGTGGCGGGGGCAGATGCCACACAAAAAATGTCCTTTGTCTAAGTGTTCCTACATCACGGCAATTGTAAAGCATCCAAGTATGGAAAAGTCTCAGGAATTAATACCTTTTCAACTCCACACTTAAAAGCTCCTGAACACAGTTCAACAGAATGTGAGGAAGAATAAAAGAGTGTGAGCGTTCCTATTGACTGCCATCCTTCAGGACTGCTGTTTGATCAGTGAGGCAGAAAATTTTTGGTGAAAAAGAAGCAAAATGCAGCATCCTTTCTCAACAAGAAAACTTCAGTGGGAAAGCATCCCAAATCCTCAAGCAGCTGTTTTCCCCACTGCAGCTCCATCCCCAGGTGGTCTCTCCCAGCCTCTCCCGCTCCCTCCCTGGCCTGGGATCTGGGGACGCAGAGGCCTGCAGGGCACGGGCACTTGGCACAGACCTGATAGGGAGGGAAGGGTCTCCGGCGTCCCACCAGTCTTTCGGGGGGCTGATGTACATGCACCATAGCTCCCAGCTGTACCCGTGGGCCGAGTTCTCATACCGCTGCACCTCGAAGGTGTCCTGCTTGATGTTGTCGATGGAGGGAAGGATCACACGCTTCCGGTTCTCCTGGATCCGCGAGAGGACCGGTTCGGCCCTGAAACACAGAGAAGTAGAAATAAAAATCTCTCTCCTGGGCTTCCCTGGCAGTCCAGTGGTTAAGAATCCACCCTGCAATACAAGGGACACCGGTTCCATCCCTGGTCCGGGAAGACCCCACATCCGGTGGGGCAACTAGCCTGGGGCACCATAAACACAGAGCCAGAGCTCTAGAGCCCAGGAACTACTGGGAAACATCCTTTAGGAGACCCTGCAATATCAGCTCAGGTCAAAAGTTAGTATCACAGGCTCCATAGAGCCCGTGCTCTGCAACCAGAGAAGCTACCACAATGAGAAGCCTGTGTACCCAGTGAAGAGTAGACCTTGCTCGCTGCAATTAGAAAAAGCTTGAGTGCAGTAACAAAGACCCACTACAGCCAAAAATAAATAAATAAATTTATTTATTTATAAATAAAATAAATAAATTAAAAAAATCTCACTCTTGAGGCTCACCTGCACCCCCACTGGCTCAGACCTCAAGACCACAATGAACAGAAGCATCCTAGCTGAAGGCTGGGCTTTGGGCACGCTGGAACTCACGGGGAGGCGGCTCTAGATGGATCAGGCGGCTTTAGGCGAGCCCTGTGGCCTGAAGCTCAAGCCCTCGCCTTGTGGGGTCACCACAGTGTCACCTGTGCTGGCTTGAAAGGCCGGAGGCCAGAACTGAGAACCCAGGGCCTCTGGCCCAGCAAGTCTGGCCTGTCTCTTATATCCACAGTGTCTAAGGCAAGGCCAGGCCCTCCTGAGAGAATCTGCACTGCCCTGCAGTTTCACAGTTTTCAGTTTCCCCCCGGCACTGGCCGATGCCTCAGGTTTTCTTTTTCCTGCAGGAGCTGAATTGTCTTTCCCCAAATAGGTCACTTCTACCCTTGATGGCCTGGTTTCAATATGCATTTCACTAGCTTCTTTGTGTGTGCGACTATTTCAGTTGTTTTAATTGATTATTTAATTGATTTCTTAAAAGGCATCTAATTGGATGGGTTAGGGATGGCAGGCAGGAACTAATTGAATGCAAAAGTGGGCAGAATCCTGCCTCTCAGCGAGCCTGCCTCTTCGGGGCTGCAGCAGGAGAGAGGCAGGGACCTGGCTCAGGGTTCAAGGAGCACCTCTGCCAGCTCAGGAGAAAGCAGATGGCCAGACACCCTTGCCAGGGTGTGTTCTCCGAGGCAGATGTAGGAAGGGATCATTTCCCACATTCGAGAAGGAAAAGATGGCTCTCAGAAACCAGGGCATTAATCTCCCTGCTTAGAACAGAGCGCAGGCTTTGGAAGGGAGTCAAGCGAAAATCCCATTCCTCTGCATTATTTTGAAGAATAATGAGAAAGCTCGGCCTCCATCCCATCTCTTTTCATTTGCAGCTATTGAATTACCTGTTGGCACATCTCATCTTTCTATTTAAAATGAGCAATAAAATATACCCGGAGCCATTTACTGCTTCTGATACTTTTGCACACGCCATAGAAGCCAAATGGGACTGACTTCTCATGATTTCTAGATGTGCTTCAGAGCTCTGCCCCTTCCAAGTCCTCACTCTTGCTGTTGTCCTCCAGGAATGCCCTTGTGCCTGGGCAGGAAGTCTGCCACCCACATAGAGTGCCACCTCTCCCAAGAAGCCTGCCTTGATTTCTCCCCTAGACAACTCATCCCTTCCACTCTTAGACCATCTTCTCCACGATATTCAGGTCACTCCGATGACATGCTGTCCAAGAATGTGGCGGTCAAGACAGAGAGGAATGGGGGACATGTGAAATAGAAGGCAAAACCAGCTTAAGCTGGAGGGGGATTGGATAAGTTAACACAACATGATGGAGAGAGGAGAACTGAGTGATGGGGGCATGGTGGTGCCACCTGATTGAAAGAAATGAGGAGAGGATGATGTGGAAGGAAAGGGTGAGACAGGGCAAGGCTAAGGCTTCATGTGTTCAGAGGATTCTTGCTCAAGAGTTCCCAAACTTGAGTGAACAGCAGAGTCTCTGGGTCGAGGCTGGTTAAAGCAGATTGCTGGGTCCCACCTCTAGAGCTTCTGATGTCATAGGTCTGGGTGGAACCCAAGGATATGTATTTCTAACAGCTTCCCAGATGATGCTGATCTGGGGACCACACTTTGAGAATGATTACAAGATAACAAGGAGGCTCAGGGGAGGTCAGGGATGCGGACCAACAACTGTGTGTGTCAGGGTCTGACAGCAGCAGGAAAAAAAAAGGAAGAAAACTGGGCTCTGAGATGGTAACAGATGCCTGTGTGCACGGGAAAGGGCCAGTGTTTATGGTGACTCCAGGTTCCAAACCATTGTGTGCTCATGTGCAAAACCCTCCTTTTATCCGGCCATTAAAAGGATTCTAAAGTTGGTTTCAAATGAAGAATAGACGTTTCAGTGTTTAATTAGTGATGGGACATGGGCTTTTCAAATAGGGTACTGTGAGATGGCTCATATTCGAGATGCTATCATTCCTTTTTTTTGGCTGTATCGGGTGGCACAAGGGATCTTAGTTCCCCAAACAAGGATCAAGCTTGGATCCCTTGTAGTGGAAGCGTAGGGTATCAACCACTGGATCACCAGGGAAGTCCCAACATTAATGAAGTTAAAAACTCTGCTTCTTACTAACCCTCTGCAACCTGGCGTAGGGGTTTAACCTCTGACTTGATTTACCATGGTTAGTTAGAAATAATCATGTAACTGTAAAGCTCGAACCTAATTTTAACATGCTCATTGACTGATTTGGGCATTTTGGATGCTTCACTCTCTTATATACAAAATCTTCTCCTCCGTCTGTGCTCCCCAATTTCTCTCATATTGTTCTTTTTACCAGGAAGTCAGGCAGGACATGTCGGCAGAAAGAAACCCTTCTCTTCCTCTAAATGATGTTAAAGACGATCCCATAAATTCTAGGAAGCTTTGCCTGAGTAGGCAGAATTATAAATGAATCTCCCCCCCCATAATAGTTAACCATCCTCCCCAGAAATGGAAACAAACAAATCAGCAAAAGAGAACATCAGGAATATGACTGCCTTGTCTTCTTAGCAAGGGTCATCTTGAGTTCCGTCTAACTAATATATTATTTTCACAGGGATTTTCATGATGGTAATGACAATGACCCTGATAGGATAGGATGATGATGGCAAGGATGATGATGATAGACTGAGTAAACAGCAGATGTATTTCTCCCTGCTTCCCAGTTTTATCCCAAACTATGGTCTCACCTTCTTTTCACCCACCCTTTCCCATTCTCCCCGGGGCCCCAGAAGAAACAGGCAAAGTGCGCCCACCTCCCAGACTCCAGATCTCTTGACCCTGCTGCAGGTCCCAAGTGCTTCCGGGTTTTAGCTTGTGACCTACCAGCCAGCGGTGAACTCCACGTGGGCATCAAAGAAGCCGGTGACCTGGCCAGTGGCCACCTTCCAGCCTTCAATACGAGCTCGGATCAGTCCTTCTCTTTTCTGGTTTCTCACCACCTTCACCAGCCCGGGGTAGCGTTTGTGGACATACTCCTCCAAGGGGGCCTTCAGCTCCTCTGCAAATGACAAAACACAGGAAGACCCATAAACAGGTCAAATGTGCATCCAACCCATTGTGAGGCCAACGGATCTTCAGATAGTCCAGAGTCTCCAGAGAAGTTTGCATGCTATTTTAGTAAAAAGGACAACTGGTCTGTGTGAGTCAGAAGGCGTCTCTGATGATGTCCTTTGAGATTTCTTTTCTCTCTGCTCCCCCCTCCTTCCTTGGCCAGCACTCCCGTGCTCGCACTGTCTCTTGGGTCCTGTTTATCCACTTTATATGGTTTTTTCCATCTGCACTAGTCTTCACAGGATGTGTTCTGGGAGGTCCAGACCCATAGTTACACCCTAGATGCAACATTAACAGGGTTTGTGCTTTGGTCAAAGGATGTATAATCTTCGCCCAGCAGTAGAAACGCTACCGTGATGGCAAAAGAAATGCCAACAGGATTGAACGCTTCCTTCTGCCGCCAGCAGGTGGTACAAAGAGCATTATTTATATGATCTAATTTAATCCTTACAGCAACCTAGGTGGTTGCTAGATTAATCCCATTAATTTACTAGATGCATTCCACTTTGCAAATTAAGAACAGTCTTAGGAAGTCCGCTGCCCTGGTGGTCCAGTGGTTAAGAATCCACCTTGCAACGCAGGGGACATGGGTTTGATCCCTGGGGAAGACCTCACAAGCTGCAGGGCAACTAAGCTCATGTACCACAACTCCTGGCCTGCGCTCTGAAGCCCTTGCTCCACAACAAGAGAAGACACTGTAATGAGAGGCCCTTGCACAGCAGCTAGAGAAGCTCCTGTAGTCTGCAATTAGAGAAAGCCCTTGCATAGCAACAAAGACCCAGCACAGCAAAAACAAATAAATACATAAATATAAATAAACATTTTTTTTTAAAGAACAGTCTTAGGGAGGCTAACCTGTTCCAAGGGCACAACCGAGGTGCAGAAGAGATGAATCACAGGCCAAATGTGTCTAACTCCACAGACATAAAGGGATACCCTTGTGTCCTTGAGAATCATCATCTTATCACAAGGGAAAAAAACCCACATTTTTTGTTTCTATTTTTTAATAGCAGTATGAGACAAGGATGTTAACTAAGCTTACTGCAGCAATTACTTCACAATATGAAAGTGAAAGTCACTCAGTCATGTCTGACTCTTTGTGACCCCATGGACTATACAATCCATAGAATTCCCAGGCCAGAATACTGGAGGGGATAGCCTTTCCCTTCTCCAGGGAATCTTCCCAACCCAGGGATTGAATCCAGGTCTCCTGTATTGCAGGCAGATTCTTTACCGGCTGAGCCACCAGGGAAGCTTCACAATATGTGTCAGGCAAATCATTATACTGCACACCCTAAACTTACATAGTGCTGTATGTCAATTGTATCTTGATAAAAATGGGGGGAAAATCAGCAGGTGTAGAAAGACAAGCAGGGAAGGGGTGACAGAGAGGGAATTCCAAAATACACACACTCCAAGGACCCACCCTGGCCTGGGAGTTTCCGAACCTGCAAACAGCCCAGGTGACTCAGATGTGAGCAGTCCACAGACAATATATTAGGAGACATCGTCACCTCTGACTCTGCTCTAGAAAAACTCCAAAGATTGTATTTACAAATGCTGTACAGACCCCTCACTTGCTACTTATACACGGCAACTTTTAGCAAATGCCCTTTGGGTTGCCATTTCCTCCTGCAGGGGATCTTCCCAACCCAGGGATCAAATCCATGTCTCTTATGCCTCATACTATGGTAGACTGGTTCTTGACCACTAGCGCCACCTGGGAAGATCTGACACAGCCAAAAAGAGATTCAAAAAAAAAAAAAAGAATAAATAAGATTGACATATAAGACCCTTTATATGCATTCAAAATCTTATTTCTAATACTAATTGGTCTATTATTAATATTATTCATATAGGTCTAGCTTTAACTCTCCATCAACAGCAATGCATCTTTCTAGCTAATCAATATCATTCAAAAGTCTAGCCGCTATCATTCTATAGCAGTAGTCACCAGCTTCCAACTTACAAGATTTAGGAACACATTGTTCCAAACAACTGAAGTGACAGCCTGGGGGCTGTCATGAGGACACAGTGAGATGCCAGCATCCGATTAGCAAGGCCCAAGAGCAAATGACACTGAGAAGGCTTCACTTCCGGGCCCTGTATGTGATTCTGGACCTCCTGAAGTATTGGGTTGTTTCCCTGCCTGAATTCAAATCAATCTGGACACAAGCACTTTCTCAAGATGCTTACATTCTGGGTAAGGAGATGAGACATGTTCAAAAAATTCCAATATTCAGAAGCTAAGAGCCCCCCAAAAATGGCCACAGAGGGCAAGGGTTACAGGGGCACAGAATATTGTGGACACAGTGGGAAGAGATGACTGCTTAGGAGACGCAGAGTTCCAGAAGAAGACTTCAGATCCCACTTTGGGAAATGTGTGTATTCAAGAGGCAGGGGGCAGAGTTAGAGGACGAGAAAAGCTACAAACAGCATCACAGGGGCAGAATCATACCAAGGGTTTGGGCCAAGTCGCTTCAGTCTTGTCTGACTCTTTGTGACCCCATGGACTGTAGCCCACCAGACTCCTCTGTCCATGGGATTTCCTGGCAAGAGTACTAGAGTGGGTTTCCATGCCCTCCTCCAGGGGATCTTCCTGACTCAGGGATCAAACCAGCACCTCTTACATCTTTCACATAGGCAGGTGGGTTCTTTACCACTAGTCTACCTGGGAAGCCCAAATCAAGGGCAGAGTTTCCAAAAGAGAAGCTGTACATTCATGTCACAGATATTTACAGAGTGCCTCCATGGCTGACAATGACACAATCCCTATTCTTGAAGAGTTGTTCAACAGCCAATGTTAGGAAAGTCAAATGCGTTAGAGAAAATGAGAGCTAAGAACGCGCCATTTGATCTAGACAAATTCAGATCAACGGAACCAATGAGGGGAAAACAAAATGAATTCCCTTCTGGATACAGCTGGGTCCTTTGGGGACAGGGTGAATTTAGGGAGAAGTGAATGAGCAGGACAGCTCAAGATTAATTTCTAGCAAAGCTGGTCCTGGTGGAACAGAGATGTGACAGCTTGAGGGCACCAGGGTGTTGAGATTTAGAAGTCACTTCCTTGGCTCAGATGGTAAAGAATCTGCCCGCAACGCAGGTGATGGGGGTATGACCCCTGGGTTGGGAAGATGCCCTGGAGAGGCGGACGGCTACCCACGCCAGTGTTCTTGTTGGAGAATTCTTTGGACAGAGGCGCCTGGTGGGCTACCATGGGATCCTAAAGAGTTGGACACAACTGAGCGACTAACACTTTCACTTTTCAATTTAAAGCAAGAAAGTCCACAAGCTAACTGAATGAAAACGAGGCCCCCAGGCTCATCATGGAAGGAAACAAATCCTCAACCTGACAGCAGTAAGAAATGTCACACCCATCACCTAAGATCCTTTATCATCCTTAACAGACAAACCCCTCCTGGACATTATAATGACAGCAAGAAAAACATTTTACATAAGATTTTCCTCACTGGCAGACTCAGAGAAGACAATAAAAACTCAAATCTATGGGCTTCCCTGATTGCTCTGTGGTACAGAATCCACTTGAGTCTTGAAGATTCCCTGAAGGAGGAAATGAAAACCTATTCCAGTATGCTTGCCTGGGAAATTCCCTGGATAGAGGGGTCTCGCAGGCTATAGTCCACAGGCTCGAAAAAGATTTGGACATGACTCAGCGACTAAAACAGCAACTTTGCAAAAATAAATGTTTACCTATGAGTGTTATCAAATCCAATCCCAAATTAGTCTAGAGCCATTTGGGAACGCTTATGTTTCTTAAGGTTTGGATCAATAACATTTGAGGTCAAGAGAGGAGAGGCAACTACTGCCCTTCATTGGAATGGACCAGAAGGGAGCTCTATCTGCTTCTTCACAATAAAAGGAACAGCCATCATCCAGACTTAAGGAGTACATGTTGCAACAAGAAAGTTACAGACAGTGAGAACGTAAAGCAAAAATCATTATTACAGAATTTTATCCAGACTCTGCAATTTCAGTGGTATTGGAGAATAAAACATCAGTCTAGTCCCTTGTCTCTAAACCCTGTTCAGAGAAAAGTGTTGACCTAGAAGACTCATCTCCACGTGCTCCCAAAACATGTGCATCAGCCTGGGCACCACATGGATGTGAGCTTGGAAGTGGCCACACTGTCCGGGATTGGGCTCCATCTCTACCTCTCAACCCTCCTAGTTATCAAGTCTGACAATGAGACTTACTGAATGTGCCATTCTCCTCAAGGTATAGAGACTCAAGATAATCAGTCCAAGTTTAGATGTTGTTTCTTCTTTTTTCTTATGCACTAATTTAAAAAAAATTATTGGAGTATAGTTGGGCTTCCCAGGTGGTGGTAGCGGTAAAGAACCCACCTGCCAATGCAGGAGACCTAAGAGACGCTGGTTCAACTCCTGGGTTGGGAAGATCCCCTGGAGAAGGGTATGGCAACTCACTCCAGTATTCTTGTCTGGAGAATCCCATGGACAGAGAAGCCTGGAGGGCTCCAGTCCATAGTGTCACAAAGAGTTGGACATGACCGAAGTGACTTAGCACACATAACTGATTTACAATGTTGTGTTAATTTCTGCTGTACAGGAAAGTGAATCAGCTATACGTGTATATATACATGCATACATATATACATTTACATACATATATATGTCATATGCATGAGAATTGCCAGTAGGTCTGGGGTGTGGCCTAAGAATTCACATTTCTAACAAGCTCCACGGGGCTGCCCCTGCTGTTCGGGTGAACACCCTTGGAGTAGCTCTGACTTAGAGCCAGTCCTTTATCCAACCCCATCTGTGACGGGTTAACCCCTGCTCATGAAATGAGCAGACGTTCCATAATCCCAGTGTCGGCCACTGCTTTTGCCTAGGCCTTCTTGTTCCACCTTGTCTGAAAGATGGAGCCCCTTGGAGATGACTTGAATCTAGACAGTGAGGGGTCTGTCTTGCCCAAACTGGGATCCTGATGGCTTTCTTCCACCCACCCCTCACATGGAGCAACCTCCCCATCAAGCCCTTCAACAAGGACCCGGGGTTCCTGGCTTCTGCTCTCACTCCCACAATCCGCTACGACGACGAGGGCTACAACTCCACCAACACTGCCTCTGCTGCCGTCAGCGGCACCATCACCACCACAGCCACTTAGAACCAACACTCCTCCCCGCCAACAGCTGCTGAGGTGTGGGCATACTGCTCACTGCAAAGGCATGGGTTGTGAAGCTGGGACGAGAAAATAGCGCATATGGCATGTTCCAATTAAAAAAAAAAATCCGAAAAACAAAACCATCTGCCTCAAAGCCATTGTTCTGCAGAGTGTGAGTTCCCTCTACCTAGGAATCACCGAGCAGGTGACGTAGGTTCCTGGACTGCCCTAAACGGATCTGATTTACTGGGCTTGGTGGGGCTGACCAGAAGTCCAGACGATTCTCCCACAAACCCTGAACTTCTCAAAAGCACTGCTTGATTTTTTTCTTTCGCTGGTTTTACCATGTTAAGATACACATAAAATTAACCTTTCGACCACTTTAAAGTTACAATGGCATCACCTGCATTTGCAGTGTGGCCCAACCATCACCCCTATCTAGTTTCAGAAACTCTCATTACTCCCAAAGGAAGCCCTACATCCATGAAGCACTCTCCATGTCTGGCCCATCTTTCAGCCCCTGGCACCACTAATCTGCTTTTCTTCTCTATGAATGTGTCTGTTCTGGATATTTCAAAACCTGGAGTCATAACAAGATGTGGCCTTTCTGTGTCTGTAAGTCCTGGTCGATTTTGAAGGTGAGGGGAAGCAAATTTTTGTTTTTTTCTAAGGTGTGACTTTAAATTCCTTGGCCTTACTGAAGGTCTGATTCCTCATTCTGCTGCCTGTTAGGTTTTTTGATCCCCATTTTGGCTTTTGGTTGACTGGAAGCTTATTTACAAAACCCTTCCAGATTCATCCAAGGGGGTTCTGGTTTCTCTGAGAAGAGGATCCAGCCCTTGGATCTGTGTTCACACCCCGAGAGTCCCCCTGACTCTGACACTAGCCTTTCTCCCCATCCCTGATGGAAACTTCCAGCTCATCGTGCTTGGGGGTCTTGAGTTAGCAGAGGGGAAAACCACGGTCCTTAATGCAGGTTCAGCACAGCCATCAGGCATGATGCCCTACGTTTCTGCAGTGCTTTTTTATGAGTTGTTTTTTTTTTTTTAATGTGTGAATCATCCATGATGCCATCAAAACTCCTCTCACCAAACTCTAAGGGACTGCGATAACCCAAGAGGCATCCCCCGCCCCTGCTCCCCTCCTCTGCCCCTGCACCACTCTCCATGGCATGGACCTGTCTCTGAAATCCTAGCTCTTAAGAACATCCATGGACTTCCCAGGTGGCACTAGTCATAAAGAACCTGCCTGCCAATGCAGGAGATGTAAGAGACAAAGTTTCAATCTCTGGGTGGGGAAATTACCCTGGAGGAGGACATGGCAACCCACTCCACTATTTCTGCCTGGAGAATCCCACGGACAGAGCAGCCTGGCGGGCTACAGTCGATAGGGTCACAAAGAGTTGGACACGACTGAAGGGACTTAGCATGCAGGAAGGAACATCCATGAGGTCATCATACGGAGTGAAATAAGTCAGAGAAGGAGAAATATTGTGTGATATCCCTTATATGAAGACTCTATAAAGAAATGATACAAATGAACTTATTTACAAATTAGAAACAGACTCACAGACTTAGAGAGCAAACTTACAGTTGCCAGGGGGAAGGATGGGGAGGAGGGATAGTTAGGGAGTTTGGGACGGACATGTACACACTGCTGTATTTAAAATGGATAACCAACAAGGACCTATTGTAGAGCACAAGGAACTCTGCTCAATGTTATGAGGCAGCCTGGATGGGGGGGGAGTTTGGGGGAGAATGGATACTTGTATATGTATAGCTGAGTCCTTGGAGAAGGCGATGGCACCCCACTCCAGTACTCTTGCCTGGCAAACCCCATGGATGGAGGAGCCTGGTAGGCTGTGGTCCATGGGGTTGCGAAGAGTCGGACATGACTGAGCGACTTCCCTTTCACTTTTCACTTTCATGCATTGGAGAAGGAAATGGCAACCCACTCCAGAGTTCTTGCCTGGAGAATCCCAGGGACAGGGGAGCCTGGTGAGCTGCCGTCTATGGGGTCACACAGAGTCGGACACGACTGAAGTGACTTAGCAGCAGCTGAGTCCTTTGCTGTCCACCTGAAACTATCACAACATTGTTAATTGGCTATACTCCAATATAAATAAAAAGTTAAAAAGTAACATCCACGGAGAGAGCGAGAGCAAGCATGTGAAAACACAAGCCAAAATAACACAGACGATGGCTACACTGCACGTTTTATTCTCCGGCATCTCTCAGTTTTGTGGACTTAAATAATGCATTGTCTGACTATGGCAGTGAAAAAAGAGGCGAGGCGAGAGCTAGAAACTTCGGGAAGAATGGGGGAGATTAAAAAGGGATGCTTTCGGCATGTATGAAAGCATTTTAAAGGCGATGCCACAGTGAGATCAAAGCAAGGAGAAAAGAAAGCAAAAGACAAAAAGAAGCAAGAAAAAAGATGTGAGGTGCAAAATACAGAAGTGTTAAACTAAATATATCACACGGAGCAGTGCACTCAGGAAAGAGACTTTGAAAAGGAAAGCCATCTCTGCTTTTATTCCTTTGTTAAGAAATTCCTCTCTACTGCTTCTTCCATTTAAATTTCACCTTAAAAAAAAAAAACAAACAAGAAGCCCAACCCCACAGGAAAATATCGTAATGCCTCTTTGGGGGTGGCTCCAGACTGCTCCCCCAAATTAAGAGCATTCCCCTATCTCACCCCATCAAAAGGCAGTTGAAAATCTGGTCCTTGCAGCTGATTCTAATAATAACATGTGAATTTAAGCGATAAAATTTGTCTACAGCCTGGAGTGTGTTTTTCTTTCATTATGTTTCTTATTTACTGTGATATTGATTCTGAACTCTCTGAAGCTGGCAAATCTCTTCTCTGAAATAACCGAACTCACCATCTGGAGGCGGGGGCGGTGCTCAGGGGGAGCAAAATGGCACACAGGCAACCCTGGAGAGAGCAGGGCAGAGCCCAGCGTTTGGTCATTTCTTGGAGTTTTCCTTAAATGCAGTTGTCAGCCAGGAATGGAATAAGAGAAAGTTATCTGGTCAGTCTCCCCTTTTCCAATATTTTGGGTACCTGTGTATTCAGAGCCCTGAATTCTCCAAGGTCAAAGGCACTATGGGTCCTTTGAAGTGAAATGAAAGTCGCTTATTATGTCTGACTTTTTGTGACCCCATGGACTGTAGCCCACCAGGCTCCTCTGCCCATGGAATTCTCCAGGCAAGAATACTGGAGTGGGTTACCACTGCCTTCTCCAGGGGACCTTCTGGAAGCCAGGGATGGAACCCGGGCTCCAAAATCACTGTGGATGGTGACTGCAGCCATGATATTAAAAGATGCTGGCTTCTTGGGAGAAAAGCTATGACAAACCTAGACAGCGTATTAAAAAGCAGAGACATTACTTTGCCTACAAGTCTGTACAGTCAAAGCTACGGTTTTTCCAGTAGTCACGTACGGATGTGAGATCTGGACAATAAAAAAAAAGGCTGAGCACCAAAGAACCGATGCTTTTGAACTATGGTGCTGAAGAAGACTCTTGAGAGTCCCTTGGACTGCAAGGAGATCAAACCAGTCAATCCTAAAGGAAATCAACCCTGAATATTCATTGGAAGGACTGATACTGAAGCTGAAGCTTCAATATTTTGGCCACCTGATGGGAAGAACCGACTCACTGGAAAAGAACCTGACGCTGGGAAAGATTGAAGGAAGGAGGAAAAGGGGATGACAGAGGATGAGATGGCTGGATGGCATCACCGACTCAATGGACATGAGTTTGAGGAAACTCTGGGAGATGGTGAAAAGAGAGGGAAGCCTGCCGTGCTGCAGTCCATGGGGTTGCAAAGAGTCAGATGCAACTTAGCAACTGAACAACAATGGTCCCGATCTGAGAGGGTTGTTTAGGGTGTTAAATAAGAGAATGCCTGCAAAGCACTTAGCTCAGGGCCCGGAACACAAGGGACACTCAATGCATGTCAAACTTGTTACTCATTTTTTATTGCATGTGTCTCTTAATACGGGTGAACAGAGAATAGACATGTCTTGGGAAACAAGGGGATGACTCTGGCGAGGAGACAGGAGGGCTTCAAGGGTGGGAAGGGAGTCTTGAACCAGGAGGAAGAAGAGAGAGGAAGAGAGAAGAAGAGAGAGGAAGGGTCACCAGAGAGAGGAGACCCTGCCAGGGACTCCTCCAGAGTCCTAGTTCCAGGACCAGGATGGCTGAGTAGGAGCCCCGACTGCCGCAAATTCTTTATTATTTTTTTTCTTTTTATTGGAGTATAATTGCTTTACAATGTTATATTAGTTTCTACTGTACAGCAAAGTATAGACCCTGGTGGCTCAGTCGGTAAAGCGTCTGCCTGCAACGCGGGAGACCCGGGTTCGATCCCCGGGTTGGGAAAATCCCCTGGAGAAGGAAATGGCAGTCCACTCCAGCACTCTTGCCTGGAAAATCCCATGGATGGAGAAGCCTGATAGGCTACAGTCTATGGGGTCGCAAAGAGTTGGACACGGCTGAGCAACGTCACCTTCACCTTCACCATACTGCAAAGTGAATCAGCTATGCCTATACATACATCCCCTCTTTGCTGGAATTCCCTCCCATTTAGGTCACCACAGAGCACTGGGAAGAATTCCCTGTGCTGGACCGTAGGCTCTTATTAGTTACCTATTTTGTACATAGTAGTGTAAATATGTCAATCTCAAGCTCCCAATCCATCCCATCCCCTTTTCCTACCTTAGAAAGTGAAAGAAAGAAAGTGAAGTCGCTCAGTCGTGTCCGACTCTTTGCGACCCCGTGGACTGTAGCCCACCAGGCTCCTCCGTCCATGGGATTCTCCAGGCAAGAATACTGGAGTGGGTTGCCATTTCCTTCTCCAGGGGATCTTCCCAACCCAGGGATCGACCCGGGTCTCCCACATTGCAGGCAGACGCTTTAACCTCTGAACTACCAGGGAAGCCCTTTCCTACCTCGGTGTCCATATATTTGTTCTCTGCGTCTGTGTCTCTATTTCTGCTTTGCAAATAAGTTCATCTGTACCATTTCTCTAGAATCCACATATATGTGCTTAATATATAATACTTGTTTTTCTCTTTCTGACTCTGTATGACAGTCTCTGGGGCCATGAACTTCTTTTTTAAATGGGTATCAGTGAACATCTCCCAGTGTCAGAGGGTGTGGTCTAGACTCCAGGAGACGGTGCTCAGTTAGCGCCATGGAGCCATGCCCAGGAGGGTGAATGGCATGTCAGGGCCCCTTTGTGTTTATGCCCCCCACTCCAGGGTTCCTTGACTTCCTTCAGGCTTCCTTCACTTGCAGGCCCCCTTTAAGCCAGATATCCTCCCATGTGCGTCAAACAAGGAAACTAGCGGCCAGGCAGGACCTGGCCATCAGATTCAGAAAGCAGCTATGGTGCCCCGAGGGTCAGAGATAAGGAAAGCTTTGTTCCAACCTGCGTGTAGGTGCCGGACACACACCCTCCCAGACTCTGCAGCACAGCCTGAGGCCAAAGAGCCTCTGCTCAGCAAACTGCCCAGAGCTCAGAGCTAAAGAGATCTAAAGATTCTCTCGTCAGGACCAACTCAGGACCCACCTCACTTTTCCAAAGATTAAAGCTCCAATGCTGCTCCTTGGGGAACAAAGGTGAAAATGGCCACGCCTGGCCTTTCTGACTGTACTTCCACCGACCCCTGGGCTCCCTTGACCCATCTCTCCCTCGGTCTCACCTGATCCCCATCCCCAGCCAGGCTGTTCAAGGAGCCTGTTTGTTTTCAACCCCTCCTGCTCTGAGGCTGCTTAGCATTGTCACAGGACATGATCATGCTGCCCCTCTTCAATCCTGTGGCTCAGCAAGTCCCCCATCTCGGACTGGGACACTCTCTCTCTGAAACTCCATCAATTCCTACATGTTGAATCCCACTGCCCGCCTTCCTCTCTGGGACAGGCTGGGAGCTGGGACCCTCTGCTGCAGTGCTGCAATGCCTGCATCTGAACACACCTCTCCTTGAGCAACAGAATACAAAGACTAAATGAGACTAAAAATGACTGTGTGAAAGTGCGGTTGGGGCAAATTCTGGACAAAAGCGACAAAGAGACCAAAATACCCAACTGCCACTTTGGAAGAACCTGGAGCAAAAGCAGGGTACTCCACAGACCCCCTGCACACAACACCACCTAAGGGGTGGGCTAACTAGCTTAGCCGCCCCTGCACCCAGCCCTGCCTCGTCCCACGTGAGGACTAAGCTGGACCCCCACCTCAGGGAGCCAGCAAGCAAGGGAACCTGTTGCTTGTTCTTGTTCCCCTCTGCTGCAGCACGGGCCCCAATAAGGCCCCGCCTGAGTCTCTTGTCTGGCCTCTGATCAAATTTTATTCCCTGGTGGCTCAGACAGTAAAGAATCCGCCAGCAATGCAGGAGACCTGGGTTTGATCCCTGGGTTGGGATGATCCACTGGAGGAGGGCATGGCAACAAGGCTTCCCTGGCGGCTCAGGTGGTAAAGAATCTGGCTGCAACGTGGGAGACCTGGGTTCAGTCCCTAGGTTGGGAAGATCCCCTGGAGGAGGGTATGGGAACCCACTCCAGTATTCTTGCCTGGAGAATCCCCATGGACAGAGGAGCCTGGAGGGCTACAGTCTGTGGGGTCACAAAGAGTTGGATATGACTGAGTGGCTAAGCACAAGGAAGCCAAGAACCCTGGTCTGTAACATCTCTACGTTCTAAGCATTTGTGCCCTGAGATCCAGGTCTGTCTACTTCCCTTCACTGCTTTCCCTCTCATCCATATGTCCAAGTTCTAACTGTCTCTCATGGTCCAATTCAAGTGCCACATCCTTCTCAAAGGCCTCATTGATTTCCCCAACTTGTGGGAGCCCCAAGCGTGAATCCCATGGGTGCGGTTACAACATACCAGGTCCATGGTGTGCCTGTCCACCCTGCTCCCTCTGTTTCTTGAGATTTCCCCCAGGGCTACTGGAGTGTGGTAGTTCTATGCATTACCCTGTCCTCCTGCCACAGTTGGCAGGTCCAGTGAGGCCATCTGACCCAAACTAGAGCACCAGTTCCCTTCCCTGGGATTCCCCTGGAGAGGTGGTCCTGTCCACCTACAATGACTGAAGCTGTAATTACAATGTTAACGCTGGGCCATCTTTGCAGCCATGCTTCCCTCCAGATGGCCTGGAAAACTGGAGGTGGCCAGTCTTCCCAAGCCAACAGGGGAAGGAGGAGCTCAGAGACAGCGGAGCCTGGAAGATGAACACTATTATGTCTGAGTGCCTGGGTCTCACTTTCCCTGGGCCCAGCCTCCTTCTCATCTCTAGGGGTGTATAAGCCCCTCCAGGACCTTGTATTGTTGGGTCTTGTGTGTGTGTGTTTAGTTATTTAGTCGTGTACAACTCTTTGCAACTCATGGGCTGTAGCCTGCCAAGCTCCCCTGTCCATGGAATTTTCCAGGCAAGAATACTGGAGTGGGGTGCCATTTCCCCCTCTAGGGGATCTTCTCAAGCCAGGGATCGAACCCGAGTCTCCTGCATCTCATGCACTGGCAGGTGGATTCTTTACCACTAGTGCCACCTGAGAAGCCCAATGGGTCTTATCTAATGGAAAACCAAATCTGATCCCAAGGCAAAAACTTTCAACATACATTAAAAAAAAATTTTTTTTGGCCACACAGCATATGGGATATTAGTTCCCCAACCAGAGATCGGGTGGCTCAGAGGTTAAAGCGTCTGCCTCCAAGGCGGGAGACCCGGGTTCGATCCCTGGGTCGGGAAGATCCCCTGGAGAAGGAAATGGCAAACCACTCCAGTATTCTTGCTTGGAGAATCTCATGGACTGAGGAGCCTGGTGGGCTGTAGTCCATGGGGTCACAAAAAGTCGGACACGACTGAGTGACTTTACTTACTTACTTACTTACTAAACCAGAGATCGAACCGGTGCCCCCTGCACTGGAAGCGCAGAGTCTTAACCAGTGGACCACTGGGGAAGTCCCTCAACGTAGTTTTTTAATTACTCCTGGTTCTGTAGGAATGCAACCCATTCCCCTTGGTATCACAGTCAAGGTCGCCAAGGTTAAAACAGAAACTTTTCCTCCAATGGAAGTTTGGCTGGAAGACACACAATTAATCTGATTTTTAAAGAGAAGTTGTCACATAGATGGAATAAATGACCAGAAAGTTTAACTGAACGTGTGTTTACTGTAATTCAAGCAATGAGACCCTTAAGCGTTTATCCTAGAGAAATGAAAATTTATTTTTGTATCAACATCTGTTGCCAATGTTCACAGCATCCAAACCTCCTTCCACTGATGAAGGACTAAACAAACTGGGATCCTTCATTGCAGTGCAGACTCTCTAGCTGCAATGTGGCATATGGGATGTTAGTTCCCTGATCAGGGATCAAACTTTCATCCGCTGCATTGCAAGAAGGATTCTTAACCATTGGACCACCAGGGAAGTCCCTGTACTAGAGTTTTGCAAGAGGTTACCAGTGGGGGAAACTCAGAGAAGGGCATATAAGACCCCGCGTACATTTTTGCAACTTTTTGTGAATCTAAAATTATTTGAAAATAACGAGGTTTGGTGGTGGTGTTTTTTTAAGCAGTTAACATAGGAAGGTTTAGCTGAGTTCTCACATTATCTCTAGTGTAAAGATACACTCACTCCTTCTCCTCTCCTCCCCATGGCCTGAAAATATCACAGAGAGAAATGCAAATGTGCAGCCTAATTGTGGTTACAGACCCACAGAGCAAACGCTGTCACATTGCAGTGATCTGGTCGGGGAAAAAAAAACAAGTATTATTTCCGATTAGTAAGGCTCTTTACAGGTTGGGGAGAGGCAGGTGCTGCTCCAATAAGGAAGCCTGGCCCAGTATGGAGCAGTGTGATAACAAGGTGTCCCTTGGCTACTTCACTCAGAGCCTCAACACAGGAAAAAATGTTATCTTCCCGAAACACAAGACATCTCCTATCTCTGCAATGATAAACCAAGAAGAAAAGCACACAATGCCAGTATGCCTTCTCTAAAATCCCTTTTGAAAGCCCAGAGGGTTGAGCCTTCCATTGAAAAGAGTTTTCTAACTCAATACATTGTGCTTTCAACCAGTGAACACACAACCAAGAGAAGTGCTTGATCAGGGGTGCTCACTCACGGGGAACTGTGAGTGACGAGCTCTACGGCCGCCCAGGGCACCAAGAGACGCGAATCTTGCTGACTGGAGACAGGTGGCTTTTGAGATCTAAACGAACACAACAAGGGCACTGAAGCCAAGATATGTATTGGGTTGGCCAAAAATTCATTCAGGTGTTTTTGTTTTTTTTTTAATTTGAGCAAACCTGAATGAACTTTTTGGCCAATTCAATGAAACAATGCTAAACACAAAAACTCCCAGGATGATGCCAGGGGAAGTACAAACACTGCTTTGCACACGTACCTTTTAAAGGAACAGATCCAGCCAGCCCTGTTACTCGGCAGTACACAAGGCACTGGGGATACAAGCGCAGAAGGGCTCTGGTTCTTGCCCTCCAGTGTCCTATAGTTGAGAGACGGGCAAGTGCACGGGGATAATACCGCGAGCTAAGTGCTGAGCCGAATGGTACACTGATGTCCAGGAGCAGAGGCTGAGAGGGCCCCTGACCCAGCTACATCTAGGAAATCCAGGAAGGCTTCCCAGTGGAGGTGACACAAAAATAGATGTTGAGGAATAAGCTGGAGTTGGCAAGTCAAGTAACACCGCAAGCACACTCGAGAGTTACACATTTGACTAGACTGCCAGAACTTTTACTGGATTGGCCAAAAGTTCATTCGGGACTTTCCATACCATCTTATGGAGAAACCTGAACCATTTTTTGGCCAACTCAGTACAATGTGCTTCACAAGTATCACCAAGAAAGCCTGGAATTTAAACTCTGCATGAAAGCCACTATCACCCACAATTTACTCAAGCTCAGCAAAGGGAGGTGCCTTAGCCAAGACCTCCACATACTGCTTAAGGAAAAGAGGAAAAAAGTTTTTAAAAAAATACTTAGAAACTACTGCTAAGACATGTATTGTGCATATAATTTTATGCATTAAAGATTATAATAGTGGAAATAAAGAAGTTTCTAATATTATTTCAACTTAATGGCTAATGTTACCCTTCAGTTTGGAAGGCACAGCAAAGTTCCAGGGGAATCTGGACTTGACATATCCAAAAGGTGAACTCAGTCCCTCTTCCAAACCTGGTGGTGGTTCAGTCGCTCAGTCATGTCTGACTCTGCGATGCCATGGACTATAGCCCACCAGGGTCCTCTGTCCACGGGGTTTTCCAGGCAAGATACTGCAGTGGGTTGCCATTTCCTTCTCCAGGGGATCTTCCTGATCCAGGGGTCGAACCTATGTCTCTTGTGTCTCCTGCACTGGCAGGTGGATTATTTACCACTGAGCCACCATATTCTTCATCTTAATGGAAAGCACCAACCTGTCCTGTCTCTGTAGCCAGGACCCCGGGACTCCTCTCTGACTCTTCCCTCTTGTTCACCCTCCTTCATAACCACTCAGTCCTCATGTGATTCAGCCTCAATGTTTCCAAATCTAAAATATTTTAGCATATGAGAACAAATATTTCAAATAAATGGTGAGGATGAATTATTAAATACCTCTAGATAACCATACTTTCAGACAGGAGTCTCTAGATGAAAACTTTCTCAGACCTGATATAAAAATATTTAGTTTGTTGGAATTTACTTTGAAAAGGAATGTTTACCTATAAGAAAATATGCATAAATATTTGTACCTTCTAAGGATTATAAATAACTTCCTTAGGACATTCCTCGAGGAAAAGACTGATAGATTTGACTATATAAAAATGCAAAATTTATGCTTGTCTGAAAACACTGTCAACAAATTAAAGTGAGAGCTCAAATTGAGAGAAGTATCTATAAAATGAAAGTAAAAAGATTTTTTTAATATATACAAAGTTCTCATAAATCAATAAGATAAATATTCCAATAGAAAAAAATTGAGTGTCATTAGTAGGCAAATCCATTAAGAAAGAAAATATGGTCAAATATATGAAAAAGTGTTCAACACCACTAATATTCTAAAAATGCAGATTTAAAAATGAAAAATGATATGCATTTGTGACTCACCAGAACAGCAAAGATGACAAAGATGAATAAGGTCTAGTGTTGGTGAGGATACAAAGAAAGAGACACTTTCACATACTTTTCATGAGACAGTACATGCATCTGGAGAACAAATTCAATTTCTATGAAAGTTCTTAAAAATGGATATAGAATTTCTGGGATAAGATGATGAATGTAACTCACAAATTTGACACAAGCTGCTGAAGACTACAGAAAGGGATTAAAAAAAATAAACAAACATATGACCTTCAAGGTCAGAGAAGACACAAAGTCAGACATCAGCCACAAAGCTAGGGAGCCTGGAAAGGGGAGTCACAGATCGACAGACGTGTCTGACACCTCTGCTGTCAAACCTAGGAAGTCTAAACACTCAGAGTGTGTGTGTGTGTGTGTGTGTGTGTGTGTGTATACACATGTATATATAGTGTGAAATTTTACTTTATAGTTCAATCAGAGTAAATACAATCACATTGTTGTACAAGCACACCACCACCATCCATCTCCAGAACTTTTTCACCTTCTCAAACTGAAACTCTGAATCCATGATACAATAATGCCCCATTTTTCTCTCCTCCAGCCCCTGGCTGTCTAATCACCTTTTAAGAGGTAATCAGGAGCAGACAATAGGCTAGCTGGAGATGCAAGAAAGCCCCCAGGGTGGGAGAGAGAAACTACATAACAAAGAGGGGAAAAAAAAACACCTTGTGGAAACAGACTACACAGGGAGAAAACTGAAAAACCAAACAAGACATTATTAATATCCTCCAAGGGATCAGAAAACATATTGCTTCCATTACATAAAAACAATACACTATGAAAAGAAACTTTCAGAGAATAAAAATGAGGGCTTGGAAGCAAAATCATGATAGCAGAAATAAAAAAAGCTGAAAAGAAGGGAAAGGAAATAAAATTGAAGGAAGCAAATATATCAGATCAAAAAGATAAGGAAAGATAGCAGAGAGAAGATAAGAAAATTAGGGGTTTCAACCTAGGAGGTTTAATAATGGAATATAATGGGAGATGCCTAAAGAGAGAGTTGAGAAGAATGGGGCAGAATTACCAACTAAATATTCCAAGAAAGTTTCCAAAACCTGACAGTAGATTCCATACTGATGCCACTGCATGACCAAAGGCTGGAAATGAACCTGCAAGGCTCATCGTTGTGAATTTCCAAACTCCACGAACAAAATGAAGATTCCAGAAAGGAAAGAAACGTGCAAAAGATTAAGGAATCGGACGCCTCTGTTTCTTCTAAAAAACACCGAAAGATGGAAAATAATGGCGCAAACCCATCAACATTCTGGAAAAAAAAAAAAAAAAGTGACATCTAATTCAATCAGGTCATCATTCACACATCATCTTTCTGTCCCGAGAAAGATTAGGACAAAGCTTCTTTCAGACATGGATGATCTCAAAAGAGTCTGTCTTCCTTATAATATTTCTCAGGAAGCCTGAGACATTGAGTTTCACCAAAATAAACGTAAACCAAGAAAGAGAGATGGAATCAAACATACTGCTACTGCTGCTAAGTCACTTCAGTCGTGTTCGACTCTGTGCGACCCCATATACGGCAGCCCACCAGGCTCCCGTCGCTGGGATTCTCCAGGCAAGAGTACATAGGTGGGGGGCAAAAGAGAGCCCCAGGAGGACAAGGAAGAGAGATACACGCACCATGGCCAACTGTCCACATGGGAGTGGTGTGACTGGGTGCAGATGTGTTGAGGGCTATTATTACTATCTCCCCTGCAACCTGACCACACTTAAAGCTGAGGGTAGACCATTCGAAGGAGTCTGGTCCCCATTCTTCCCTATAACTAGATGTTCTGGCCAGAGGCTAAGTGTGTGCTGGTACTCCACACCTGCTGCCTGGATCAGCTGAGGACACTGATTTCATCCTGATACTTCCCCCAAAGGTAGGCAGTACACCCTGATGAGGTCAGAAGCAGAAAACACAGGTCAGTTCATGCCATCTGTCCAGCTTTCTGCCTTATACCCACTATCTGGTTCACACAGCAGCCCTGCCAGGTACCCCCACCAGGGTGAGCCCTGTGCTTCTCTGGGGTCACTGATGACCAAGATGCCTTCCCCAGAAGAAGCTTTTGTAAGCCTTTGTTGCTGTTCAATTGGTCAGTCATGTCCAACTCTGTGACTCCATGGACTGTAGCCCACCAGGCTCCTGGTTCCTCGGTCCACGGGCATTCTCCAGGCAAGAATACTGGAGTTGGTTGCCATGCCTTCCTCCAAGGGATCTTCCCACCCAGGGATCGAATCCAGGTCTCCTGCATTGCAGGAGGATTTTTTTTTAATCAGCTTAGCTAACTGGAAAGTCAGAGAACCATGAGTGATCCCAAGTGAAGCAGAAAGAGGAAGACCAGAGAACAATCAGAAGACAATGGCGCCAGGGCCTCCAGATGAGAAAGATGCCAAGAAGGAAGCTGCTAGCAAGGCCAGATGTGGCCACATAGGAGCGATTTCAGTATAATAACTCACAAGGATACCAAGAATTGCCCCTTCCTTGGGCTTAATGTAGGCCAATGTCAATATTCAAGGTGAATGAAACAAATGACTTAGAAAAAAAAAAAAACAAACTAGGAAAGTCCCTGATTTACCTGTGTACACAGATCCAAAGTCACCTGACTATTTGCCCTTTTCCCTGAGCCAGTCTTTTTTTTTTAATTCCTTTAAAAGCCTATTTTTTTCCCCTTGAATGTATGTGATGACATGGAAGTGAAGGGCTACAGTTCCCACCTGAGCTGGTCTTTACTGGCCTGAGAAAGAACCATTCTACCCTCATTAAAATGATGATTGCAGAACTTTTTTTTTTTAATAAAAAGGGATATTTCTGCTTCACAGTTCAGGGAAGGAAAACAAGAAAAAGATTAACTTGTTTTTATTATAGGAGCCTAATGTAAAACATGCATGAAAAAAAGAGGTCAGAACATGGGTAAATGAGCAGTTGCTTCTGGTTAGTCTCTTTGGTATTTGTTTTTGTCCAATTACATGCACTTTTTGATAGATTCAAATGTCCCTACAAAGAGCGTGCATTACTTTTCAGATCAGGAAAAAAAATTGGTAAAGCTTGAAAAAATGTTTTCATCAAATTCAGACAGAAGGTAAGCAGGGATAACAATATTAATGTTAGAAAACTATATTCATGCAGGGGGAAAAAAAGCATGTTTTTAAGATAAAGGGAGCATTACATAATGGTAACAACCACTGCTAATAGTGAAGCCATGCAGATACAAATCTATAGTTGCCAAAGAAACTGACAACAAGATCAGAAATCAAATGTTATTAAGAACACAGGAAGGAGTAGATATTGTAGGAGGAGATTTTAAAACACCATTATCAAAAAGACGTAAGAAAATAAACTCATAGTCTAGCTAAATACACAAAATTGATGTCTGGCAGGAATTCATTTTCATGATTACAGTGTGTGTGGGGGGGGGTCTTTTCAATTGTGTATATAGAACATTTACAAAATCTGTTAACACTAGTCACAAAGAAAAAAAAAAATAAATTCCTCTTCCAGATAAAGAGAAGGCACGTTCAGCCTGGAGAAAAATATAGATGCTAAACCTGGGACAGAAAAGAGGGAAACTCTATTAATGTAGTCCATTCTGGCTTGCCTAGGTAGCTCAGGGGACAGGGGAAGATGAATGGGAATTAACTTTAGGGACAGACTGAAACAAATACCTCTTCCCCACTTTTTCTCATCCACTAAACATCTTCATTTAGACCTGAAGTATGAACCACTGAAATGGCACTTAGCCCAGTGGGTTTCAAAGTGTGGTCCCTACACCAGTAGCACATCAGGAAGCTTGTGAAAAATGTAAATTCTTAGACCCACCTCAGATCTCATGATGCAGAACTTCTTCCAAGACAGGGTTCCAGGAGGTGCTGATGTGAAAGCACCTGATGCTAAAGGTGTATCAATACCCCAGCTCCCTCGCCCTTGAGTAGATGGCCTCTTGAGGGGTGGGCGTTAACTCTGGCTTTGCCTTCCCTTCTTTGTCTTCCTTCCCTACTCCTCTGATGATGCACTTTACCTCCCAAAGGAACTACTGCACTCAAATCTTCATTTCAGGGGCTGTTCTGAGGGAATGCACACTGAGACATCTACCGGAGACCCCTGTTCTCTCAGAGCTCACATTCTGGTGGACACTAGCTTATCCTTCCACGTCTTCCTCGCAGGCTGAGTCTGCCGAGATCTCCCCTTGGGGAAGGAGCCCACTGGTAGTGTCCTCTCCCCAGTTCAGTCTAGAACCTACTGTCTGCTTTCTTCTCTGGGTCTTCCAGCCTGCTCTGCACCACCTCTGGTCACTTCACTAGCCCCTAACACCCCTTTTCCAGCCCTATTCAGCTTCATTGCTTACTGTCCAGCTGAGCCGTAAATGGAAGAACAAATCTGACTCCGTGTGAGATTTGTTCCTTTCACTTTAACCTTTGTGCTCTGTTGCCTGTCATGCTTAGCCAGGCTGGCTCTGCACCTTTTGTAAAAGAATGTTGCATATAGCCTGAAACATACAAGACAGCCGATTTTCAAGGCTCTAAACGTTAAGGGTATAACATTTTTCCATTCATCCAGAGATAAAAGTTGCAGAACAGAGAATACCATTAGTCTCCTTGGAGGTTTACAGGAATATCCTGACCTGGCCTAGTGGACAGCTGCAAGAACAAAGGATTCCAACACCAAGACATTGGTGACAGCTAATATGGTGCCTCCCTCCTCTGCCTTTAAAAGTGCTTTGCTGAAATGTTACCAGGAGTTTGGGGCTCCTTAAGCCCTGTCTCCTTGCATAGCCCTGTCGGCTTCAAACTCCAGTGTTTCTGTTGGTTTGACCACACTGTGTGTTGGGCACATGAACTTTTGTTCAGTAACAGGGTCAGACTCACAGAGGGTTGGCTACCAGCCAGGCCCTGTGAAACCAGACCCTGCCCGGCTGTGCAGGACACAGTGACCTCACATGCTATGTGCTACAGGAGGTACAGGGAGCACAGAGCAAGTGTCTCAGGATGTCAACAAAGGCATCTCCCATGCAGTGACAGATAGGAGACACCTGGGGAGTCAGTGGGACTAGCCAGCAAATGGAGCGGAAGCATGAGCCAGGATTCCTTGCAGAGAGTTGGTAAGGACGTCTGAAGCCAGAGGTCTGCAGGTGCAAGCTGAGAAGCTGCAGAGAAAGCCACTGCAGCCGCGACTTACGAGGCTTCAGGGAACTGAAAGAACCGCCTTCTCCCAAGAAGACTCTCAAGGTCAGTTTTAGAAGAAAATAGATCATGAAATGGCCAGAGAAAAATAAGGATGTAAAAAATCCAACAATGATTCATTAGTCTTCAAACTCTGGAGGCCCGGAAGATGGTGATGCCCTGAGGGTGCATTGCGGGGTCCAGACCTAATCAGACCCTTCCCTGGTAACAGTCAACAGGTTCAGAAGGGGCAAGGGGACTTCAACTGCTGGGCTGATTAAATGTGATAGACTCCTCAGAGCTCCTGAAGATAATCAGGTTCCCAACAGGATCCATGACACTGTCCTGCCTTTACTTCACCCTCTCCTGACCCAGGAGCACAGGGTAATCCTCTACTGATCACAACGAAAGCAAGGAGTTCAGTGTGCCCCTAATCCTTCCATTTCTCAGAAGATAAACCCCCCTGGCCTGAAGCATGCACACTGGCTGCCTTCCTTTGGGGTCCTCAGCTTGTGTGGGTTTCTCCCTGCAGTGAGTTTTGTGGGCTGAGAGGCAAAACAAAGGCGCGGTTAGCCAAAGCAAGCCCTCTACAACCACCTTGACACCAGACCTCCATCTCCAAGGACTTCAAAGGCATTTTGTTATTGCTCTCCAATATTTGCTTGTTTTCTATTTTTTAATTGAGCCATTATTCCTAGCAGAACTGAACGCAAAAAGATCTGCAAACATGGTCCACTTCTACCGCCAGTCATTTTGGACACAGTGGCACAGAAGGAAATTCTGACATATGATAAACAGTTCCCATCACAGGACAGAACTTGCCTTTTTCTTCTGCCTCTCAGAAAAGGACAAGGGAGATGGGGTGGGGGGACTACAGAGGAATTCAGCTCTTCCATGTCATCTATTTTAGGTAATACGAGAAGGGGAATTCATCTAGACACATAACCAGTTATTCATTCTTAAGGGCCCTAGAGCAGTGGTCCCCAACCATTTTGGCAGCAGGGATGGATTTCGTGGGAGACAATTTTTCTGTGGAGGTGGAGATAGTTTCCAGATGATTCTCATAAGGGGCATGCAACATATATCCCTCGCCTGTGCAATTCACAGTCGGGCTGGCGCTACTATGAGAATCTAATGCCACTGCTGATCTGACCGAGGTGGAACTCATGCAGTAATGTGAGCGAGGGGGGAGCGGCTGTAAATACAGACGAAGCTTTGCTCACGTGCTGGCCTGCGATTCACCTCCTGCTGTGCAGACTAGGGGGACTGGGAGACCCCTGCCCTAGAGGACTCGAGTAATGAACTAGTGTTTGCTTGAATTATTTCCCCCCAAACACCCCCCATTCCCCAGCTATGCCCCAGAGACAGGAGACGAAGACACTTGGGCTCAGGATGGAATGAAATGAAGGGTACATTGTGACATTGTGCGTTGTGTGCTTGCATCTTCTCAAAAAACGGCACGCAGGCTGGCAGCCGCCTTACCTTCATCGCTGTTGTCATCCACCAGGATGATTTCCTTCAGCAGGTGGGTCGGCGTGTGGTTGACTGCACTGTGCACTGAGCGCAGGATCACCGACAGGGCCTCGTTCACGAAGATAAATATGATGGATATCTGGGGCAGCTCCTTGGAGTACTTCAGCTCCTTACACCTGGAGGAAGAGAGCAGGGAAGAGCAGAGTCAGTGGAAGGAGAAAGGCAGAGGCATTGTGGCTGCACGCGATAAGGATGCCAGCTGGATCCTGGTACATGTTCTCCCAGGCCGAGAATCGTTGGTTCCCTCTTGGCCTCTCTGAGCTAAGAAATGAGAAAAAAAAACCTAAGGTGGCGACAGTTAAGAAAACCAGCTTCACGTCTCCCAAATTTACCACGCCATAGAAAGATTAAGGCTTGGGCACACATAGATTGTATCCTGGAGGCCATACCCGGACACATACCACCTGGTCTCATTTCAGTATACACACACCCACCTACTCTGAGTATTCTTGCCTGGAGAATCCTAGGGACAGAGGAGCCTGGCGGGCTACAGTCCACGGGGGTTGCAATGAGTTGGACATGACTGATGGGTGCACACACACACCACCATCAGTTCTCATTCAAAGGTGGCTGGGAAATGATGTATAAACACCCCCAGCTGCCTCAGCCCTCGAGCTGGTTGACTCTGAGGGGTGGGTTTTACGGGGCCCCTAAAGTTTTTCCCTCTGTGGGATTACTCTCCATCACCCACAGCTTTCATAACACCCACTTTGGGGGATGCCTTCCCTTCTCAGTTCTACTTCCCCTTAGTGGTGCTCTTTCCACTGCCCAAATAAACTAATGCTCTCAAGTCTTTGTTTACAGTCGGTTTATGGGAGAACCCAAACTAAGGCATCTCTCGGACCTACTAAGTACCCAGCACTACACAGGAGACCTCTACTCTCATGGAGCTTACACAGTGGGAAGAGACACGAAACCCACGTGAAATTAATAAAAGTCTTCTATCCACTATTACTGTCCTGCCTGACACACCCTAACTCTTCTTACAAGCATTCCTAGAATCTGCCTGGGGTGCAGAAATGGGATCTAAAAGGTCCTCCCTCCTAACATCCAGCAACTTCCCCATCTCTGAAGACAGGGCTTCACGGGTGCACTAAGTCGCTTCAGTCTTGTCCAACTCTTTTGTGACCCTGTGGACTACAGCCTGCCAGGCTCCTCTGTCCATGGGATTCTGCAGGCAAGAATACTGGGGTGGGTTGCCATGCCCCCCTCCGGGGGTCTTCCTGATCCAGGGAGTGAACCTGCCTCTCTTATGTCTCCCACATTGGCAGATGGTTTCTTTACCACTAGCACCACCTGGGAAGCCCTGGGGTTCAAGAGAAGAATGTTCTTCATCCAGGCTGGACGCAGGGGTGTAAAGCTTGGGCCCCCCTGGAGGTGCCTGACGATGTAAGAGATGACACTGGTACCCTGGGGTCCGGCTCTGCATGGCTCAGTGATGGAAGCACCAGTGCTCTCTCCCTGGAGCACTGGGGAATTTGATTTTATGTCTAGTTTGAGCCCCTTTGAAATACCACGTGGAAACAGAGCAGAATGGAAGGCAGAGCTAGTGCATTTCAAACGCATCCTCTTCCTCCATGTGTGAGACTGTACAATGTATGAGACAATGTGTTCCAAAGCAAAACAAAGAGGACAAGATGAAGGGATGGAGTGAGAGGGAAGCAGACTGAAGAGGGAGCAGGAAATACAGCTGTTTTTTATGCTGAACAGCTTGGGATGTGTCGGGCCATATTAATCATGTAGGCAATTTTCGGAAGAAAATAAAGTTTTGTTACAATGTACATTTGTGTCTCCTGGAGCAGAATGTCCAGGGATCCATTGATCACGCAGCCTCATTTTTACCACGACACTGTAAATTCACTTCTGGGGGCTGCCAAGGAGATTAGAATGGTTATTGACAGGCTCGCGGGCTGTTGGCAGGAATCATCTCATTTACTGTGCGCTGATCCGGGGGAGGGGGCACATCCCAGAAGGTCCCTCGGAGCCCCCTCGATGTGGCCAGCAGCCATCCTGAGCTGGCAGGCTGGCAGCTGCTCCCTCCCAGGCTGTTCCTCACCATACACGCGAGCATCCCCACCGTACACACCCACCTACTCTGAGCATGCACTTCCGGGTCTGGTTTCTTTGGGCTTTTGTTTTTAACAGATTCTGGCCCTGGAAATGAAGAAGCAAAGAGGCCAGATGGCATTGTACCAGCAGCAGCATCTTTTCCGGCTACAGGCAATGGGATCAGGCTGCCACTGAGGCTGAGTTGTGGGTTAAGCCTCTTGCCTGGAACAGGCAATTCCCTCTGCTGAGCAGGACTCCTGGGACCCTCTGGGGAATGGGGACCCCGATCTTGCCCCTTCACGGTCAAGGTGGCCATTCAGTAAATTCTGGGGGCATCTCAGAAGTAAAAAGCTCTCTGCCACACGCTGAACCTGTCACCCTGGGCACACGGCTCATGCTTCTTCATGTCTGAAACTGTCCACATCATCCTCACTATAATTAGCTCTGGGTGCCTGGCTAAGGTCCTTCTAAGGATTAGGTGGCCTCAGTCTTTGAGAGCCTGGGAAAATGCAATGTACCCACCAATGGAAAGACCAGCCTGCCTGATCTAGAGAGCAGACGGACAGATGGATGGATGGATGGATGGACAGTTAGGTAAGTAGATAGGTAGACAGATAGATATCTTATTAGTTCTATTTTCTGGAGGATCCTCACTGATACATTGCCCTATGGTGGTTTGGAAAAAAAAGTTTACACCAAATTGAGGTGCCATGTCTCATTAGAACCCTGTCTTTCCAATCTCTCCTTCCTGTCACAGCCTCAGACACCACCTCAGCACAGAAAAGGAGCCTCTGGCACATGATGAGAGATGACCAGAAGGACTCCTCTAGTTGGGCAGTGGAGTTATCTCAAAACTCCATGGCCTCTCCCTGTCCAGAGCCGCTGCACCAAGGCTGTCTCCACCTCCAACAGCCACAACCTCCTTGCCTTCCAGTTCTGCCCACCGTGTGTCCCCCAAGCACCCACCCTTTGACCTCGATGAGACCGCCCAGGCCGGGGCCACTCTGTTGTCACTCAGGGTATCAGCTCTGCTCGCGCTCTTGCTCAGCTAAAATCTATGCACTTCCCTCCACCCCTGCCTTCATCCTCCACTCACTTCCCTGGCTTGCTTTCTCACCAGCCCAGAAGAACCCCAATTGTTCATCTGACTTTCCTCCCCTTTGCACACACAGGAGTGGAGGAAGCAGGCCCACTACGGCAGCGATGACAAGACACATCCAAGGTCCCCAGTCCCCCAGGGCCCTGGTCGCTGCCCTGCACCCTTCAAGGCAGATCAGAACTCTCAATTCCCCCATCCTCGTCCCATCCCTACTTCTCACTTTCTCCCCTTCCCTCCAGGCAACCTCCCTCTTGCAGGTCCCTCCTACCCCACAGAGGCCACCAGCAGGAATTTCCAAGTGCAGTCGCAGGCCTGTAACAGCAGCAGCATTCTTGGGCAGCCTGATAGAAATGCACATTTTTGAACAGCTACTGTAGAGCACAGGGAACTCTGCTCAACCATACGGGGCAGCTTGAATGGGAGGGAGGTTTGGGGGAGAACAGATACGTGTATATGTATGGTTGAATCTCTTCGCTGTCCACCTGAGACTATCACAACACTGTTAATCAGCTATATCCCAACACAAAGTAAAAAGTTAAAGAAAGAAAGAAAGAAACGCACTTTTCGGCCCACCTAGAACCACTGGCTCAGAAATCCTGACCAAGTTCTGCAAGTGGTTTCTGAACACCACATGGAAATGTGAGAAGCACTTCCCTGGTTCCCCTCACCACCTACAAACCTATCAACCTCTGAACTCAGCCTTGAAGGAAACAGGCTCAGGAGGTCAGAGGTAACCCCCTCATCCATGCTGTGGATTCTCCAGCCTCCTCGCCTCCAAATGCCCTGCTTCATCCATTATTTTCTCTCCTCTAGCTTCACTCTCTCTTCACTGACTTCTTCCACTCAGAGAAGGGGCCCAAGTCTTTCCCATTTTCATCCATAAACTCCCTTGCCCCACTGCCTTAATCCCCATCGTCTACCCTCTTTGGCTCTCTCCTTTATCTGTCATTCATCCCCCATCCCACCGTTACTTACCTCCTAGGTATCCTATTCTGCTAAAACTGCTCTTGTTAATTTTCAGTGACAGCTAGGTGGCCAGAGTCAAGGGAGACTTCCCAACTTCACCCCAGCTGGTGATCCTCTCTGCAGTGTTTAACACAGTTGCCTCCCCCCTTCCAGAAACAGCATTTACCCTTGGATCCTGGAACCCTTGGCATTTTCATCCCCATCTCTGCTTTTTCTTCCACTGGAGGATCTGCCCTGGCCACTTATTCATTTTAAAGGTTGCTCTTTTCTGCTAATACTCCAAATTCTAAAATTCCCAAAGGCTCTGTCTCCCACTCTCTGCTATTCTCACTTGATCAACCCTTCCTGGGTGATCTCATCCCAGCCTATGACTGCAACCCTGATGCCATCAACTTTCAAATCTACATCTCTAGATGCTTCAAGCTTCTGTTTCCCACTGGGCTTCTCCACTTGGATGTCTCATCAGCACCCCAAATACAGCCTTCTTAAAACTGGCACCTGCTCTCTCTGTACCTCCGTGTCTTCATTGAGAGGCACCACTCTTTGGGAGTCAAGTCAAAATCATGACACGTTCAACATGTCCAATTGGTCATCAAGTCCTAAAAATTCTGCCATCTTAGGGTTTCTTTATGATGCTCCCCTCCACCCCTATTTCCACTTGTACTCCTCTATTCATCATCAATCTCTCCTGAATGACACTCAAGGCCACCTAACTGGTCCCCAGCCTCCAGCTTGTCTATCTGCACCTCAACTCCATTCTATCCACCCCACTAGCAGAACGATCTAAGATGCTAATGAAATCCTACTACTCATATTTCCACTACCTCTTTGGCTCTCTGTAGCTTTTGGAATTAGCTTCAGATGTCTTTGCATGACATCTAAGTTCAGACCCCCGGCTCACCTCTCCAACTTCATCTCCTCCCTGGGAGGATTAATATTTGTACTTCCCAGAACCAGAAATGCTGCCTCTCAGTTCGCATCCCTTTCTCTCTGCCTAAAGTGCCCTTCCTCCTGCCCAGCCTGCCCTCTTTCCTGAGCCCAGTTCCAGGCAGCTCTCCCAGACTCCCAGCAGCATGTCAGGCCCCTCTCCTCTGTCCCTTTCTCTCCCTTTGCCCCCTGTCATCCTGTCACTCTTCACCCTGTCCCCCACCATTGCAGGGTGGCCAGGGGGTCTTCTTCAGGGGATCTTCTTCCTTTTCTGTTTGCCCAGAGCCCAGCAAAATAGTTGGTAGATAAACAGTTAGTGAATGAACAGATAAAAACCCTCATGTCTTCCCAATATATTCCCTCCACTCCTCTTATGATCAAAGGTATCATTTATTTCCTCTTGCAATTAGAACATCGGTGATGGCACCTCCACACTTAAAAAGGATAGGATCCTGAACACAGCTTCCTACTGTCTCCCTTGATTGACTAATCTGAGCTCAAATTCTGAAGGCTGCTGCGGTCAAGTGCATTAACCAGGCCCAAATTCTCTTTTCTTCTTCTCTCCTCATCAAGCCCTGCCGATACTCCTAGGAAAGAGGGATATCATTTTTAGTAACAGCAAACCTTGCAAAACAAGATATGGGGCTGAATAAATGAGATGTATGAGGCCCCTCTTTTGGATCTCTCATTATTAGGGAAAATGCACACTTTGTGAGTGGCTTAATTTTCTCTGTTTGACCTCAATTCATCCAGGAAGGAGCAGCACACCTCATCAACTTACTTCCCACACAGAGCAGTCTCCGAGACGAACTGCCCACTTCAGCATTTGAGTCTGCATGCACTCTGCCTATCAGCTGTAATGGGGCAACCTTCATGAACCAAGACTCAGCCTGTTCCATGCACGGCAAGGGTTCTTAGGGGTCCAGGGAGCCCCAGGAAAAGCTCCAGAAATTAGATACAGGATGTTGTGAGTGAAGAGGGATTTGTTTTTTCTGGGCCCCACTGGCTTCCCACAGGAGCACAGTGGGAGGGGAAGAACCCAGGCCACAGAGCAGAGAGGACCATTGTGAGTTGCAGCCCCCTGCCCTGGTCAAGACCAGTGCCAGACCCACACCCTGTTTGCAAGCACCATGGGGTCAACAAAGCTCTATGCCTCCTCTGCCAGCCTGGTTTCTACAAATATTTATTTTGGACTATTCCCCAAAGCACTTCTGATTTTTGGACTGAATACCTACTGACTCCATGGCTTCCTGGGAAGTCTCTTTCTCTGAGTTGTAAAGAGTTGCTTTTCCAAGGGCAAGGCAATCATCTTTAGCCAGAAAATTCTTGAGACTCAGCACTGCAACAACTATGCCAGTTTCAAGCAGACTAGAGTCCCAACACGGACAAAAAAACAAACCAACCAACCAACCAACCAAACAAACAAAAAACCAACCCTACTTGTCTCTAACTTCCAAAGTTTTCCTTTTTAAGTCAAAAGGGTTCATTCACCATTTTTAGCCTCAGTTCCAATCACAGTGCCCCGGGTTGTGCAGCACCGCTCTCCCTAAAACAGAAGGGGAATCACACACATGGGGCTGGGGCAGGGCACCATTCAGATTCCCCGCTTGCTGGACGCCCCTGCCTGGGTATGATGTAGCTTCTTGTGCTGTCTTCAGCTGAAGAGAACAGAAAAAGAAAAGAAAATCCCTCAAGTTCGGTTAAGCAATGGCTCAGGAGGAGAATTTCTAAAAAAATTAAGGGTAAATTCATGCAGACAGTTTGAGGCCACAGCTAAGGAAGCCCCTAAGATACAGGAAATGCTGCCTAAGCCACTCATACCTAGTATTTATCCTATAACCTTTCTAAGCGGAGTGGAATGAGAGGGGACCACCCCAAATGCTGCAGGAGGGACAGAAATACATTGCAAAATTCTCAGATTAGAAAACATAAACAGCGGTGTTCCAAAGCCCAGCAGATCCAAAATGTGGTCAGAAAAGATTCTGCATAGAAACTGAGGGCCATACAGCGCTCTACCCTCAGTCAGGCCCTCCCTCTCATGCCTAGTCCCTCACACAAAGTGCCAATCTCGTTCTCAAGGTTGTCACCCTGTCATTTTAGCATAGCAACGAGAAACATATTACCAAACTAGCTATTTTTCCATTTTTCCTTTTAATTGTTCAGGCCAAACTGGCCAGTCAAGCCCATCTTTCTACTGACACTAACCCTGAAAACACTTCTGTTTATTCCTGCATCGGGGCCATCCCTCTTGTCCTTGGCATTACTGTTACTCCCCTTCCTCCCCACCATTTGTAAAATCCAAGTATAGTTGGTTTACAATGTTACGCTAGTTGCAGGCATACAGCAAAGTTTCCGATTCTTTTCCATTTTAGGCTATTATAAGATACTGAATACAGTTTCCTGTGCTGTAAGGCAGTCCCTGTTGTTTATCTACTTTATATATAGGAGATGTAAGAGATGTGAGTTCAGTCCCTGGGTCAGGAAGAAGGAAGAGGAGGAGGAAGAGGAAACGGCAACCCACTCCAGTATTCTTGCCTGAGAAGATCCCATGGACAGAGGAGCCTGGCGGGCTACAGTCCATGGGGTGGCAAAGAGTCAGACATGACGGGGCACACATGTATATGTACATAGTAGTGTGTATCTGTTCATCCCAAATGCCTAAATTTATTACTGTTGTTACTTTTATCATTGTTACTTCCACCCATAAAGTCTTCCTCAAGGATGAGCCCTCCTTGTTGAGTCAAATCCAACACATCGCCCCTCCAGTCTCAGCTCAGCCCTAATTCAGCCGTGCCTGTCTTTGCTGTTGATGTTGTTCAGTCACTCAGTCGTGTCCAACTCTTTACAACCCCATGGACTGCAGCACACCAGGCTTCCCTGTCCTTCACTATCTCCCGGAGTTTGCTCAAACCCATGTCCACTGAGTCGATGATGCCATCCAACCATCTCATCTTCCGTTCTCCCCTTCTCCTCTTGCCCTCAGTCTTTCCCAGCATCAGGGTCTTTTCCAAATGAGTCAGCTCTTCGCATAAGGTGGCCAAAGTATTGGAGCTTTAGCTTCAGCATCAGTCCTTCCAATGAAGATTCAGAGTTGATTTCCTTTAGGATTGACTGGTATGATCTCCTTGCTGTCCAAGGAACTCTCGAGACTCTTCTCCAGAAACAAAGTTAGAAAGCATAAATTCTTCAGTGCTCAGCCTTCTTTATGGTCCAACTCTCACATTCATCCATGACTACTGGAAAAACCACAGCTTTGACAATTTGCACCTTTGTCAGCAAAGTGGTCTCTGCTTTTTAATATGTTGTCTAGGTTGGTCATAGCTTTTCTTCCAAGGACCAAGCATCTTTTAATTTCATGGCTGCAGTCACTGACCTCAGTGATTTTGGAGCCCAAGGAAATAAAGTCTGTCACAGTTTCCATTTTTCCCCATCTATTTGCCATGAAGTGATGGGACCGGATGCCATGAGCTTTTCTGCACGTCGAGGTGCCTGTCTTATTGGACAGAAAATGTCTTCTCCCTCTCTGAACCACTAACGCAGCTTAGCAGATCCTGTTTCTGCTGTGGGCAGAATGTACGAATGCCCCCAATTCTTCATCTCTCAGGGTAGTCAGGTGCTTTGCCACTTAATTCTGAAGTTGTTCTCACTAAAGAGGCGAAGTCTATATCTCCACCCATTGAATCTGAGCTCAGCCCCATGACCTGTTCCAACTAGCAAGACAAGGGGAAGTACTCATGCCAGCTCGAAGAATGACCCTCAGGAAAGTCTTATGCCCTTGCCATCACCTAGGAAGCACCAGGCTGGCCCTCTGGTCCCAGATGAGAGCGGAAGCTGGGTGCTAAGTGACAAACAGCACAGGAAACACAGTTTTGCGTGTGTGGGCCCAGCCAATGCAGCTGCTCACCACGCCAAGCACTTTACAGAGTATACATCATCTCGTCACTTTCCCCAATGAGCCAGGCATACAGGTATTCCCATTTTGCTTATGGGAGGTTCAGAGTCACAGGCCGAAAGACAAGTGAGTGGTAGACAGAGTGAGGCTTTCAACCCAGATCCGCCTGACTGCAAAGCCCCTTGTTTCAGCCTTTGCGAAAAGAAATGACTTATCAAGGAGTGTTGGGGTGGAGGAATCTTAATGGCATCTGTTTCTTCTATATTTCACCGCAGTCTCCATTGTCCACACCAAACATGTATTACTTTTATAACTTAAACACTATGAATGTTACTTTTTGAAAGCTTCCTATGAAAATCATTATAGCACTTGATACGTAACTTCAATACTAACTTGAAAGAGTAAACAGATAAGAATAAATAACAAAACTGCTGAGGGGAAAAGGGTATTAAGGAAACCCTGAGACAAATACGATGCTAAAATCCAATATAAAGGTAATATAATTTAATCAATAATAAGTTGACTGACAAGTAAAACTTAAAGACCAGAAACAAAGCTGATCTTAGAGAATTTATGCCAAGAACATACCACAGACCAAAGCGTAGGGAAAGAATCATTCAAAAGAATGTGTTGGGACTACTCTCTCTCTATTGAGTAAAATTGTTAGAGTTCCCCCTCTACATAGGCTTCCCAGGTGGTGCTAGTGCTAAAAATCTGCTTGCCAATGCAGGAGACATAAGAGGCACTGGTTTGATCCCTGGGTCGGGAAGATCCCCTGGAGTGGGAAATGGCAACCTACTTCAATATTCTTGCCCGAAAAATTCGACGAACAGAGGAGCCCGTTAGGCTACAGTCCATGGAGTCGCAAAGAATCACACATGGCTGAATGAACGAGCACACACATTCCTTAAACACACTGAAGAATAAACATTAGATAGCTAAAACAGTTAAATTGAGAACTCAAAAATATAAGGAAAGCAAAAAGAAAAACAAAATGAACGTCCATATAAGCTCTGGTTGAAGGAGCAACAGTTTGACAACAGTTGCAAACCTGATTATCAAAAATGATAAAATTAAGACAACAGCAAATTGCAAAAAAAATTTACAGCAATTACAAAAGAATAAAAGATAATGAAAACCCAAAGCACATAATTAGGTAAACAAACAAAAAACATGAACGTGCAATTTAGAGAAAAGAAACAAATAAACACGAGAAGAGGTGGACCCTCAAGAGTAATAAGAGAAATTAAAATTAAAACAATAATGAGATGTCATTTTGCCTCTGGGTGGTGAAATTATCAATAATTTTTTCTGGCTTCTGTATACATTTTCCGTTCTTATTTTTTTAGAGTGAGCAAGTATAGCACAGAAAAACACATCAATTTAGATTAATGCATGATGACAGGACCATATTGCAAAATGAAAGGGAACAGCAAAGCTTGGCTGTACTCTTGGATTTTTGCATGAGTGTGACATCAATTGGCTTAAACAATCAACACCCCCACGCCATCCCACAGCTTGGCCTCTGAGTCCACAACTGGAAATAGAATTCTGAGTCAATACCAAAATCACAACTATTCTCTTTTCAAAGGCAGGTGTGGGAGCAAGATGACATGGTCTGATCTCCAAGTTATTCATTCTAGACAACAAGCATACCTGCCGCTGAAATGGACCTCCAACTTCTTCTCTATCCAGAAGCTATTTCTTAATGGCCTTGTATAATAAACATAAAGTCAATCACTCACAGACCCTCTGTTAGACAACATGTGGCTTTGAAAAGGCACGAGAAACTTAAACATTGAATGACTGTCACTTGATAAAAACCCAGTTAGCTCCAGCCAGATGCCAATTTCTTAAGGTTATGGGAACTGCCATTTACAAGGAGAATAAATGCTCCACAAGGAATAGAAACCCAAGCCTTGCATTATATAGGAAACTGAGCCATCCAACTGAGGTTTCCAAGCCTCCAGTCTCACCTGTCAATAACCATTTATACAACAGTCTAGTACTGTGGATGACCAATTTTTAACCCGAGGATGTACTTCTGCTCTGGAGTAAAATGGCTTGAAAAGAAACTTCAATTCTCTTTAAATCTCAAATCCATTGGTTTCTCAAAATCCTGTAGAATTCCTCCTGCCACTTGTACCATCTCTCAGACATGCATAAATAACATATGCTTGCTAAGTAACTTCAGTCGTGTCCAACTCTGCAACCCTATAGACGCCAGGCTCCATGGGATTCTCCAGGCAAGAATACTGGAGCAGGTTGCCCTGCCCTCCTCTAGGGGATCTTTGTGACCCAGGGATCGAACCTGCATCTCCTGAATTGGCAGGTGGATTCTTTACCTGCTGAGCCACTGGGGAACCTGTGTGCAAATAGTTTTTAAAAACCTGAGTACTACTATAACATTGTGAACATTAATTTGAATGTTGTTACAAGTTAGAAAAATTGCATTAAAAGGTTTTTGCCTTATTCCCCCCAAAATAAGAATCTACAATCATAGATTGTAGAGGAAACGGAGTCCCCTCCAGGGTACCTCTTTTGCCTGTTTGAAGTTGCCACATCAGATCCCTGTAGAAGCAGCCCACCTGGCTGAGGATGGTGACTTTATTTCATTCCAAACATTTTTTTATTTTGCCCCACTAGCAAGATCCAGGAGAGAGAAAGCTCCTAGAAAACTAAGCAGTACAAATACACCTCAATGCTTATGACAGATGGAAGGCAAAGCCTATGCCGTGATTTAACATGGATCGTGTATTCACCCAAAAAGCCTGCTCCTTTATTTTTAACACACCGAAGGACAAGTGTATCTGTATCACCAGGAAACATTAGCTTAACTGTGACATTTGCTCACACTGAACATCAATTACGGACCAGCAACGTGTTGAAGATAGAGAAATTTTTTTAGACCTCCCTAGCTCCCTAAAGCTCACAGCTCCATAAGGGGAAAAGTAGGCAAATCATAATTATGATTACGGGATGATAAATGTCACAAGGGAGGTCTTTTCAGGATGCTCTGGGAGCTTAGTTCTGCCTGCAAGGAGATAGATGGGGGCCCCCCCAGGAAAGGGTTCGCAGAGGAGATAAAATTTGATCTGAGCCATGAAGCATGAAGAGGTAATTTCCAGGTGAGGGCCTGTGAAGACAGAGAGAGACTAAGGGAGAAACTCTTGAAGCAAAATGACATGAGTAGTATGTGCAAAAACAGAGGAGAGAAGATGTACAGTGCGCGACAGGAAATAGAACCGGGGTTTCAGAGGGTGACGGCAGCGAGGAAAAGAAAACAGCAGTCAACCACGTGTACTGAAGGCAGTTTATAAAATTCAGACTCGGGGACTTCTCTGGCAGTCCAGCGGCTGAGGCTTTACCTTCCAATGCAGTGGGTGGAAGTTCAACCCCTGGTTGGGGAATCAATATTCCACATGCCTCCAGGCCAAAAAAAAATCTTTTAAGAAAAAAATAACAAAAATAATGTAAAAGGAGGTAAAAATTCAGACGCGATCTGGGAGCCGCAGGAAGCCAGGATATCAAGGACTGTTGAGCAGGGAAATGACACAACAACATGCTGTTGCTGTTCAGTGGCTAAGTCATGTCTGACTCCTTGTGACTCCATCGACTGCAGCACGCCAGGCTCCCCTGTCCATCAGTGTCTCCACGTCCAGCAAGGCTACTGGTGCCGTTTTTCAACTGCATTTGCTCACTTTGCGCCTCTGTGTCACATTTTGGTCATTCTCACAATACTCTAAACATTTTCACTATTATTATACTTATGATGATCTGTGATCAGTGATCTTTGATGTTAACTGTTGCAAAAAGGTTACCTACTGCTCATTGAAGGCTCAGATGGTGACTGACATCTGTATTACAGCAATAAAGTAGTTTTAATTAAGGTACGTCCATTTTTTAGACATAATGCCTGAATAGACTACAGTATAATGTAAGTATAGCTTTTCTATGGACTGGGAAACCAAAAATTGTGTGACTCGATTTTTTGTGTTATTGATTTTATTTGCAGGGGTCTGGAGCAGAACCCACAATATCTAAAAGGTCTATGCAGAGTCCTGGAAGGGACGACAGATCCACTGAATCAAGATGTTTCCTTCCAGAAGACTGGGAGTGGAAGGAAAGGAAGGAGCAGGGAAGCAGGTTTAAAAGGAAGAATCTTGGGACTTCCATGGCCGTCAGTGGTTAAGACTCTTGCCTTCCAATGCAGTGGGCGCAGGTTCAATCCATGGTTGGGGAACTAAGATCCCACATGCCGCCTGGCAAAGCTAAATAAATAAATTAAATTAAAAGGAATTTTCATTTAGCATTCAGCCCTAGACAATGAGTCCCTCTGGTCCTGTGCACCTACACCCTTGAAGAACCTTGTTCCTCCTTTTGCTAGGAGGCGTGACTATGGGCAGAAAGCATGCTAAGGTCTAGCAGGCAAAGTAATGACTTATTTTCAAAATCAATGTCTGCACATCCAACTCTTCTCCTCCTAAGACACTTTATGGCCTGACTCTGCATCTGTGTGGGTGTTTAAAAATTGCTGTAATGAGTAATTACACATGAGTTCTAATTTAAAAAAATGTAGCAAACTGTCTGTACATTGGTACCAAGGAATATTTATAGGAATGCCACCACTGGGCAAAATGGTGTTCCACTGGGAATCCTCCCCTATATAAACATCTCACTGAAGCAGGGCTGACTTAGGCTTCAGTGGGGTGTTGATGGAGCCCACCAAGTTCTGTGAGGTTTAGGGCTGAAGCAAGAGACTTCATCAAGACAGAGCTGGCAAAGAGAAAAAACAACTGTATAGGAGCACAAAGGTCCAAAATGCCAGGAATTGAGATGGCAGATCACCAAATCTGTTTGAGGAGTTAAGAGATCAGTATATTGAGCCAAAAGTTTGCATCCAGTGTTCACAATAGGAAGCTCAATACCTGGACCAGCCAGTATATGAGAGAGGGCTGACAGCCTGGCTTGAAAGGTCAAGACTAAGGAAGACCCTGCCCCAGGGAAGCCACCTCTCAGTAGTCTCGTCTGTCCTGATACATATGAAGCCTTCCTGAAGCAGGGGGCTGGCTCCAAAGACTCGTCTTCCTTATCTGACTTCCTCTTGATGTTCAGTTGCTCAGTCATGTCCGACTCTTTGTGACCCCATGGACTGCAGCACACCAGGCTTCCCCGCCCTCCACTATCTCCCAGAATTTGCTCAAACTCATGTCCATTGAGTTGATGATGTTATTCAACCATGTCATCCTCTGTCACCCACTTCTCCTCCTGCCTCTAATCTTTCCCAGCATCAGGGTCCTTTCCAATGAGTCGGCTCTTCCCATCAGTTGGCCAAAGTACTGGAGCTTCAGCTTCAGCACCAGTCCTTCCAGTGAATATTCAGGATAGATTTCCTTTAGGCTTGACTGGTTTGATCTCCTTGCTGTCCAAGGGACTCTCAACAGTCTTCGCCAGCAGCACAATTCAAAAGCATCAATTCTTCAGCACTTAGCCATCTTTATGATCCAGCTCTCACAGCAATACATAACTACTGGAAAAACCATAGCTTTAACTACATGGACCTTTGTCAGTGAAGTGATGTGTCTGCTTTTTACCACGCTCTCTAGATTTGTCATAGCTTTTCTTCCAAGGAGCAAGCGTGTTTTAATTTTGTGGCTGCACTCACCCTCCACAGAGATTTTGGTCCCCAAGAAAATAAAACCTGTCACTGTTCCCACTTTTTCCCCCATCTGTCTGCCATGAAGTGATGGGACCAGATGCCATAAATATAGGTTCTTGGGTAAATTAACAATGTTAGAGATGGAAGCATCTGGTTTAAGGGCAAGTGTTCACAGCTGGAGGAAAGTGTGTCCAGGGTGGCTGGGACCAGTCAGCATCACACAAGCAGGGCACACTTTCTGAGTCGGGACCTGAGATGCCCTTTCAATGGCTATGAACTGGCCATGCTTTCTTCAGAAGCCATTGAGAAGGTTGTCACTGCAAAAGAGTTGGGTGGAGTATTTCCTCTAAAAACATACAAAACTGATTTGTTTTCTTGAGACACCTTTGCCATGAGAAATGCCATTAAATCAGCATCTTGGCCCGAAAGGAAAGCCACGTGTGCTGGACTCCCTGAGGCTGATGCACCAGCTCCAAGGAGGCAAAATGGGATCAGTGAATTTCTTTGTTAATCTTGATATTTGCAGGAAGCAAACGAACCAAGCACTCTGCAAATCGCCGGCTTTAATCTTCAGAATTACTTATCCTGCCATTTAGGAGAGTTTTGTTTTCTGGGGAGATGTGCACACAGCGGGCGGCAAACATTCTAATTGCTGTTAAGTACATTTGGTGTAATATGTTGGGGAAACGGAGTCGTTGAATCAGTTAAGCATGAACACACACGCTTACGGGCAGAATGGGAGTTTGCACACAGACACGCTCACCAGAAGTGTTTCAGTCACGGAGGCAACATATATACAGGCAAAGAGGCTGCCTCTTCCGCGCACAGCGCTAGGATGCAGTTTGATCTCGTAAACAAATGGCCAGACAAACTGTGTTCAGCCTTTCCTGTTCCTCTCTGCCCATTCTCTCTCTGAGTTCATCTGCAGTCAAGATGCAATGCTATTTATAACATATATTGTTTGTGCTGTAGTCAAAAGGATTTGCAACCTGCAGCCAGAGATATTCAATCTACCCAACTGAAGTAAAGGCTCAATGGAAACTCAAAGTCAAGGCGATGTCATTCTGCCAAGTATTACAGTCACACACGCCCACTTCCCGTACTAGGTTAAAAACCCCTTGCAGTTAGGTAGCATGTCTTGTTCATTTCTTCATTCTTCAAGCTCTCACTCTTTGTGACCCTATGGACACAGAGGACTCCATTCCCTTCTCCAAGAGATCTTCCAGACCCAGAGACTGATCCCAGGTCTCCTGCATTGCAGGTAGATTCTTTACCATTTGAGCCAACATGGAACAGAAAAGAGCATGAAAAGGGGAAGGGAACTTTGAGGCCATTTGAGGACTTGGAAAAATGGTGTTAGTGGGTTTTAAGTGCTGAACCTGCCATGAGAGGCACACTGACGAAGCTTGCAGACTCCCAAACCACAGTGAAAATGCAAAACTCAATTTTTTTTAATACTAATCCAATCCCGGGTTGATTTCCATTTATATCACTGAAACCATTTGAGGTCTTCCAGTCAAGTGTGAAATAATTCATTTAGCCCTTGGTGCATAAGAAGAACTTTTTAAAAAATCTGACAAGTTGTCACGAAGTAAATAATTTATCCACAATGGAGAAAGAGGCACAGTGTGGTTACCTGACTATGCGGATTAATGGGGAGTCACTAGCTAAATCATACACAGAGCCAAGTTGGAAAACACTGAAGGTTTAGGTTGTCCCATATAAAACTGCCATTTCTGGCTGAAACTGGCAATTTCACATTGCTCTACCAAATACAATGAAAACCCACACAATTCTGAAGATTAAATCGACTAAACACAACTTGATATATTTGCTGTTTTATAAAGACTCTTACTGAACTCCTTTGTTTAAAAATTATTTCATCTGATCATCCAGATATTAAGATAGCCAGTCCAGATGATCTCTACCTTCGTGACTCACGAATAAAAGGAAGAAATGTGACTTCCAGTTCAGACGACTCACTGAAGCAGGAACCTAGAAGGAAGAACCAGTGTGTGACAGAAAAGTCATTTTTCAAGTTCCCAGGAGCATGGCTGTGAAGCATCATTTATAACTCTAAATACAGCAGGCAGACGAGACGTAGGAAATTGGCCTGATCTGTTTATAATGACAGATGCTGAAAATGCCTTTTTTTTTACTCTCAGATATCGGATTGCCATTTGTTCCTCTTAATAAAAAGCTGTAAAACACATATATGGAGAGATTATTTTAAAGTACAACAACATGAATCAGTCATGTGTTGTTCAGTCGCCCAGTCCTGTCCGACTCTTTGCGACCTCATGGACTGCAGCATGCCAGGTCTATCTGTCCCTCACCATCTCCAGGAGTTTGCCCAAGTTCATGTTCATTGCATCAGTGATGCCATCCAGCCATCTCATCCTCGATGCCCTCTTCTCCTTCTGCCCTCAATCTTTCCCAGCATCAGAGACTTTTCTAATGAGTCATCTGTTTGCATCAGATGACCAAAATACTGGAGGGCTTCAGCTTCAGCATCAGTCCTTCCAGGGAATATTCAGGGTCAATCTCCCTTAAGATTGACTGGTCCGATCTCCTTGCTGTCCAAGGGACTTTCAGGAGTCTTCTCTGGTGCCACAGTTCGAAGGCATCAATTTCTGGTGTTCTGCCTTTACAGCCCAGCTCTCACAATTGTACATGACCACTGGGAAGACCATAGCCTTGACTATACAGACCTTTGTCGGCAGAGTTAACATCTCTGCTTTTCAGCATTCGTCTAGGTTTGTCATCACTTTCCTGCCAAGAAGCAACTGTCTGCTGATTTCGTGGCTGCAGTTGCCATCTGCAGTGATTTTGGAGACCAAGAAGAGGAACTCTGTCACTACTTCCACCTTTTCCCATTCTATTTGCCATGCAGTAACGGGGCCAGATGCCATGAGCTCAGTTTTTTAATATTTAGTCTTAAGCTGGCTCTTATATGTCCCTTCCCACTTGAGCCTCCCTTCCCCACTCATCCCAGCCATCCAGGTCACCACAGAGCACTGAGCCGAGCTCCCTGTGCTACACAGCAGCTTCCCAATAGCTATCTAGTTTACGCATGGTAGTGCATGCATGTCAATTCGTTTCCCAATTCATCCCACCCTCCCCTTTCCTTCCAAATCTACGAGTCTGTTCTCACTGTCTGCAACTCTATTCGGGCACCTCAATTACCATTTTTGTAGATTCCACATATGTGACTGAATATATTTGTTTTTCTCTTTCTGATTTACCAAGCATCCAATGGCTATAATTCACATCAAGAAGCAAAAGATCCTGATAGAAGTCACTGGTGGCAAAAAGTTCTTGTTGAATGAATGTATAAATGAACACCACAAAGGGACACATAAATACTGTGTGAGTTACCCAAAGTTCCCCAAATTTCTGTTTGCAGTGTTGTGGCCAACAGCAGTATTTCTATATCTGACTTTATATTTTTTTATCATCTGTATCAGTAACTCTGAAACTTCAGAGATAATGAGAACCCTCTGAGGTATTATTTGAAATCCACATTTCTGAGCCCTGGTTCCAGAGATTCTAGTTTAGTCGATACAGGGTACTGACTAGGAATTAAGCCCAGGAATCTGTAGTTCAACAAGAGCCTCAAGGGACTTTGATGCTGCTGTTTCACTGATGTACGTAAACATCCCATCAGTATAAATCTTGAATCTAATATCTACAAATAATAAAAAAACTAGCATAACATAAAAAAGTAATAAATAATGGCTTAAAAGACAAATGGGCTTCCCAGGTGGTGCTAGTGGCAAAGAACCCACCTGCCATTGTAGGAGACATAGAGACATGGGTTCAGTCGCTGGGTCAGGAAGATCCCCTGGAGGAGGGCATGACAACCCACTCCATTATTCTTGCCTGGAGAATCCCCATGGACAGAGGAGCTTGGCAGGCTATGGCCCATAAAATTATAGTATTACTATAAGACAGAGAACCCCCTAAGCTTCAAATTATCTTTGAGTAAGAAAAATAAGAAAGCAGGGGTGGTTATCCTGATATATCACAAAAAGTAAAATTCAAACCAAAAGTATTAAACGCAACAAATTAAATATGACAAAAGTCATGTTTAAATGCTAAAGGCCACAATTCACAGTGAAGATATAACAAGTTTTCATATTTATGCACCAAAAAATATAGCAACAATCCTTATGCATCAGTCAAGTAGACACAAAAGACAGAGAGCAGAACCCATAATAATAGTAGATATTAATGCTCCACTCCTAGCAAATCAAAGAGACAATGAGCAAAAATATAGATTTAAGTAACATAATCAATAAGATAGAACTTACAGATGTTCAAACTTTACTCTCAGAAAATAGACAATAAACCTTTTCAACTTCAGGGAAAGAGTTATAAAAACAGTCCCAAAGGAAACATCAGTGTTTCACAGAATAGAAATATTACAAACAGCACTCTGATCAAATGCAATAAAATTTAAAATTATTAATAATTTTTTAAAGTCATCCACCTGGAAACTTGAGAGCAAGTTTCCAGTAAACAAATCTTGAGACCAAAGTTAAATGCAAACCAAAATTTTTACATTTCTAAAGTAAAGGCAATGAAAATACCACACAGAAAAATCAGGAGGACACTTTCAAGCAATAAGAAGAATATTCAAAGCCTCAAAAACTTTTAGCAGTAAAAATACTTGAACTTTCTTACCAGTTCAGAAAGCTAGGAAAAGAACAACAAAGTTAACCAAAAGGAATACAAGGGAAAAAGTAAAACTATAAAAGCAGAAGTCAATAAGTGAGAGAAAAGAAAACTAAAAAATGCAATCAATAAATCACAATTCTGGCTTTTAGAAAGCAATCATCAAAATAAGACAACTTTTAGCTAATTTATAAATTTTCTTATGAAACAAGAAAAAAGAGAAATAACCATTGAAACAAGAATTTTTTTTTTAAAGTGAGACTAATTTGCAGATGTCTGCAAATAAATTTGAAAACCTAGATGAAATGGAGAACTTCCTAGGAAAAGGCAGTTTGCCAAAGTTGACTCTATTAGAGACAGAAAACCTTAACAGACCTATTGCCCCAGGAGAAATAGAGAAAATCATCAAGAAATTACTGCATTAAAAACCATCAGGACCAGATGGTTTCACAAGTGAATTCTACCCAACTTTCAAAGACTCTACAGTCCTGAAAAACTGTTTCAGAGCATTGAAAAGGAAAGAAAACTTCCTAATTCTTCTTGTAATTTTTAATATCTAAATCTCTTAAGGACAGTACAAAAAGAGAGAGAATTATAAATATTACTGCAAAATTTTAGGTAATAAACTAATGAATATTACATTAAGGAAAACTATATTATGACCTAGCAGAATTTTTCTAGGAATGCAAATTTGGTTCAATATTAGGAAATCCAATAGTCTAATAGGTATGGGGAGAAAAAAAAATCTATCATTATTTGTTTAGACAGTGAAGGTACTTTAAAAATCTTCAAAATTCGACTCTCTTAATAAAAACAAAAGAATTGATGGATATTCTTAACATGGTCAACAACCAGATCAGTTATAAAGCCAGTATTTTAATGGGAATATACAAGATCTTAATATATTATTAAGGTCTAATAATGTCAGGAATAAGGCATAGGTGCCACTTTGCTCTTCTAATTTAACACTCTACTAGAAGAATCAGGAAATGTAATCAACTACCAGGCAGACATCACCTATAACCAGATGATCAACAGTAACACCCCCAAGAACAAGACAAATAGATCCCATGTGCATCCTCATAAGATGCACTAAGATAAACACATCACATTTTTAGCAATCCTGCACAACAGCATAGCCTGAATCTAATTCCAAAGAAACAGATGAATCCAAATGGAGAGACATTTTTCAAAATGGACTGCAGTCTTCAAAATTGTCACTGTCATGAAAGACAATGAAATACTGCAGGACCACTGCAAAACAAAAAAATCCTGAAAAATTAATGTAATACCTGATCTAGGACTTTCTCCTTCTATAAAGGACCTTACTGAGATGCTGAAATCGGAATAAGATCTACAGATAGTAGATACTCTAATATTATCATATTGTACTGTGGTTATGTAAGAAAATGCCCTTGTTCTTAGGATGCTGTGCCGTGCTCTGAGTCATCACTCAGTCGTGTCTGACTCTTTGAGTGGACTGTAGCTTGCCAGGCTCCTCTGTCCGTGGGGATTCTCCAGGCAAGAATACTAGAGTTGGTTGCCATGCCGTCCTCCAGGGGATCATCCCAAACCCAGAGATGGAACCCAGGTGTCTTCAGCATTGCAGGTGGATTCTTTTACCATCTGAGCCACCAGGGAAGCCCAAGAATACTGCAGTGGGTAGCCTATCCCTTCCCCAGGGGAACTTCCCAACCCAGGAATCGAACCGGCGTTTCCTGCCTTGCAGGCTTCTCTACCAGCTGAGCTACCTGGAAAGCCCTTGTTCTTAGGATATGCACACTATTTAGAGGGAAAAGGGCACATGTCTGGAATTATTCTTAAACGCTTCAGGAAAAAAGTACATGCATAGGGCTTCCCTGATACTTCAGCTGGTAAAGAATCCCCCTGCAATGCAGGAGACCCCGGTTCAATTCCAGTTCAGGGAGATCTGCTGGAGAAGGGATAGGCTACCCACTTCAGTGGCTATCACTCCATGGATCCAGGGAAGATCTGGATCATGGATCCATGATCCAGATCTTCCCTGTAACTCGGAAAGTAAAGAATCTGCTTGCAATGCAGGAGACCCGAGTTTGATCCCTGGGTCAGGAAGATCCTCTGGAGAGAGGAAAGGCAATCCACTCCAGTATTCTTGCCTGGAGAATCCCATGAACAGAGGGGCCTGGCAGGCTACAGTCCATGCGGTCACAAAGAGTCGGACACGATTGAGCAACTGACACTACACTACTACCCACTTTAGTATTCTTGCCTGGAGAATTCTAGGAATGGACAGAGGAACCTGGCAGGCCACAGCCCATGGGGTCACAAAGAGTCAGACACAACTGAGCCACTTTCACTTTCTTAGAGATCTAAAGACTGTAAAATGTTCCCGTTTGTGGAACTGGGCAAAGGATATGTAGAAGTTTTTTGTACTATTCTTGCAACATTTTTGTAAGTGTGAAGTTATATAAAAATTTTAAAATAATAATGATCATAAAAACAACCTCCTCTGATTCCCAAAGCCCTCAGGCACAACTCACTACTCTCCTCCCCTTCACAATAAAATCCGTCAAGACTAGTTATTTGCTCTCTCCATTTCCTCCCTCCCATTCCTTCCTTCAGTTCAGTTCAGTTCAGTTCAGTCAGTCATATCCAACTCTTTGCAATCCCATGAATCCCAGCACGCCCGGCCTCCCTGTCCATCACTGACTCCCGGAGTTCACCTAAACTCATGTGCATCGAGTTGGTGATGCCATCCAACCATCTCATCCTCTGTCACCCCTTCTCCTCCTGCCCCCAACCTCTCCCAGCATCAGGGTCTTTTCCAATGAGTCAATTCTTCGCATGAGGTGGCCAA